>CM043015.1:188882602-189016195 GCA_023690525.1 Holotrichia oblita
ATCAACCGAATACCGAATGATGATGAAAACCCATGCATTTCGAAACACGTGTCACGATAATTAATCTTAAAGTTGTGGTGTGAGTGATACCGATGTTTATTGTTATTACGAGAGCGGTCCTTGAAATCACTTTATCAAACATGACAAATCCACCAATCATAATGCATTTTCTTAATAGAGATGTAGGTAATAATTAATATTTATTAAGATAGTACAACACACCATCATAATTAATCAAGTTGTGAATTATTCATAACTCCGTATGTTTGCATATACATAGAGTAAGATTAATTTAAGTACGCGTTGCTATCTTGCCATACACATAAACATAAGATACTACGATGAAGTGGGAAACTATGCATATTTATTTTATGCTAACGTGAACATGCTGGATCATTAGCTACTTAAATATCTATGAATAATCAACGGTTACAATGTGTACATATGTATGTATGTATATATCGTTAAATAAATAAAGAAATAAACAAAAATATTATGTAAAATATCGAAACCACTGTAAACGTATTTTGCAACACCAACAATCGCTTATTTGTTGATAAAAATTCTAAACGGAAATTGTACGGGAGCAATGTACCGATAATTTCGTAAATAATTATTAATTTCGCGTTTAAATGCCAAGGACAAAATGTTTTTGCAAATAATGAATTTAGACATACATACATCGATAAATAAATAGCTTGTTAGGAATTCTGTAGTTTGAAATCAAATCATAATTCGAGTCCTCTTTAAAGCAACGCCAGGAGAAAATAGGAAATGAGAAAGCCTTCAATTTTAAAAATTAATAAGGTGAAGCGCACATCTATAAAAAAAAATTAATTAAACGCAGGCGAAATATCTGGAGAAGCTTAACTTTTTTTTTGTTTTACGTCTATACAAAAATTGACGGAGAAAGTTCTTGTAAGTAACGAAGGTATAAGCAGGTAATTAGTATTCTATAAATACATTTAATAAAGTCTGTAGGTTGAGTGTGTTGGTAAGATCATCACCGGCAATAATTAAGTCAATATTTCAATCTTTTCATAAACATACAAAGTAACTATACACTACCGTACAAAAATAAATTACCAAATTCTGAAATCATGAATTGTATAATACAATCATATTAATAGTTTACCTTGAAATTAAGCAATTATATTTGTTACAACACTTTGGATTATTTATTTACTCATCAACGTGCACTGTAGGCATAATTACATACGTACATACGTGTAATTAACTTGATTGATTAAATTATGATAATTCTTGTGCGTTTGAGGCAATAAATTAAAAATAAATCTCGTGAAAGTATACGGATGTCAAATTAGCAACAGTTTAGATTAACAAGGTGAACCTACTTGCCGAGGAGGAAGCAGATCCATCAAACGGTTATCGAGCTAGGTAATATTTATATGATGAAAAAGTTGTCCAGAAAATTTATGAAAGTTTGAACGGTCACAGCGCTCAAACGCGTTAATGTGCCTTCCTGGGGTTTGTCCTCTCGTTTAGATTAACAAGATGAACCATCTGGCCGAGAGCGAAGCAGATTCATCAAACGGTTCTCGAGAAAATATCAATGAAAATTTAGTCCTATAAGACGTTAATGTGCCCTGCTGCAAGTTTGGCCTCTCGTTTAGATTAACAAGGTGAACCTACTTACCGAGGGGGAAGCAGATTCATCAAGCGGTTATCGAGCTAGGTAATATTTATATGATGAAAAAGTTGTCCAGAAAATTTATGAAAGTGTGAACGGTCACAGCGCTCAAACGTGTTAATGTGCCTTCCTGGAGGTTTGTCCTCTCGTTTAGATTAACAAGATGAACCATCTGGCCAAGAGCGAAGTAGATTCATTAAACGGTTCTCGAGAAAATATTGATGAAAATTTAGCCTTATAAAGCGCTAATGTGCCCTGCTGGCCGTTTGGCCTCTCGTTTATATTGACAAGGTGAACCTACTTGCCGAGGAGGAAGCAGATCCATCAAACGGTTATCGAGCTAGGTAATATTAGGTAATGTATATGATGAAAAAATTGTCCAGAAAATTTATCAATTTGGAACGGTCACAGCGCTCAAACGCGTTAATGTGCCTTCCTGGTAGTTTGTCCTCTCGTTTAGATTAACAAGATGAACCAACTTGCCCAGAGCGAAGCAGATTCATCAAACGGTTCTCGAGAAAATTTATCTCTATAACGCGTTAATGTGCCCTGCTGGGAGTTTGGCCACTCGTTTAGATTAACAAGGTGAACCTATTTGCCGAGGAAGAAGCAGATCTATCAAACGGTTATCGAGCTAGGTAATATTTATATGATGAAAAAGTTGTCCAGAAAATTTATGAAAGTGTGAACGGTCACAGCGCTCAAACGCGTTAATGTGCCTACCTGGAGGTTTGTCCTCTCGTTTAGATTAACAAGATGAACCATCTGGCCAAGAGCGAAGTAGATTCATTAAACGGTTCTCGAGAAAATATTGATGAAAATTTAGCCTTATAAAGCGCTAATGTGCCCTGCTGGTCGTCTGGCCTCTCGTTTAGATTGACAAGGTGAACCTACTTGCCGAGGAGGAAGCAGATCCATCAAACGGTTATCGAGCTAGGTAATATTAGGTAATGTATATGATGAAAAAATTGTCCAGAAAATATAATCGGTTTTTCGGTTCGACGTCCGCCAAAATATACAGGGTGTTCGGGTAGGAAGACGGTCTAGGAAAAAAATTTCGAAATTTTCAGTATCGATATGGGAAGTAATTTCCGATCGGGGCGTGTACTTTGCGAAAAGGAGGCGCCGTACGTTATCGAAATGGTAGCCATCTCGATCGTTTTATATTGCACGTTGGTGTTTTGTTGTCAAAATTCACCTAGCACTCGTCGAGGAGAATATATTTGGACATGGATACTTTTTAGATATCGTTAAATCACTATTTCTCCGCTGACCAACTGATTAACACACCCTATTGTCCACGATGAGGAGTTCGGTTTCCGAGAAGGGCTCCTCTCCACCGACTATTAGCTCTTTCGCGTTACGGAAGCAATACTTAATACTTTCGAGACACGAAAGACGATGAGTGCGGCGTTTCTTGATTTGTCCGGTCTTTGAAACTGTTCGGTATCGTGGACTTGTTTACAAAATATTGGTGGCGGGGTTTAACCCTGAGGTCGTAAAAATTTTATGTTCATATCTTCAGGACCAACTATCGGTCAGGATGACTAAGCTTTTACAGTACTTGGTTCTTGGCCTATATACTCCGATTTCCATCGCTCCGGTTGTTCTGGAGCCATCTGGATAGCACCATATAGCATTCCGGTTCAGTTTCGTGATAGTGTTTTGATTCCATCCATTCCTGCAGCCTAGCTTAGTGATAAAGTTTTTTGACAACCCTGAATTTCTTCGGCATCCCATCGTGAGGCATGTCTCACAACGGGTCCAATCCTACTTGTCTCCAAGTAGGATTTTCAATTTTCGCCTGATGATGCCTTCGCTCATCAATCTGTGTATGGTTTGTCTGGCCACACTCTCCATTAAGATGTGAAGAGGTGTGAGATTTAGTACAACTTCTAAATCAGCCATTGGGCATGTTTTCATTGCAGTCCACTCTTTGTACTTTTGCGAGGCTGATCTTCGTTATGGTTAGACTAACTCGTTTGCTCCAAGCTACTGCCCCATAAGTTTTGATTGGTGTTACTATTGCTGAGTACATGTAATGCAGAGTTTTTGGTTTACACACCCAATTTTTCCCTGCAACGTTTCTGCAAACCATCAGGGCTCTTTCAGCTTTAGTTGGTTCAATTCGTGCTTGTTCTAAAAGAGTTTATTATGTAGTGTCTTTGGTCTATGTCTTTCAATGCGCAATGATAAGTTTACTTCTGCTTATGCTATGTTTTAATCAAGTAGACCAGACCTTAAAGTTGAACAGGGACAAACCTACTGCAGATAGAAATTTAATTATTAAGTATTTATTTTTAAAAGTCGTTGTCCAAAGAACTGGGCTGCGAAATTTAAGAGAAATTTCAGATGGCAAGGAAAAGCACTACTCTGAAAGGTAAGTTTGTGATACCACTCTAGAGATTCCATCCGTGATGTCGAAGATCGACGAATTGGTCTCAATTACTTTAGTGAGTCATTTCATATTACTATATAATGTTTGGATCAGTATATTACTATGGACTAAACACAAGCACATACTAAACTATGATTCACAAACAAAAGAGAAATCTAAACAGGGTAAACAGTAAGACTTTTGTTTAAGTTTCCTTACTCTTAGGGGAGCTTACTTATTCTACCAAGAAATTATTATTTCCAGCTATTATAAATATTAATAAAACAAACAGAAACAAATGAATGACACGCGAGGAAACGTTACCTATTTTATAATCCCGAAAACAACCCTCTTTTCCGCACACCCTCACTAAATCGTGTTACCGTGGGATTAATACTTGCAGATCCATATTTAACTTTCCGTTGATGTGACGTTTCAGTTAATTTATGCGCCAATAGCGCGTACAATTCATAATACCGAATCTGTATATAACCTCTAACCAACCAGAAGAGGATTACCCGTCCATTATATCGCCTGCCATGATGCGTAAATATCAGAGTATTCGAAACGGCACGAGATAAATAAATAACGAGAGAATAATCCTGTGTGACACATGGAATTAGTATTTGTGGTTCCAGATATTTCGTCTTGTTAAGAACTGCCGCAGGTTGTGCCATTACAGTGGTGAATTATCTAAAAGCAGCATATATACTGGTACGTTTTCACGTATAGGTACATACACATATGCATGGAGTTGACAATTTCTTAAGTTGTTAATTTAAGTTTACTTTATCGTATTGTACACATTTATATTTCAGTAAAAAAGTAACAGTGGTGTAATAAGATTTATTATATTTCGAATTTAAACGACTTAAAAATTTTAATTACTAACTTTAAATGTGACATTGAAGAGTGTGACCTACATTCAAATTTAATTGTGCCCAAAAAAACAAGAAAATCTGCTCGGTCACGTTAAGTTGTAATGGCTTCTAATGTGTTAATCTATAATTTATTTATCTCAATAAAAAATGTATTTACAGGATATATTCTCTATACATCGTTAATAGGAACAAACCGGAAGGTATAATAATTGCAAGCACACACTTTTAAAACAAAGAATTAGTCAGTTTCTAGTTCCAAATAGAAATGTAGGACTGGTTTAACTCTAGGGCACGAATATCATCACTTTCATAAAGATTAGCTTACATTAACCTCAATTTAGATAATGAAGTTAGAAATTCGTTCAGTGTTTGGAGACAGGTAGGTTATCTAAATAAGCATTTTTTGTTTATCCAAAATATAACGAGGAAAAGTACGCTATCTCTTTAAACAACTAACACTCAATTTTATAAATGTTTTAATATGTTAAGAGATGAATCAAACGGATATGCAATAAAGAATGTACACAATAAAGCAATAACTGTATGAAAAGTGTTGCTGATATTCCAGAAGAAAGATGTGCGTAAACCAATTAACAGTCAGAAGTTCTTTCTAGAGGTAGATTTGATCGCATCATGAAAGTATTTCTTATAACAATAATCTCTGACCTCCTATCTCTCCTCTAGGCGCGAACCTGGATTCCTAAGCCTTTGTATATCCTCGATAGGCCTTTACTGGGCTAGGTATGTGTTCTTGCGAGGTCTCACTGTCCTGCTGGAGCGGGGTTGGTGAGTGTAACAACGCTGAGTTCATAAATAAAATTCTTTAGATGCGCAAGTTAAATCAGTGACGTCGGTTCCGATTTTAGGTGCAGAACTTACCCAATGGTTTTCCTAGATCCGTTAATTGGAGGACAGCATTAAGACAAATTTGGACTGCTGTTTACCGACTTAGCTGGTATGTTTATGGTTTTAATTTCCCGTATTGGTTGAGATTGAGATGATTCAGATTGTTTTGTTTTGCCGTTTTGATTGTGTCCTTGTTCTATTTTGTTTTTGAGTGTTATTTCGAGATTTATACGCAATTTTATATTATAGAGAGCTAGACAATTTTATATTACAGTGAGCAGTTGTTTCTAATTAAGTTGGTGTGTGTTGACCAAATATCTTTTATGCATCATAATATCTAATATTTTATTTCAGGGCAACTGTGTGTCCATCGCCCATAGGATCAAATTTCTATAGGTGTTGTTAATTACTCTCTAAGAGAAATTGTTGCATATTTTGACAGTAAACCGACAGTACATATGAAATATATTATAATTCGTATATTTTTTTTGTTTACATTGTGTTTTTTTTTATCTGGTGTGGTTTTATTGCGTAAAATGGAAGTACAATACAAAAATAAGTGTTGTGTTCCTGAGTGGACCAACCATGCCAGTAAGAGACATCGGTTTCCCAGGGATATGGGATTAATGAGAAAGTGGGTGGACAGTATTAAACTACCCCATTTGAAAAAATTTCAACCAGAGGAAATCTATCGTTCGTACTTTGTTTGTGATAGACACTTTTCACAAGAATACTTAGTTACTGGTACAAGAAGAGGGCTTCGGAAAGATGCTGTTGTGTATTAGTATAAAATATACTATAGAAAAAGTATTTTTTAAGTGTATTGATAATTATGTTGAAATATGGATTACTTGTTTATTTGTCTTATCAATAAGGTTGCACGATTGCGTTTCAACTTAAATCGACGTGTTTTTTACAGAAAGTTTATAGTACGATAAACTTTCTGTATAAAAACCCTCAATTTCTGTTGAATCGCAATCGTACAACCTTATTGGGAAGAAAAATGAACAATCCATATTTGAATTTGCCGTCGTTAATAGTTTAGTCGGTAAAGAGGTTTCTCGTTTTTTGAAATGAAATTTCGCTATGCTATGAATGTTTAGAAGCCCTAAGTTATTATAAGGCCCAGAAAAGAAAAATAAATTAGTAGTTTAATCCTCAGCGAGTCAACTTTTCATTTCTTTCATTGACCTGTAGGAGCAGGGTTAAGCAACAGTCCAACCGCATTCCAAATACAGATAGGACCAAAAGGGAACCCGAAATTCTTGAATGTGGTGGGCGCCGTCTGTTCGTGAATCTTACAGCTACGCAATTAGATTAATTTATTTTCAGCCTCCACTTGGAAGCTCAAGCCAGAGTCTCATCTACAGACTGCTGAAGCCTACAACGGAGATGGCTTTTGTCTACCGAAGATGTATACAAAGAAGTATCTATCAGTCTGTATAAATTGCAAGCTCAACACTATCGCATTTGGGAAGGTCTGGATATCTGATTTAGAAAGAGGCTAGGGGTAAGAAAAGACCCCTGCGGCACCCCAACAGCTATTGGCTTCCTTGAAGACAGACTACCATCGATATGGCATCAATAACAATAATTTGTCGTTAAATTTTGACATTTCTATCACATAAAGGACATCACGCACACATCCATGGCATCGAATGCTGTTGGTCTCAATCTTATAACGAGATATTCTCAATATTTTTTTTTCGTTTGGTACTAAATATTTGAACATAATTCCACTCTGAAACACAACAACCAAATACGAAAAAATTCCAAAATCCCCATTTCTGGAAAAACTGTACCACGAGAATATGGGTAGCGTCGAGTAAGAGGAAAAATAGTATTTTTGGACGTTTTCTCGTTGTACTGGATATGGCAATGCACAATGGAAACTAAGCCCTATTAGAATTTAAAATGAACAACTAAATGATTTAGATTTTCGAAAAGAAACAAAAATCTATAGTTCTTTAGTGGGTCGCTCAAGTCGGAATCAAAATACCGGTTTGGTGGAATGAATCATTGTTCCTTCCGAAAGTAAACAAATCAGATTCCGATACCGTCATACTAAAACCTAAACCTAATAAAATGTATTAAATGTGATAATGGACCTGCGTGCAATGTTTTGTTGCTTACTACCGAAAATAAACAGTTTCTCTGGCGTACTATCCTGGGTGCTTCATTAATTATGGGAAATATTTTAACTGCAGATACTACATGTCAAATAATGACCATTAACCAAAAATCGTTCTGGAACTTTGAAGACCTTCATCTCGAAAACGGTGCGATTTTAAATAAGGCTATTTTTGGACAATGGTCATTATTTGACACGTAGTATCTCCAGTTAAAATATTTATTATACTGTAACAACCGGAGTTTGTCTAGAAATTCATATTTTTCGTGTACACGCTTAACATAAAGCAGTATGTTTTCTATTGAGTTTATCATGGTTCAAGAGCAGATGAGTTAAAGAAATTACATTTCATCCGATAAGTTTGCATAAAGACTGTGGACGCATTTAAATCCATAGCAATACTGTGTAAACTGTGCTATCAATTTATCTTTCGTCTTTCTTGATCAACAACCATTTCAGTACTCCTAGCATAAATATTATCCTACTCAAGGATGACCAGGTCAGAGAACGTTGTAAAGAAATGCACCAATTGTGTTTGAAAAAATTAAAAACGTATGAGTTAGCAAACAAACATCTTTAGTTATGGATAAATGAGACAGCATATACATATATTCAAAAGCATTTTAATTATAATGAGATTGAGCTTCTAATGAATGCCCCCAAAGCCAATTTTCCAGATAATAACTACGACGAAGTTGATAATCAATTGGCGAAATTGTGATTTCAAAAACTATGGGTTCGTATGATACAGATAATTATCAGAAACACCAGATACCACAAAGCTTATTTAATTCGAGATATCTGTTACAATAAGGTGGTAATCTATTGATACTGATGAACTATGCGTTATCGAAACATGTGTTTCGAATTAATTAAGCGTTATGGTGCCTGGTGTTTCCGATAATTATTTGTATTATACGAGCCCACAGTTTTCAAAATCACAAGCCAAATTTTCACCAATTAATTAGCTTCTTCGGGGCATCTAATAAGGAAAAAAGTTGAAAATTGCAAACTCTGATCTATGTCACTTTTATGAGGATTAAGTCGGTTTTTAAATTTCTGTATTTTTGTTCATTGTAGCAACCGTGAGAGTTGTCACACATTGTAACATTATATATTACATTATAAACACCAACATGATTGGTTGAATGGGAAGTTAACTGAAGCGCTAGTTAGGTTACCGCATGTATTGAAGTTTACGATAAGAAAATTGCTATTAAACATATGTACTCATGGGTCACCTGATTTTTTGAAGAAAGCACTATCTCGTACTCCGAAATTTGTTTTACAGGCATTGTAAATGGTAATACTCATTAACTTAGGCAGTAGCTGCGCCAAGGAATTCATGTACTCAATTGGTACATTATTATTGGTCATAATTTCGGTGACATCAAAAAGTTTAAGCGTTTTTAGACATATTAAGACAAACTTGTGCACCTACGAATATGATCAGTAGTTTTAAAGATCATTCATTTAAGAAATATATTTTATCTGAGTTGAAACATGTGTCAAAATGTACCTTCTGTTGCATCTTAAATCATAGAATTTGCCGCCGTGCTGTGCATTGATGTCCTCAATTAATAATATTTTTTTTTGAGAGGTCGATATTTAGGTATTAATTTCTATATTAAGAATATTTATTGTATCTCAAATCGATATCAAAGTGAACGAGCAATAGTCCCACTGAGAATTGTTACATTACGGTTAGCCATTCATAATATCCGCTGCAAATCAAATATTCACGATGTCTATTAGTTGCTTCGTCCGTGTTTCTCTTGTATATTTAAACGATATTAGCGTGCAACGCGCAACTGTTACTAGGGTATTCATGTCAATAGTGCTAAATACGAGTAATCGATCAAGGTCGTTTCTAAGTATTTTAATTAATAATTTAAACAAATGAGTGTACACAATTCATTTCAGCAATTAACGCAAATAAAGAGCTAACTGCAACAAACACACATTTGAGATAAGTCCATCTAGAGGCGTGTTTGAATTGAAATATCAATTTTGATATACTATACTGTATGTCGTACATATCTAGATTACCTTAAATTATACAAGAGGAGGGAATGACTGATTAAGATATTGTTAGATGCATATTACGAGGAAAGAAAATCCTAATCAGGAAACTATTTGATGTAATGTATGTAGGTACTAAATGGGTCTTTAACATTGCTTGTCAAGGCTACCTTTGTAGTTCTTCTCGTATAAATTGTGTATGTAAACGTGTTTCCATGGCTTTGTTACATTACTTCGTCGTAAATAATTTGTGCTATTAATTATATCTCAACAGTGAATAGTAAGTCAATCGGGGTACCAATCTAGCGACACACGTCACAAGCGTCACCGACAAGATTCGAACCCCAAACCATACATACTACCCTATCTACGACCAATTTCTCTTCCCTCTACGACTATCAAGCTATTAATCTAACAAGAATATCGAACGCGTGCAAGTAATATTACCATAAAAAGCTTCTAAAGTATACGTCAAAGATCTAAAACCGATGATGTCTCCATATAACACGATGACGACATTTACGTTTCTTCTTACGCTTCTTTCAAATAAACGAAGTACTTATTTTCGCCTGTTTCGCGTACATTATTGAAGATATAACCTGAACTATCAAAGTTCTTTCAAGTAACATTGTTTGTTGCGAAGCCAATTAACTTATCGCGTTACACAAGAGAAAAACTTCCATCGTTACCAGAAAGGACGTAAAACTTTCACGTCGTTGTGACAAATGATTGCGCGCCACCTTTTTACGCTTACACGGTAGCATCGTTCAAAGTCGACCAAATCCAACAACAAACTTGACGTGTATTAAAGACCTTCGAAAATGGTAAAAACAAACAAGAAAAAAAGAATGAGCTGGGCCGTATCAGAGATAGGTACCGTAAAAATCATTTCGATAAGTGCTCTGAAAAAAAAACGATTGCTGCTACTGTGTTTGGAGACCCGCATATTAGGGGAGACTATTTAAGGTAATGATCGTAACTTATGTAGCGTTGAGGTCGACGGCGATTAATTTCGCGTATTTCACAATCCCTCTGAAAGATTAAACGTAATATCTACGTATATTGCTTATTACTAATATAGCACTTTTGTAATACGCCATCATGCTGATGTAATAAAAGCCAACAGCTATCATGGTCAGCAGAATCCTTCAAAAGAATATGTACTAAACACCACCATGTGTTGACTTTTCTGAGACACCTCCTTTAAGAAGTCATGGTTAAGGACGCCAGAGCCTACACGACCTAACGGCTAACAAAAGGAGCAAGCGCTAAACTGAAGTCGCAGACTCAAAATTTAAGAAGAAACAAAATAGAAGGAAGTCTAACGATAGAAGAAAGACGGCAGTAAAGTAAAGTCTAAAGATAAAAGAGAAAGAAAAGGCGAACGAGATGAAATGAAAGAAGAAAATTTACCGTAGAAATGAAGAAAACTGCTGCTGTGATTAAAAAACCGCAAACAAACATTTAAGTCAAAGAAACCCAAATAGACAATGAAAACCTGAATAGAAATATTGGAAAGAGTGTGGCAAAACAACAACCAGATCTAGCTAGCGGAATAGTCGATAATTCAGAAGATTTTTTCTAACGTTGTACTTGATTCAAAAAGAAGTAAAAACAATGAAGGATAAATAATTACTTAATGTTATAGAAAGATTTATCTAATCATAAATATGTTGCATTAACAATCAACGGCAGAAACAACTGTAAAACAATAGAGCAAACACTAATCCTTAGCTCTATTACTTGATGTACACTACTTGCGGTATATCACATGAATAGTGTCGTACTGAAACTTAGATTTATTAGGTAAAATTTGCATGCAATAGCATTTGCAGCTAATTTTTTATAACCTGGGGCAGTCGAATATAGAATTATGTATGTAAATAATGACCAGTATAAATAATAAGCTGTATGGATAATGATGATGATTATGATCAGCATGTATAATGATGACCAGTATGTATAATGACCAGTATGAATTATGACCAGTATGTATAATGACCAGTATGAATTATGGCCAGTATGAATTGTGACCAGTATGAATTATGACCAATATGTATAGTGACCAGTATGTATAATGACCAGAATAAATTATTATATACATATAAGCGAGCAATTTAACTTGAAGTTAAGGTTAACTACCAGCCAGTTAACAGAAAAAAATACCCGCCATCGAAAAACCGGGCCTAATGTTAGCTCTGTAGATTTCATTATTGATTTCCATGATTTGTTTTTCGTTACTCACATGCGATGCTCTTATTGCAGGTAGCTCTCAAACAGACGATCTCCACCTTGGTACCCAATAGTTCATAATGCAGAATATCAAATGGTTTAGTGGAAACTACCAATGTTCCTATAACTGTGCCTCTCTTACCGATTTTCGAATACATATACCTCATCCAAAATTCTTACTAGGGCCACGAACGGGAAACGCCTCCAAAATGAGCCTCTCAAACAACTTCGGTAGGATAAATTTAAACCCAATATAAGCCCGTAGCTAATCTAGTTCACCGGTACCCATTTCTTATGCACTCGTGTCGTCTTTCTAAGTTTCAACTGATTTGGAAAATTTTGTGTTAAAAGTCTCTTGTATACACTATCAATGAGTCTGATAGTGTATACAAGAGGTGTATATATGCATTTGTACATTGCAATGTTATTGAAAGAGCGACACACCAGTAGTAAGCTGGCCCTACTGCTCTTTGGAATAAAGTGTTGAGCGCAAGGTATTTCTCTATCTAGTCGTGTCCGGATACCTTTGAAGATCACTGTACCTTAAACCCCGCCCAAATCCACTACAGATAAATGACAAACGGAACGTAGAGACCATCCTACGCACATAATCGTTACGATCTTCGGCTTCGATCGGACCGCGAAATTAGGTTGAAACTTTCTCGAACTCAGTGCCTTGTTTAAAAAATTGCCACTCATTACCGGCAATATCTCTTTCGAAATCAAGTACGAAAATTTTTGCAACACCTACGCAACACATTCCGCTAGAGACGCAGAGCAGTTTTTTAAACGACGTCTCATTGACCGTGTGCCCTATAGACGTATAACATAACTTTGCGATCGCTTGGAACGCTCGTAAAAAACTTGGAAAAGCAAACGGGTCGCAGTTTCAACCGTCCTAAATTATTCCCATGCGGGGGTAAAAGAATGATCCTTTCACGTCTGCTGGCTGTAATGTCTTTTGAATACGGTGGAAGGACCGACATGAAAGAAATATTATTTCTATTAGACGGGAATGTCAAGTAAGCAAAAACAAATAAAAGAGGACATAATGTAATGTCGGTATTAAAAAAAGTATTACAAAAAGAAAACTTCATAAACGATTTTTCTGTAGTTGGACTTCCAATAGTTTTAAAAAAATTGTCAAATAACCAGCTTTGAATTCTATTATTTTGGCGTAGTAAAAAAGTATCAAATAAAAAAGAAAGATTGGTGAAACTATAAATATCATCGCTGCCGTCAACAAAGGAACAACATCCGGTGTGAATTGTTAGCATTTTGGCAGCGTTCACTAAATGCATTCTGAGAATGCATCTCTGCAATTAACGACAAATAAAGATCCTACTTATCGCGGATTCGAGTGTGCGATTACTACACTGCACGATGCACCTATTCATTGTTCTTGCACATTCAACTCTGCACATTTACTATTGTTACTGGGTTCGACTTTTAATGCATAGCACACGATTTCGTATTGACGTCAAAAGCAATATAATGTACCTATCTAATTCTGTTCCTATTACTGTCTATATAGTGTGATTACATTAAATGTAAGACCACCAGGTACATGAAGAAGCAAATAAAGTACCCAGAAAGTTTAATAACACCTTCCCAACCAGCGATTTCAATTATTTCAAAGTAAAATTTGTAGTATATACACAATTCGATATTATCAATACTTACATCCTGTTTAAATTTTTAATTACATCTCCAAAATCAACAACGTCAACAGCAATGGAATGAAATGCTTAATTACGCTGTTAACGGATTTGAAAGGTATCGGATTAGTTTTTCTAGTTTATATAACAAATTGATTGCGTGCAAACTTACTATTGAGATAATTATAAATAAAAAGGATAGAGTTATCTTAATTTAGACGCCTAAATGGTTAGAAAAAAACTAATTCAGGGTATGCTGTAAAAGTGCGCTAGCCACAGATAGTAATATTGTTAATAATTGTACCTTCTACAGTAAACAATTTTGTATCTATGAAATAAACATCTTCCTGTTTTGCGGCTTGATAAAAATAGAACAAACTAAAGGAATGTTTATAATTTATTACTTGGGTTCTATAGGAAATAAACTAGCTGTTTAATTCATTAATTTTAAAAGAGAAAGTATGTAGTTCACAAAACTTACTCTAACATATAGATAAACACACATGTAGGTAAACCAATGGCATATTACCAAAAGTACACAAAAAAATGTTTGCAAGTACAGTGGGTTACTTTGTAAATGGGACAGGTACCGAAAAGGAACATATACACCCTAAGGTGAAGAAAATAAAGATGTAACATAAGTCTTTGATTATCTCATATACACTGATGAGTAAAACTGAACACACTAAATAACATTTCCACTTTTTCTGTAATTATAATGAAGATTAGGAATGATATATAAATAATATTACTAGTGTTTATAACAACATTTTTTTCCGTTTATTTGTGCTATACATCGTGGATGCCATCCTTGTTTACTAAAAACGACACACCACGTTGTATTTATTTTTATTTATTTTTTGAGCTATAACCATCTTATCTAATCTGCAAAATGTAAATTTATCATAAAACTTTAGGATTTCGTTCATTCCATTCAGTTTGCAAAAAATGCTAACAACGAGCTTTAAAAAATGAAGAAAAGTGACAACAAAACCAGAAAAAGATAATATTTTTACTAAAATTAAATTTATCAACAAGAGAAGTTGCAAAATATGTAAATTTAGTCAAAGTTTTGTACAAAAATTACGATTGATCAGAAGTGCTCGTGTCAGAAAGGGGACGTGTTATATGGTCTAATGAATCCAAAATAAATAGATATGGTTCTGATGGTCGTATTGGTGTTAGAAAAAGAACGGCACATCTTTCCAATGAAAGCATGTTAAAATGCTTGTCAAACATGGTGGTGGCTCTCTAATGATATGGGGGTGTATGGTATGGTGTGGGTAGTGTACATAAAGTTTACGGAATTATGAATCAGTATACTTACAGACGAAACAGTAGAAAACATGCCTATACCAAAAAAACTAAGTCATTTTTCAGCAAGATCGAGAACCTAAACACACAGCTAAAACAGCTCATATCTCAACAGTTTCAACTACTGGATTGGCCTGTCCAGTGCCCGGACCTCAATCCAAACGAAAAGGGTAATCATTAAGCATCTAATCTTTTATCGTCAAGATATTGTAAAAGGTTAAGTTGAATTTTAGTTTATCCCTATTATCCCGAGAAATTAAATCTCTATTTTTTTCTAGATTTTCCTCACTTTCAAATTCGAAAAGCTTAATATCATTATTGGGCGTAGATTCTTCTCTATTAAAATCTGCTTTTTGAATATCTCTTTGGAGTTCCACACCAGCACCAATTACAATATTTTTTAATTCCTCAATGTCTAATCCACACTGCCATGAAACGGTTTGTGATAGCCACCTAAATTTAATAGTCGGGCAAATTTCTGCAGCAATTATTGCCTCTTTTGCTTCGGCTTTTGTAAGGTCAAAGAACTGCTCAAATTTGGCATTGACACGATTAATTATGTGTTCGAAATTTCTAAAGTCCTTAAAGGACCTTTTCGCAATTTATAATTTAACCCGATTGTCGGCATCACCAATTCAGAAGCACCGGCGCGCTGTCCACAACCCCCGAGAACGTGTTCTAACACGCGTAAGTTGCGTTATACACTTTGATAAAACTAATTAAACAGTATTCGAATATCAGTATTGGAATACTGGATTCTAATACCGGGATTTGAATACAAAGTGGGTAATCGAATACTGGGATTCAAAAACCGTATTTAGAATCCAGAATACCGAGTACTGAGCAAAAAAGTATTCAGTCGAATATCAAATACCAAATACACAAATACATATATTTGAATAGTATTCGAATACCAACCAAATGTATTCTGGATAGGATTCAGAATACCGATATTCGAATACTACCCAAGTCACCACCGTCAAATGCTCTGGATTTATGAGGTCGTATACAAATACGAATGGTATAATGTTACTCGAATCTATTGCATGCATGTAGAATCTATGCCTCGAAGAATAAAAGAAGTTCTAGCGGCGAAAGATCTCTGGACTCATTATTAGCTTATTCTGTATGTATAAGTGATAAATATGTGCAGGTGCAAAACTGAGAACGACACAAGAACCTATACAACCTATGTTAGGAAATATTTTTACTTTTGGTCTATTTTAGAATGTGTTATTTTATTTTCCTGAAAATATAATAATTTACACAAAATAGCTAATAACTTTTCTGTAATTTCAATGGTTTCTCAAAATACGAGTATGTGTGTTCAGTTTTGCTCATCAGTGTAGGTATATTTCCGCTTGTCTGTTCGTTATATTTTCGTATCGTAATTTTTCTAAAAAATTTGCACCCCACACGATCAATAGCGTGTGACTTGCTAAGTTAGTCAGATTGGTTCAGATATTTCTAATGTCATGCTAATGGTCGATACCTTACACACGACGATCCCCGAACACTGTGGCTTCAACTTTTTGTGTAATTTTTGGGACTGACACCTCTTGAATCATCCTGGATGGATTCACGCCCCCATCGAAACCAATTTGGCGAAACATTTACATTACGTAATACGATGGTGCATCGTCTGCATAATAAAATAAATTTATTTAACTGTAACTTTCAATTTGTTGCGTTACAAAACTCTTTGTGTTACAATGGGGATATCACTTTCGTTAGTGATTGTACATTTTCACCCTGTATTTGTATACGCATTACATACAATATATTTAAAGTGAAACATCTGTTTGTAATTTGCTAAACGAAGGTTATATCTGTTGCTGGTTCAATGAAGCCCTGCCTTTGTGATTAACACCTTTGTGGCGAGTTAATTCCCCCTGGGATCAGGTCACAAGCTTTCGCATTTTGTCACGCGTGCCGTCCCTAACCGAATAAGTCGCCAGAATCCGGTTAATATTAGATGTATCCACTAGGAATAGAGATTTACATTTTGGACCTTTATAGTGCCTACATTTGTCTGTGGAAACTTTAGATTAACAAAGTTTTATTTCAAATAAATGTATTAATGTGACTATATCACTTACTTAGCAGGCAGAGATTTTCTAACTCAATTTAACTTGTTTTATTACTCAGAATCGGTATTATTATTACTATCATGTCAAAATAGAATCTTCCAAGTTCTGCAAAATATACGACAAAAGTTTTATTGCTTTTTCTATATATAATGTCGCTTTGAACGTTCTCAAAGTTTTCCACGATTATTTTCATTAAAGTCGTTCGGCAATATGACCGATTCGGAAATTAAAGAAACCTGTCCGATTCGAGAAATCGGTAACGAAAAAATGATTAAACGAATATTTTCTGAATTGTAAATATTCAAACGCTACATTTTATATCTTAATTTCTCTAGGAAGTTCTGTGATGAGATGGAAAAGATAGATCGCGAAATATTTAAATTAGAAAGTCCGTTTTCAATTGGAAGTTTATGTATATTTAGTGATTTTTAATTATGTAGGTAGGTTTCTTGCAAAAATTCAGGAAGAATTGTTTGGCTTTCATTTCTACTTGCTTTAAATTTATATTGAATGTTATTGGCACATTTGGTTAGCTACCAGTATCTGCTCTTTATTTTCTGGCACCAGAAAATGTATAAATTGCGTTTGTTATATCTCTCATTATTTTATTATACAAGATGCAGTTTTAAATCTCATTACGTCATGTTTTATCTTATAACTATTTCTAATAAATCAGCATCACTTTAACCGATCTAAGTACCTGAGAAAATGTTTTATTCTACGAGCAAGTTTGTCGAGGAATTGTATAAACTAGAACTAGCAAAGATTCGCTACGAAGAACTTTGTATAACGCACATGTCTTCTGGCATAGGAAAAAATGCTGCCCGTGATATACGAGACGGAAATCATATTTGACTAAATATTGATATTTCCATTGGAATATCAAACGTCCTCGTTTCCCATTTTGTGTCAGTACTTCGACTGGAATTGCAGTAGACGAATATTTACATTCAAAGTCGATGTAGACAATCACTATCGTGTATTTTCAAAGAGATTTCTGTTTTTTAGTTTGTTGAGAATCGAGTGCAGTAATAAAACTTGTACTGCAGTTATCAAAACTAAATTTGAACTGTCAAAATAGAAAAAATCAAACATTTATTTCATAGCATGTTTGATCCTTTCGATTCAATAGAAATAATAGTTTGAAATAATATACTCGTTTATATTTTCGTAATAAGTTGAGAAACTGTTTTGAAATAAAAGAGACGTACTTGTATTCCAGCAAATAAATTAGATTTTCGTTAAGAGGCCCAACTACCGTTTGACAGTTAGTTGGCGATGTTGTCACAGTTAATTTTTTTCATAATATAATGTTTTTATAATTTATTTAAAACGTATTTTAAAATTGGGCTTCATACACACATGTGTAGACGTATTTTGAATGCTCATAGCAAATTTCAGTAATTAAATCTAAAAATTAATAAAGTAATCTCGATTCCCATATCAAGGTAACGACCTGTAACGGGAAAAGAGACTGTGAAGTTAATACCGAATGATAATAGACAAAATTGTATATGTATATGTAAAACATTTGTAGAAATACGTGTATGAAGCCCAATTTTCAAATTACATTGAAATAAAATCAAGCAAACGATTTACAGAATTATGTAGATAGTGCACCGCTGTAAAATAATCAGCTGGTAGACAACCCCTTAAATGTGAAAAAGCCCAAAGCTTGGGAATGTTTCGCCAGTAGACAAAGACATATCTCAGGGTACAGAGATCCAACGTTCTTATTTGTTGCTATTCAAAAATAATTCAGACCGTCAACACAATTTGAAAGTAGCTAAACGTAAACATAAAAATCATTTGCTTAATAGGACTAAGAGCAATCTTTCTTAAACAGTGTGAAACAATGACGACAGATGTAAACATCGTTTAAATAAACTTAAACAGATATTATTTCGTTTAGGCTAATTTTAATACGCAGTTGTCAACGCTATTCTGTTTTCTTTAAAGTTCATTAGTCAAAATAATTTCTTAACAGATGTTTCTGGTCTAAATGGTTGGGCTTTTTAACCGAAACAGAATAGTTTCGTCATCAATACTTATATGTATACATCTTTTCTATAATTTATCTGGGAACTTAGTACTAATCACACAATTCTAATTATATCTTCTTCTATCGTAATATCCAAATTATTGTTACCACGAGACTATGTTCTAATATTAATACTTCTTAATTAAGATAATAATTTCCACTCTCCAATGTAAGAATAAATCTAAATGTGATCGCGTGGTTTCTATAGGATATTCTCTATTACTTCTTGACATATTAAACGTACCAGACTGTGTCATATATCATATCACTATACTTTACAAACTGATAATTCTACTACACATGGAAAATGAGTAAATTAACCTTGACATGGTAACTGATAAGAAGTTGCCTCGATCTGAATCTGTTCTCTAATCGGAGATAATGTATTTAGCAGTATCCGCACACAATATTAGAATAAAACCATTTCGCAATTCTTAGTTTAACATAGTTTCGCAATTTTCAATGTTTGGAATTTATACAAGAATATTTTTACTTAGTTTAATTGCATATACGTGTCGCTATTAATCAATACGTACGAATATAACGGTATAATATTTTACCGCTGTTATTCATCTATTTTAGAAACGATTTTTTGTGCACGGTTGAATAAACCTGAAATCGAAAAGGAATTCGGAACATTCACCGCTATATTCGTAATCACTGTTAGTCGATAAATGATTCAGATCGCGCTAGTTTATTGTTTTTATTTATAAGGTGCATAAACAGAAAAGAACATGCATTTGTAGGCTTATACTGTTGTAATTACTCGTATTTATTTGGCCTTTCGGTGTTTACTACCACGATATTAGTTCTTAGCTTAGCATTCATGTCAAGGATTTGTTAAAATATATTATATTGACCGATTAGAAGCATTTTGTGCGTAACAAATTAGCATAAATTGTTCATTCCTGTTGCAATAGTATGAATGATTAAAAAATCGTTTAACAAATACAGCTGCAATTATTCTAGTATTATACGAGGGCGACTTGAAATGTTTCCGGAATCGGCAAGAGATGGCGCACGAAGGTTGGAGTGGATAAAGTCACTAAATAGATTAAGTACCGCAATCCGCTAGGTCAATGTGTTAGACAAGGACGTTACAATTTTGCCATTAAATGGCGGCGATCTAGGTGACTTTTATGTTTCACTAAGTATTTCTGAAGTCTGAAACGTCACAAACGTCAGTTATCACACGTATCATTGGGTGTTTTTCAAGAAAAAATAGTTGTATGATTGTAAATCAACGGTAATAGTGCCGGGTTGTTGTGTTTTAAACTGTAAAAACAGCGCCGCAAAAGGCTTAAGATTATTTCCCTTCCCAAACGGTAAAAGAAATTGCGTCAGAAGAGAAGTGTGGTTAAGTATACTCAACAGGCCTGATTTTAATGCAAACTTTAGAATTTGCGAAGTAAGTACCGATAAAAAGCATGCCAAAGTGTAGTTATTTATCAAAACCTATTGGAGGTGCATTTTTCGGAAAAAACAATTTGAAAATGGAAGGCAAAATGGGAAAAGAGTTCTTCGACCCTGTGCTGTCCCTGATTTGTCGAGAAAACATTTAGATTGCGGCGAAAGTAGTGCTAAACGAACATGCAGTGAAGACGACCTTTTTCCGAGACCCTGCGACGTAGAAATTGAAAGAAAAACTAGCACACTAGCACTAGCACTCATGTGAAAAAATAATAAAGAAATATAAATAAAATATTTGTTTCTGTTATGAGGGCTTCCGGGTTTTGACCGCGTCATGGTAAAGTACATATATACAATACAAAAATAAAATAAAACATTGGGCATATACTAAACGAAATTTTGCAAAAGCGAAATCGGGTGACCATTTAGGAGGAGTAGCTGGTCAGGATTCAACGCAATCCAAGACATTTCTTCATGCCCCTTGGATCCACCACTACATATCGTAGACCGAGGAACAGTCGAAGCAGTGAACTTTTCCGGACGAATCAGCTCCGAAGAAAGCAAAGACCGTTCCATCGACCGAAAAGGTCATGGCGACCATTTTTTTGGGATTCCGAAGGTGTGATGGTCATCGACTATCTGGAGAAGAAAAAGACGATAACGGGGCAATACTACAGCGATTTATTGACCCGATTCGAAGCAGTATTGAATGAGAAACGGCCTCGTTTGCAGCGAAAAAAGTGCTTTTCCACCACAACAATGCACCGGCTCATTCATCCCGCATCGTCGTGTCCAAATTGAATGAGTTGCACTACGAATTAGTCTCTCATTCTCCACATGCACCGGACCTAGCCCCCGGCAACTTTTTTCCTATTCCTAAACCTGAAAAAATCGCTGTCAGGAACGACATTTGCCTCAAATGAGGGGGTCATCGCCGCTATAGATGATTATTTTGCAGACCTCGAAACATCCTACTTTTTCGACGGCTTGAAGAGACTGAAGCACCGTTTGAAAAAGTGTATTGATGTTCGAGGGGACTACATCGAAAAATAAAAAAAAAACCACACTAATAGTGTTTTTCTTGTCGATCTTCTATAGAAACTTTAAAAAATGATAAACGGGCAATTATTTCAGCGATTGAATGTATAGCCACTTTGCCAGGAGGTAGACGTACAACCTACAGCGCGCCAAATCCTAGCATAACAGACCGTTTCCTCTAGTGCAGACAAGGAAAATTTGGCACGTGTCTAAGTCTAAGTAAACAGTAAAACCATTACTTAAGAAAACAATACGTTTATAAAAATAAATGGTCGGAAGCTGTTTCTAGTGCTATAAAAATTGAGATTTGAGAAAAAAATGTTTCAGAAATAACAAAAGATATTCGATTACTTAGGACAAACAAAAAAAAAGATCAGAATTGAATGTCAACTCTAATTTATTGATTGAATAATACATATTTTGCTTGTGAATAAATAATTTGAAAATGATCACTTCATATTTCCTTTGTAATAATAACTCACGTATAATCGATTAGTCATAAAAATATGACGTCAATTTAGATAAAAAAATAATGTAGATACATTGATTAGCCTGCTTGTCTGGTAAACTACATCATCTGGCTTGAAATCTTGTGGTGTTATTACCCCAGGAATGCACACAATTAATGTACTATATCGATCTTTCTAAGAGTTTATTAGTGTCGTTACCATTCGCGATAAAACTTTACAACATATTTATTACATTACGTATCATTATTTCTTCTAGGGTCATTAAATCTTGCTTTCTTTGTTACTTGATCTTGTGCTTTTTCAGAATTTCTATTGAAGTTAAATTAGATGATCTGACTAAATGTAATGACTAACCATTTTACTTCTAAATTAAAAAAAACTGCCTACATTCGCTGACGTAATATTTAATTAGTCGTTTTGAAAAATTTCATGGAAATATTACGGTTTGCACCAAATGTATTTTACTCTATTGCCGGCTTCACTTCTGTTTTGCGATGAAAATCTAACATTGCACGCAATTTCTAACTTAGCATATTATACCAATTCATTTAATTGGAATGATGTTTTTTTTCTAAGAGACTTGCTGCAACGAAGAGAAAAATAATTAGCTTGTATTTTTTAATAAATTTATTTTTAAATGCAAGGTCGCGATAATTGTGGTAACCGGAAATACACTACTATTAATTAATCATTTTTATTTTTAGGCGCTATTCGTTCAACCTCAATTTTCATTAGTCCCCATAGGGTTTCAATTGGACAGAAATTATTTCTATTTGCTGTTCTTGCATCCATGCTCTTGTATACCGTGAAGTATGGCATCTTGCGTTATTTTACTCAAATCGCCATCCATCAGGAGATAAAGTGTTAGCTGTTTCGAGAAGATAGCCATTTAAAATGTTGCAATATTTTGAGCTGTCAATGCTGCCTTGAACAGTACAAAAAGGAGTTGCACCACGCCAAGATACTGTTCCCTAAACCATTACTTTTCACGGAAATTTAGAAATGTAAATCTATTGCCTCCTATTTGAAAACAACTTGCATCAGAAATAAAAAGGAAACTATTGAAAAAAGTTCATTTTTTGTTGAATATGCGCCAATAATGTCATTGAAGGAATTTTACGTAACCTTGTCGCTTCAATTATTTCCGTAGGATTTCTGAATTCATGTGTATTCATAATTGATTTCTAAATCTATTGGTTAATTTCCGAAAGCCTCAACGATGATTTTGTCTTCCTAATTGTAACCACAAACTTTACGTGGTCGCTCAAAAACTGGTTTGTGATTCATTCCAACTTCAGTTTTATTCTCCTGATAACTTTGTGAACTGCGCTTTTCCCAAGGTCAGCCGATTTCACCTGTTTGCTAAATGTTCCACCATCCGCCTTTTATCTAATTTTGACATAGGTACGCAAGTTTCATAACAACACGTAAAAGTGAATATTTTGAGTGGTATAAATTAACAAAAGCAATAATCCATTTAAATTTGTAAAAATAAGAAATTCCAGATACTTTCCAGACGAACTATAGTATAAGAAAAAACTTTAAAAGATGGTGGTCAAAAGTCTATAAGTATTGTTTATCTACAGCCCTCTATGACAGAACCTAAAGATAATAAAGTCATTTTTTAACAAATTAAGTTTTTTTGCATTTTATTCACACCGGAGAAAGAAAAATTTATGTTATTGTCAGAGACTACAACAGAGACCTTATAGAATATAAATTTAAACTAAATACATACATCCACCCCAATTCAATTGTTCCCCGAAAACCTTTGCTATACAGTAGAAAATACCAGTATATGCCAAAAAATAAATCCAATAAAAAACTGAACGTTTCAGTCCTGAGAAAGAGGCGAAGAAAACTAAGAAATATTCGAAAGTTAATATTTATTTTTATTTAAATAATATTAAAAAAAATACGTGCGTACGTAATGGTGTACAGGTTCTTAAAATATATAGTACCAAGAACACAGGGAAAACGGTCTAAATCACATCAGGGCATGACACCATCATCCTAAGAAACTGGGGATTCTTCTGAATGTATGAGGTTTAAATGTTTTGAAATTATAATCGATCGCTTATGTAGTTAATGGATGAATTATAACCGGAGACAGAAACGAGTAAAACTACCATTACGTGGCCTTATGAGTATTCGTGATATAAAACGTTGACGTTTAAGACGTATAGAAAATGAAGACAATTTGCAACCCTTTTAAAATTAGAGTTATGGAAAATGGTGCATTGAAAGATGTCGAAGTTTGTCAATAGGCATTTAAAATAGTGGAAAATTCTGCCATAACAAAAGGAAAACTCACCAAAATTGACACCATAATAAGAAGGACAATTAAAGCTTTAAAGGCAAAAAGTCCTACTTAAGTTTGAAAATACAAGGCAGTAACTTCAAGTTACTAGCTGCAAATTGTGAATTGCTATATAAATCATTCAAAACAATATACCATCCAAGGCTGCATGGGCAGTGGGGAGTGCTGCGAAATTTTCTCCATACACGGCAATGTTTCTTTTTTGAAATTTTGATGCAATATTTCTTGGAAGGTACAAAGAAATTGCTAGAAAAAGCGTTTTCTAGTTTAAAATTGTAACAATCTCGCTCGGTATTATATCTAAACTGAATATTCGTTTCGTTCCAATATGATGGCGCCTATCATTGCTTCCCTCTTCACCTGCAGGTGCAGGGAAATCAGGTTTAATAGGGCTTCCTCCGTTGAAGTTGGAGATGTGTGAATTGCATCTGTAATACCT
This sequence comes from Holotrichia oblita, assembly GCA_023690525.1. Classification (NCBI taxonomy): domain Eukaryota; kingdom Metazoa; phylum Arthropoda; class Insecta; order Coleoptera; family Scarabaeidae; genus Holotrichia; species Holotrichia oblita. The sequence continues at coordinate 188,907,523 of CM043015.1, forward strand.
ACGCAAGCAAGTCGCTGTATCTCTTGTAGCATGACTTGTCTTCGCTTTAGATCCTTAATCTCCAGATTTAACTAGAAGTGGTCCAAACGGGCATTAAAGACTTTAACATTGGTGTCGGTTATTCCAAGTGCAACTGCCGCAGTTCCAACTTGGACCTATTTGATAAAGATAATGCCGAATTGAAGAAAACTATGGAAATACTTAAAACGGAAGACAAACTCGAAAATCTGAGGGCCCAAGCATTCTACAATAGAAAGCGATTAGAGAAATAACGTGCTTGGTGATAATGCTGGGAATATGTCACAACAGCAGATTCCTCTAAAACCTTGCGACACCAAATATGTTTCATATAAAAGATAACATACTTTTTATATTAGTTGCACATAATAAGGAAGCTGATGAGGCCAAAGTCTTTCTTGTAGTATTTGTGAAATGCTGAATTCAAAATAAAAATTTCACTCTTGTTAGATTTTTGCACTGTTCATGGATTATTGCCTATAAGAGGGCATTTAGACCAATCAGCCAAAAATCTATAGTTGAAGTTCACGATCAATGAGTCCAAGTATCTTGTACAGCTAGACCCAAACCCATGCCTTTTGACATGTATGATTGTAATCAGACTGAATAAACTTTCTGCCCGAAAAGTTGTCCATTTGCTACTACATCAATTAGGGAACTAAAATTTATGCAGGGTGATTGGTGAGAATGGCCTATTAAAAGTATTATACAAACGGAACTGAATTTTAAAACGAAATTTTACGGTTGGATATGGTTCAATATGAACTATCACGTGAAAATATTTTTGAATAAATATCCGGAGACCGGAACCATATCCAACTGCAAAATTTTGATTTAAAATTCCGTTCAGTTTATATAATACTTTTAATAGGCCATTCTCACCAATCACCCTGTATAAAAGAACATACTATAGTATAGTATCACTTGCAGTTTTTTGTTATCAGAGCTAAAAAAAGTAACATGGCATCTGAACGCGAGTTCAAAGGCACTTTAGTTTAACTTAATACTCCTCCAGAAAAAATACGGCCAACCGACTAGAGCAAATGAAACAGTTCGCCTCAGAGGAATTCAAGTCCTTCTATCAAGTACAACGTTTTTGTTAATATCACTAAAGCAATCATGAAATCGATGAGTTATTTTTTTATCGGATAAAAAGATCAGATTCCTCCTTCTAAAATAGCACTAAAACTGGCATGTTTTTGTAAAAGCTTTCAATAATAGTAAAAAAATGGACACAGTTCACTCTTCCATAAATTTTACTTCTTATGTAGGTATGTCCAAATATTTATCAGAGAAGTCTGACAGTAATAATAGCAATATTGTTGAAACAATTGTTAATTGTACAGTTCTTATTCAATCCCGAGAATTAAATTATTTTATCCAAGTTATAAAAGCTTGAACTTGACGATAAAAATTTCCATACAAGCAAGAATAAACTTACTGCCAAAGAAAACTCCATTTGTAATCCACAATCGCATTTAAATAACACAACCGACACAAGAAAAATAGTAAAGCACTACACAATCGATATCACAGATTTTTTTTTAATAATCACTAGATTGACGACAGAATTTGCACTGTTAAAAGAAAAAGCAACACTTTCTACCCTGCCAGCATCGATCGTTTTCTCTCAAGTCCCCACACACTCAGAAATAGGTACCGGTTTTTTTCCTCTATTTTAGTTCTACAACACGATCCATACACGTCACCGGTCGCGATGTATGAAAAACGAAAATCCTTCTTACGTTCAACCAATTAAAGAGTCATTGTATAAGAGCGCATCTCCGTGAACTGCATGGCACATCGCGTTCCGCCTTCGCCGATGGTAAAACTCGATTCAGATCGAGACCGCGGTCCCACTTAGCTTTCGCGGCCAGACTGCCGGTGGACACGGGACTAAGTAGAGCGGGCGGCCAAGCCTTGACAACGTCCCAAACACATCGTTTTGAACTCGTACACAAAGCAATACGCTCTCGGAAGAGAATGTGCTTTATCGGATGACACATCGCTAATGGTTGCGATGAATCATTTTTACAAACGGTTGAAAAACATACTCTTATTTGCGATTCAGTTAAAGTGTTTTACCAATACTGATATAGAAACATTGGACCAATAATCTTCTTTAACGTAGTTATCCATAATTTTTCCCAAACAAGAGCTTAGATAATCTTACAGGTGGATTTACAATATATGTATGTACAAGATTTTAAGCGTTATATTGGGCGTGACAAAACGAGCATATAACGATTATAATTTATATACGATGGTCCATGACCGCGGATTTTAGAGGTCATCAACAACAATGAACTTATCTTTTCTAATTTAATTCCATCTTCAGCTCAATATTTTTTGCATCAATTTATTCCAAATTATAATAAATTAATTAAATTTTTACACAACACCTCTGTGTTACAAATCTACATACGGCACTACAGACTGCTTTCTCACTTTCTAATAATAACTTCTTTGATCACAAACTCTTTATAAATGATCCGTGGATATCAAAAAATAAAAAAAATTAATATTTATTGAGTTGCTTTTCTTCGGCCTTTACGCTCTCATTCTATTGTCCTTTTAGCTTTGCTAAAAAAATTTCGGAATCAAATTTTCAACAGTCATTTCGGTTGAAAGATCTTTGAAATTCGTCCCCAATTAAGTCGAGACCTTTTGAGAATACTTTAGGAGTAAGCGTGGCTAACTTTGATTGTCTATATGCGAAAATAATTTTATCTAGGGTAAAGTAAGACAAGTATGTCTTTAGAGTAATTGCAGCAATTACAAAAATATTTATCCCCCCTCTCCTCCTTCTCCCCCCGACAAGATTATTTGAGCTCATAATACAGGACAGACCAAGAAGAAACTGTAGAACATGCAAGCAGTAGAAAATGTGGCACATCCACTGATAAGAGTCCAAAGTTTTCAAAAAATACTTTTTAATAACATTTATAATATGTATATGATGGACAATCAACTTATGTTGACATTAATCTAGTAGAAGCGGCTGTTGTAGCGAACATTATAAAAATGGCTTGGAACGCCCAGCTTGTAAAATGGCAATAGAATTCGATCAAAAGTTGCCCAAAATAAATTGGTTGAAACTAAAAAAAAAAACATTGAAAAGATACTTATCCAAAAATTATTTGGGAAAGACTTGCGAAAGATGGCACCTATTTAACTGTGACTTTACATCATAGGAAACGTATAACCTAGAAAAAATTAAACGGTGGACGGTTCAACAAACCATTAATGTGCCTAGAAGAAATGAATTGTTGATCATGTACGAATGCCACTAAAGGAAGAAAAGAAGACTTTTTTCGAAAATCTTGGATTTATGGAAAGAAGCAACGATTGGCATGATACGCAGTCAGTTGCAAATGAAAACGAAACGTAAGTTATTCCACTTGCAAGGATTGAGCAGCCGTTACTATTAGAAATGAGTGAGATTATTTTAGTTCAGACGTCTAATATAACAAATGAAATGGAAGATAATACTAACACTAAATCTGGTGTGACAACAGTAATACAAGAATAAAACTCGGATACTTTTGAGGAACTTTTATTGCATTTGGTAAAATGGAATGAAAATAATGTACCGAAAAGTCCAAGAGATCCAGGAAGTTCAAGGATTGAACTAATAACAAGTGAAAAAAAGGCTACATGAAGCTAAGGATAAAAATTCTCTATCCATAAAATCAAAATAATTTTAACAGGGGATCAACTAAAGACAAGAAAACTAGTCGACTAAGAAGTGAAAATATCGAAGAACAGTACGATTCAGAAATAGATAAAGGAACAAAATGATGAAGAAGCGATTTCGAAACCATTTCAGACGTATATGAAGAAGGAAACATTTTTCTAAGAGACGGAACTGAAGAGAAAACTTGGCTATTCACAAAATTAACTTCAGAGAGAAACACTCCGTAATATTATGTAGAAAACTGAACATCCAAGTCTAGAATGTTTAAGGAAAATATGGTCTAATATAGAAGATATGTATGTCAGGATGGTCTGGCAAGTTTCCAACCTAACAAAGACACAAGAGATTTTTTCCTAAAATTTATTTTTTTTTCCTACATAGTAGTCTCCTTGTAAGTGTACTTGCCCTCATCTCTTCAACCCGTCCAAATAGTACTCGGTGTCTTTTTCTGCAAAATAACTGTTTACGAAGGTGATGGCTTCCCCACTTGACAAAAATCTATCTTACGAGCGCAATTTTGAGATTCAGGGAACAAAAAGAAATCGCTTGGGACTGGATGTGGTGACTAAGGATGGTAGTTAAGCAGTTCAAACCGTAATTCGTGGATTTTCGTCATGGCTGCGATGTGAGACGGCGCATTGCCTTTGTGAAACAAAATTTTATTTTTGAAAATGTGACCGTTTCTCAATAGTTTCTGCCTTTAGCTTGTCAAGTAATTATGTGTAAAATTTCGCTGTGATAAACGACGGTGAAGAGCCCTCGTATAAAGAGTCCAATTAATGTTTAATTTGCGTTGGCGTATTGCCTTTCAAAAACAAATATTTAATGACACTAACATCGACTTACTCAAACGATTGTTAAACAACAATTCCGAGTCCAAAGTGGTTGAAGTTTTGGTCAATAGATGAGGAATCACATGACCCAGCTTTTTTTGGGAATGATCTTCACGTTGCGATTGGAAATATTTCAGACGGAAAATACGGGAAGAAGGTGCACTTTTCCCGTTGTGTGAGATACATTATCATAAAAACTATATAAGTACGTACTCGTAGCCGCAATTTGAGACAATCAAGAAAAATTTGAGCAAAAAAAAATACAAAAAGAATTAGAAAATGATCAAACAACATGAAAACATGGTGTAATAATAAATTTAACGGAAAGATCTGCCAAAGGCGGGAGAAAATTTTACCTACTTCATTAACTTAAAAGCAGCCTTTGATAAAAATAGAGATATCTTATATGGGGAACATCAAAAGAATTGGAATTCCATTAGAAGTTTATTACAAAGCGTATTAAAATGTAATTAAATAGTCACACAAGGTATAAAACAACGATACTTAGATACTTTCGCCCCAATGTTGGTGGTAGGATACAGACATAGTTTCCAAGGGACGGGAAACCTTAGTATACGCGGCGCATCACTGAAATACGTAAGAATATGTAAAGGCATTATGATTAATAGATGTTTAGACAAACAAAATTAATAATACAGTAAGTAGTCACCGCAATCTGTAGACTGTAACAAACTGAAAATCCTAAGTTATCAACCCATTTTGCTGTTTGTTCTTGATACATATCTACACTACGCCAAATTTCCAATTCAAGCACAATAAGAATAAAAGTGCCGCTGTGATATCTGCATAAATTATACATGCAACATTTAATAATAAAATTACCAGTTTCTTTCGTTTTAATATTGCAACTACCCGTAACAAATTTATGATAAAATATCTTCATTTTAGAAACGATATCTCACAAAATAAAACATTAAAGTACAATAAAACAATACGCTTCGTTGGCTTAGTGATAATGGGAATAAATCACTTTTAATTATGCAAAAGTATCAAGTAGTGCATTATGCAAATAGCTTATTTTACTAAAGAACTTGCTACTTGTCAGCAACGCTAATTTAAATAATAACTCATTTAATAACTTTATTTTATATTGTACAATTAATATATGTATTTTTTGACCTTTATGTACTTATCTTTTAATTCCTGATTTATTTCCACTTAGAGGTCAATAAAACAATAAATAATTAAATACCAATTTATTCCATAACATATAATATGTTTTCGTTAAATAACTTCTTCAGTGGAAGAAATTGACATTTAATATGTGTCAAATTACTAACAATAAGTGGAAATAAATCAGGAATTAAAAGATTTATATTGTACTAAAACTTGATATATCAAAAATTGTCCTTACTACGAGGGCGACCTCAAATATTTCCGGAATCGCACACACTCTTAAACAACAAGTATTGACAGTAGACGTCTGAAATTTTGGTAGTTGCTACAAAAAAGCCGACTAATGAATCCACTTCAACCTTCATGCGCCATCTCTTGCCGATTCCGGAAACATTTCAGGTCGCCCTCGTATCAGTATTCTTCCGTTACCAATCAATCAGACTAATCATCAGGTATGTTTGCTCAATTAATGTTATGATTGATTTCGGTTATATTGCAAATGTACAGTGAGTTAATAACTAAATGCGAATTTTGCAGTTAGTAATTTCTATAGAGTGAATCAAGGAGAATTTAATTTCTGTAAAGGTCATCAAACCTATGAACTTCTTCTTCAAAGAAATTTGCTTCGCTTAAAGGCAATGACTTTATTAACTAGATACAAATTCCCATTCGATATTCGCATGTAATCATTGATTGACTGTACATACGTCTATGTGTATTCATACGATTTGCTAACTATCTCGTTAATAGCGTACCCAGTTTCGAACATCCCACAAACGCGTTGTATAATTGTCGTTAGCGATGAAGCATTTCGTATTCGCACGTGATATCAATTACATTAATTTGTACAAACAATTTACGGTTTTAATTTTTATTAACTGTATTTACCGCATCTCATCGCCCTAAATAAATAAAACCGTCTGTGAACGTGATCCTTTTTCATATTCGTGTAATACGAATAGGATTTTCAATATTTTGTTTGTTGGTACCGAACAAGTGCGCCACAAAATTGTATAATACGACAAGCAAACAACAAGCATATTGTATCGTACAAATATCTGCCGGATATTCCGGGAAATTTACGTTTGGTAAGATCTGAAAACCACTGGAAAATTAAACAAGGTTAATTTGCAATGTAGAAGTATGTACATTCACCCAATTGCAGAACGGTTTACTGATGCTAAGTTTAATTAATAATTAACACCAGAAATAAAAAAATATATACAGGGTGAGCCACTGCCAATACAAACCATTGTTTCTTCTGCATCTTTTCGCTCGTACAGTAATATGTGGGTAGATGAAGGGTACGATTTAAAATTATATTGGAATATACAGACTGTTTCCAAATTTTAAATCATAGGCGTCATTTACCTTTATTATTTCTTTACAATAAATGGATTCTGTTTGAATTTATCCTGGATTTAAAAATTATTTCAATTTAACGGGTCGATGGCCGCAGTGGTTAGGCGACTGACTATTGTTGTGAGAGGACGATAGGTGCCGGGGTTCAATTCTCTGGAGGGACGGTGACATTTTTTCAGAGAGCAAAGTGATTAACAGCGCGGCATCATAAAAGGCGATATGATGCTGTCACAAAGCCATTTAAACAAACTTACACACACTAAATTACACCGTAAGAGTTGCAGTGACAGCCAGACAAGTAATATAGCTTACGTAGTCACAGCAACTCACTCACCACACATAAAAAAAAAAACAAAAATCTAGACATATGGAAAATTATTGAAGTTTCAAAAGATCTAAATGCCAAGAACTGAATTCAAAGGTAATTAAGCAAGACTGCCTTTTGATGTGTTAATTTGAAACCAATGCAATACCTACTGTAAAAAATAAACGAAGACGATAAAATAAAAACGAAATCAAATATTCGTACATGACAGTCAAGTTCAACACCAATTACATAGAAGTTTATATACAATAGTAATTTCAGCATTAAAAAACCAAATATTAAAAAAGAATGGAATCTAACGTGTTTTTGTTTTTAGGTGTTTGGTGGAAATCTGGTTCGTATACTAATTGAAGAATTTCAATCGTTTAAGCTTTTTCTCTTTTTTTTCTGACACATCACAAATGATCTATTCTTCCAAATCATTAAACATTAGATATCTTTGAGGAAAAAAGTTAACTTACATGCTTGCGTTTTTCGAGTTGTGAGTTATATTAAATATGCTGTCAAATGTGGATTCCCAAATTGTACCAAGATAATTGGCTGCCATAAAACATCTGAATACGTGTTAATGTTTGAATGAAGAAGATGTAGGATCGATACTTATTATATAGAGCATTCTAAGCAAAACGCTCCGCTTTAAATAAGTCGAAAACATCGAGAAATACAAAAAAAATGTCAAGACAGTTCGATTTTTGTTTAACGGGAGAAACTCTTTCGGCGATAAGGCAAAACTTATCTCCCCACCCCCCGTCTAGTTTCCCCAGCATTGAACATTAAAATTTTATCATTTTTTTATATGTCTACTTTCTGTTCCATCCGAAAAAGATCTAGGCCTTATATACAAATAGTAAGAAAAACTACATGTGTAATTTTATTTATAAATATTTCTAACGAATAAATAATAAAAAAAACTCGTCGATTTTTTTTGGAGAGTCATTTTGTCTGAATAAATAACTAGAAACAATATATTAAAATAAAGAAGAAACAATACAAAAAAATATATTTCCGATTCAAAGCAATTTCGTTAAATGTTTTTCCAAACAGTAAACCATCTTCTAATATTTAATAAATAATTCACAATCGTAAAAAATCAGGGGGTTGGGAGGAGTTCACATCCCTGTAAATAGCTATTATATACACTACTGTGCAAAAGAAACCAGCACTTATAAATATTCTACTACAATGCAAGGTACTATAAATAAATGACCTGTAAGGACAATAAAAATTTTATTATGTATCTAGTACGATTGCTACTTATACATTTATAACAATACATGAGTATCTTTAATGTTACAACTGCGAATATTAGTATTTCGTGTGACCACCTTTAAATGTAATGACGTCCTTGATTCTATTCTGTACACTATCATGTAGTTTCTGAATAAACTCATTGGGGATTTTGGTCCATTCGTCTTGTAAGACTGTCCACAGCTCCTTTACATTGTTGGGTGATCTGTCATACCTCTTTTGATCTAGATAATCCCAAACATGCTCTATTATGTTAAGGCCCGGGCTTTGTGGTGGCCAAACCATTGTTCTTAATATCCCATTACTTTGTTGTTGGGCCAAGTAAGTTTTAACTAATTTGGAAGCATGTTTGGGATCATTGTCTTGTTGTAATATAAAACTTTCGCCTATAAGGCGTAGTCCTGAAGGGATGGCATGGTCTTGTAATATGTTTTGGTATGTTTCTGCAGTTAATCTACCATCTATTTTTATGATATCGCCAACGCCATTTGCAGAAATACACTCCCAAACCAATACGTTTCCACCCCCATGTTTTACAGTAGCCTGCAGACATGGCTCCAAAAGAGATTCTCCTGGCCTTCGTCTTACATATTGACGTCTATTGGTGCCAAACAGCTGAAACTTAGATTCGTCTGTCCATAAGACTTGACGCCACTCATTGTCTCCCCAGGATTTATGATCTAAAGCATATTTTAATCTTTTTGCTTTATTACCTTTTCTCAGTAAAGGTTTCTTTATTGCCACACATCCTCGTAAACCGGATCTCTTCAACGATCTTCTCACAGTTGAAGCATGCACCGATGTGCCCGTCATTTCTGCCAGGTCCTGTGCTAATTGTCTGCTTACTTTCTTACGATTTCGTAAGGATGTCATTTTTAAAAAACGTTCGTCGGTTCTACTAAGCTTTTTAGGCCGTCCTGACTTCGGTTTATCGCCTACTTCACCAGTTTCGTTGAACTTTTTAATTATACTTTGTACGCTGTACCGTGAGCACTTAACACGCTTCGCAATTTGGGCTTGATTCAAACCTTCTTCATGTAACACAATAATTTTATGTCTGTTCACAAGAGATATTCGTGGCATTTTGTGACTTTTTTAATGTCTTTCACGATTAGATACCGCACACTTTCAATAAATTGAACGGAACGAACCGGAACAGAGACTTACACAAACAAAAATGCAAATGTATTTTTTCGAAATATACCAAACCTTATCGTATGATGACAAACTATGAACTGAATGTGTAAAATATCAATTTTATTAAAATACTTTTGTCTACAATAAAGTTTCTACGGATTATCCCTCCTGGGAATCGCCTCAGGCGGACCATAAAATATTACATTCCCTTGCAATTAAGAATTTCCTAGAACTTACGAGTAAATTTCTTACGATAACTCATATTTATTCTTCGGATTAGATGTATTTCATATTCCGCACGAAGTTATATTTCACACTTTGAATAAATATGTGTTGTTAGTAAAATATCATGAATTATGTAAGGTGCTGGTTTCTTTTGCACAGTAGTGTATATAGCAATTGTTTATATATTTAGGGATGGCAAAATTTAAGTAATTCGGTTCCAGTCGCTTTTAAAACTTTACAAACGAAACAAGGACTTTCGTCGAGGTTGTGGTACCTATACATTTCCGAAAAGATATGAAATCCTAGTGTTTCAATACATAAATATAACGCTTAAAATTTACTATGTAGTACATTACTTAATAGTTATTTAGAAGCAAGTTTCACAACAGTTTCACTATATTTCTACATATCATTGTGCTACTTCAGATGCAACAGAACTATGTAAACAATTTAGAAATGCAATCTTGTATTTTCACAATGAAACTAGAAGTACCATAAAAACGTATCTAACCTTACCAGTTTCTTAAGATATAAACTTCGCGAGACTTTTTAAAACACTTTTCAGTTGTTTACGACGACACTAACTAAAGCGATTAGTATTACTTGATAAGTGACCAAACCCCGGGGAAATCTCCTCTAGCGAAAGCGTTATGAGAACGTCGGATTTTCAAGTACTTTTGCCAGAAATCCGATAAAAGACTGTGTTCTAAATTAAGAGAGAGAGACTTCTTGAAGACGGAAGAACCCACATTTATACTCCCCAGATTTCACCAGAAGGGACGGTAATTACGTAATGAAACGAATTTGTGTATTCAATTTAAAGTTCTTTACAGTATTAAATACGTGGAATAGCAAGTAAAGGAAGATAAGTGAAACTTATTTTCATTATATACGAATAGAATATTAACTGGGGAATATTTTCATTACATTTATTCGAATACTAAATAAGAGGATCGTAACAATATTCCGTACGAGAAGGGTAACTTTCGTTTAATTAACGAAATTGAATTCATTAAAGAATTTTCATTTTTAGCAATGCCTAATCTGCAATAATCACAAGAGTTTTATTGATAAAGCATTTAAAATTCGCTGCTACCTTTTCAGTGATTAATGTAGTGTAATCGAAGTCTTATTTAATTTATTTTTCAGATAAAGTTTGTTACAATTACCGTTCATTTTTTCTCAAAATTCTCTCCAAGATTCAGTCGTTGCCTCTCTAACTCCTTGTTGACTTCAGTTCTCCTTTGCTTATATATGTATACTGTAATCTGTTGTATTTTTAGTGCCTAAGTACGTCTTCCATGCTCTCTTTTATTTTCGCTTGTAATGTTTTGCTCCACCACTGTGTTCTTTTCATGTTTGTATTGACTATTCTTGTTGAGCCACAGCATTCTTTTGCAGTTTCCAAAATTATTTTCTTAAATATTGTTATTCAATAATTCTTGTTTATTCAAAATAGTTTCCTTCTGAGTCAATACAGCGCAGTAAACGTTCGACATTTTTTTTTGAAACATATTTTATACTCATCGTCTGGAATGGCTTTTACGATGGCGGTCGAAGTCTTTTGGATGACCAAGATGGTATCGAAATAATTTCTTTTTATCGCCAATTTAAGTTTGGAAAATAGCCAGAAGTTGCAGGAAGCCAAATCAGGTAAATATGGTGGGTGATCGATAACAATGCCTTTTTTGATCAAGAATTCACGTACGATGTTGGCTTTGTGCGATTGTGCATTATCGTGCAACAGAAACCAACTGCCTGGCTCTCGATATTCCGGTCGAACTCGTTGACTTCTGGCCCACGTTCTGCGTTTACCGTATGACCTTCTGGAAAGAATTCACTGTGAACAAATCCCTCTGAAAGTGTATTTTTTTCTCTTTTGGCTCAGCATTTAATACTCGCTCTTTGTTCCATGTTGGTTTTTCGACCAACGTACACAACATATGTATTGTTTTTAAATTTATCAACGCATTCATTACTACTACTACAACCCAATGAATAATTTTATTTTTTTCTTAATATGTACTATACATGTGTCTAGCATTACTCATAACAAATATATATATATTTATATTTATAAATACAAATGATGCTTGGATGTATAATCAATTACAACGTATTTTTTAACATCATGTTTATACACTGGTATACTATAAACCTGTCTTACCTCAATAGGTTGTGATTAACACTATTTAATAAACATAGGAGTGCTTCACTCTCAGTAATTACTCACTGTATACTAAGGTCAAACAATACCGGTAGGCAATAAAACAAAAAAAAACACGTTTGATTCAAAAGCGATAAAACTATTTTGCTACTACCGAAACAATTGCGCGAAAAATGCATTAATAAATCGTTGGAAACAAGTTTTATAAATGCAGTTTAATAAAAAAAATTAAAACTTGGATGTGCTTAACCGAAATCATGGACATATTCTTTAGAACTTGCATCCAGAGATTCCTCTTGAATGTGAAAGTAATGTGAGTCACATATCTGCGCTGAGTGTCATACTAAAAATAGGTTTTATTCGAGAGTGCGAGGACAAACCCGTAAATGTGACTCCGAAAGCAAGGTAGATGTAGGAAAGGCCGGTAGAACAGATCGCGGACCTGGCTTTATTATATTTTCGGTCCCATATGGCGCTACGTAATGCGGTACATATCTTTTACCTGTGTAGGTACTGGGTACAACGCGCATTCAATATACATATAGCTCGAATGAGATATCGGTTTTTCGTATTTTACCTTATTACTACCACGCATTTCCTCGAAGGCTGTTCACCTTTATTCTATTTACTAGATACGAATGAACAACCATGCCAAAATAGAAGTCATGCTATAGTTTGCGTGAGTAGAAAGAATAGTAACGTTTATCAGTTGTTTTATCTTAAAGGACATTTCGAATTGTTAAATTCGAAACTAAGTATACAAGACTTAACAAAACAAAAAAACTAAATTGGCACAAAGCAGATGTAGAAATTAAAGAAAACTGCAACTACCATGAAAAAGCTCTCGGCACAGCTTTTTATATGTCTTCAAGTTGTTCTGCGGTTATGTTTTGTGTTAGAATAAATTTCTTTCGAATACCCCACCGACTAAAAATTTGACAGCATTGAAAAAGAAATTATTGGACTCTGTACTGATGGAGTACAGTCAATGGCAGGATATGAGGCAGGTTTTCAAGCACTAGCGAGAAAGAAAGCACCTGAAGTTATCTGGACGCACTGCATGCTTCCCAGAGCAGCTCTTGTGTCAAAAAGTAAGAGCGAGGAAGTTAATAATATATTTATAAAAGTTACGAAAGTTATAAACTTTATAAAAAGCATAGGTTGTTTGCAAAGCTGTGTGAAAATATGGGAGCTAATTATACCTCACTTCTGTACTATTGTGAAATGCGCTGGCTATCTCGGGCAAAAGTAATTCAGAGAGTGTTTGAACTCAAAGAAGAAATTGCAATTTTTCTTGATGAAAATCATAAACAAGACGCAAATTTGTTTAGGAATGATAACTTTATAGTTAAACTTGCCTATTTGGTTGAAATTTTTGGAAAATTGAGTGCTTTGAACAAATCAATGCAAGAACCACAAATGCACCCACTGATTCAAAAGAACAAAGTGAAAGCATCCATTAAAAAACTGGAGCTATGGAAATCAAATTTGGTTTGCTAATGTACTTTTCCACATTATTTCAAAGATTTTGATTTACAAAGTCCACCTGGATACAGAATCCATTTGTCGATGAACAAGGTGATGAATTTGGATTGCCAACCATTGAAAAAGAAAAAGTGATAGAATTATCATGCGATACTTTATTAAAACAAAAATTTCAGAGTGAAACCTTAGTTCAGTTTTGGTTGAATAGAAGTGAAGAATATAATACTTTGCCAAACAAAGCAATGCAAGTACTGCTGCCATTCGTAACGTCATATCTATGCGAAACGGGATTTTCTGCATTAGCTGCAATGAAATTGAAATATCGAGGTCGTTTAATAGTAGAAAAAGCGCTTCGAGTAGCATTTTCCTCAATGACGCCTAGATTTAAGAAACTGTGTACTAATAAACAAGCACATCCTTCGCATTAACAACAAATTTAAAGATTTAAATATTACATTTTTTCGCTTTTTGTTCAATATATTGTTTACCATTAAAATCTATCTATATATTATTATCTAGGTCCGGAATTCAATTCTCCGAGGGGACGGTGACATTTTTGACGAATAATTATATTTCGATCGATTTACCATCACTGTTGGTGGCAAAGTGATACCATTATAAACAGCAAGGTAGTAACTGTAATAAGATCATTGGAAATCCGTTCCAACTAACATCAACAAGAAAAAAAAAGAATACAAATCGAAACGATCTACGATAAGAAGAAGAAGCAAGAAATAAACAATACCAACAGCAAGACCAAATTCCAGAAATAGAATTAAAAAAAAGAGATGACGTGGTCGCCAAGAAAGGTAACAGGAATTAACAACATCACCTTACAAATGTTCATCTGCGAGGTGAGGTCAAGAAGTTCCCAGAATGACGAAAATAAAATGTTTTGTCAAGGCTCTTAAAATAGACAGAAAATAGCCGAGTTGACTTCTTCAACATCAGCATTTTTTTCCTCATTTGCATCTTTGCAGCGAGCCCATTTCCGTTTTAGTATTAACTTAATGGCATCTTTAAAAAAGGCATAATATTCCTAACCGTTTGTGACCCCTTTTTTAACCTTTCTTGTGGTACTGCATAGATTGTTGCCTTGATTAGGCTTCGTAGTGACATTCATAAGTTTCGGCCTAATTCTAATCATTGTTCTTCATTAAGCTATTCTTTTCCTTGCTTCACTATATTTATTTAGGAAATTGAAAAGTGGAGAAGTTGGAACTGGAGTAGCCCATTCACGCAGATAATAATACTAGATGAAACAATTATAAAGACACAACACCAGAGAAGAAAAGCAGAAATGAGCAAATAACAGGGAATAACTATTTAAAACAAGAAAAATACAATTTTTTGAAAGATAAAAACATTCATTTTTAAAAACATTACACATTAAGTAAGAAATATCTACCCTATTACGAGCAGTATATCAAAACAATTTTTTTTTACTTTTTTAGCGCAAAAAGCGTGTTATAATAAATTAAGAAAATTTCCTGAACGGAATCCCTAATCAGAAATATCTTCAGCAAGTATTTTCTCACATAGGGACCGGAAAGAGGACTCATAGAGTAAAACACGATCGATATATTCCATTGAAGGCGGCCCTTTTAATACTTAATATGAAGTTATGACGGCACTTCATATTTGATGAAATACTTTCTAATTTTGTTCGCGTGTGTTCGCAATAATCAGCCGCGTCTGAGCAGAAAAATGTAGGACAATTGAAATAAATTCTTTATTTGTGGAGTAGAGGATGAGATTTGCCAAGATTTAATTCAGCACTCGAGCACGAAGCGTGTAATGTGTGAAATGTAATATAATTGAAACAGATACAGAACAGAATCTCAATGCCACAGTAATAACACGTGGTAAAAAGCTGGAAGGTTCTAAATTTACTGGAAAATGTTAGTGCAATTTACTGTTTATTATTGTGGTATTCCTTACTTAATCTATTAATACAAGATTATACTCTGTTTGAACATTTTAATAACACCTTTTTGAAAAAAAATACTGACAATAACCTGACAGTGCCACGGTATTTACTACTTGTGGCACAAGTAAGTATTAAAAGACAGATGAGCGAAATTAACAAATAATAAAGTCATTACATATCTAGCCGCACCAAAGAATTCGTGAATCATAAAACACTCGGATTACTACTCTCTTAAATATTACGTTATTTATATTACAATTTTCTATTTTTAAATCTAGTTTATTTATGAAATTGCTTAATGACAATGGTGAAATAGAAACAGCAACTCTTAAAAAAAAGCAAAATACTATATACAAGATTAAACAATAACACGTTTTTATTAAGCTATGGATTGTTTCATGAGTAAGTTCAACTGCTACCAATTTAAAATCAATTAGATGGTACTGATGACTTTAATCTTTTTTTTCTTCTTTTTATTAATTTTAATGGCCGAAATAATTAGAGAATAATAAAGACTAAGTAGCATTAAACGACATTTTATTGCATTCTTTATTAATGCCTTCAAAATATACAATCACATGTTAGATTCACACTATATTGTGAATTCATTAATTAAATTTGATTACATTGGCCTCGGGAATGATTTAAAGATGCAATAGCAATTTAAAACGTATTGGCAAAATGTTTTATATTGTCTGGAATAGAATGTTTGGGTTTTCGTATATTTTCAAATAATTAAAATAGAATATCAAGTGAGACGTCTTTATTTTTTTGACTTCAGATATTAACCTCTCCAAAATTGTTCATGAGATCAATTCATCCAATTCTTGCTTTGGTCCGATAAATTCTCGTTTTTTTTTTAATAATTAATGGAATTGCAAAGTTTTACATTTCAATTTTCCTTTGAGCCATAACCTTTCATTGACGTTTAATGCAATTGCTTTACTCTAATGCAATGATACTCCATTAGTCCTTTCCCTCTTATTGCAAAAAATATTTATGGGGTAATTTTGTTACCTCACTTCGTTATTACTGCTTTAAAATTTAAACGAATGAATATCATGGTAGACATGTATAATTTAGTTCATAGTTAAGGTCCGACTTGTACCTACTGAACATTGATGACCCTGAAAATTTTTCATAGCCTAATCGATTCTGCAAAATCGCATATTGTAAAATAGCTCGAAAGCTATAATATTGTTATGTCAAAATCAAAATCAAATAAAAAAAAAATAACAATGTATTGTTGTGGTCGTTTGGATTTGGACAATTAATTATTGTTTATGCTCTTTGTCAGGGTTCAGGTGGGTTCTTAGACTCTTTTTCTCGCATACACACACAATTGAAACACAGGTTTCGTTTGGGTTTAAAGAATTCAATTTTATTTTAAATTTAGCTCGTTAAGAGCTAGGAATAATAATGTGACAAATTTTACGTTGGTAATTTTTTTAAATTTTCTTTTATATTTTAAAAATCAATTTTCATTACTATTTATTTTTTCTCTACCACTTATCTGTTAAGGGTGCGTTCTGGTTTGCCTCAGTCAGGAAATTGTCAGGATCGGGATTTCGGTTGGATTTTCCACGTACGGGCTGGAATTTCGGACTGGACGTGGGAAATATTCTCTGGCTCTGCCTCGGAATGGGACGGATCTGGTTCCTGGTGCCTCGGAAATTGAGTTGGGAAATTCTTCGTGGAAATATTTAAATAGAATGGGTCATATTCCTTTGGAATATGGATAATTTATTTTATTTTATCCTCGGATAAGGCAAATATTATGAATTTTTGGTTGAAATTATGTTTTTTAATTTGTTTTTTCAGAGTGAAAATTGACATACATAAGACTGGATACGTTGGTGGTTTTCAAGAAAACATTTTTTGTAATCCATGGCCGTCTGATGACAAAGCGTACCACTGTATCAATGGATTGGACCTTTTGTATCGGATTCTCGGGATCAACGAAATTAATTTAAAATACCCTTGGAAATTGTATGAGATGGTGTTACCTGAGTAATTAAATTGTTGTAGATGGTTTTCCATTTTGAAAAATGTAAATTTTATGAAATGTCATTTGGGTCATCTGTCAGTTCTTTAGTCCGGTTTGTCATGCATGTCGGCAACTTAAATCTAGTTTCATATAATTCTACCAACCTAGTAATTTTAATATCTTTAAAATTAAATGTCATTACATTCTTAATAATTATTTCACCTTTGGAATTAAATGTCGTTACAGTATATTAACCACCAAATTTTAGTAATAAATCCACCCTCTATATAAAACTATCAAAAGCACCACTTCCTCCTTCTTTTTTTTAGCTTGTATCTGTTTGACTTTTCATTCGAACTTCGGATCTTCCACTGACTTTCAAAGAACTGAATTTTTGCACTTTTTCAATTGCTTCAACTGTGTTGCAACACTGCCTTTAATCTTTAAATGTTTTATCAACTTGTCTTTCTAAAAGACAAAACCTATTTACTAGAGAATTAATGAAAAAAAACATTAATTCTTTCGATGTCATTTCTATTTCTCGATCTTCCATTGTTTTTCTTGAACTCTTATTTTCTTAAAAAAAAAACTAAAAATAATTCAGTTTTACAACGAAACAAAAAGTGGTGTCAATTGTAGCGATGAAAAGTGTTTTTTTTTAATGTGTGGTGGGTGCTTAGTTGCAGTGACTCCGTAAGCTGTATTACTTGTCTGGCTATCACTGCAACTCTTGCGGTGTATCGCCTTTTATGATGCCGCGCTGTTAATCACTTTGCTCCCAACAGCGAATGGCAAGTCGATCCGGGATTAAACTCTCCGAAAAAATGTCACCGTCCCTCCAGAGAATTGAACCCCGGCACCTATCGTCCTCTCACAACAATAGTCAGCCGCCTAACCACTGCGGCCATCGACCCGTTAAATAAAATTATGGAAGAAAGGTCTCTTAATTTTATTAGGACGTGATCTTATTCAACAACATTTGATGCACAGAACAGAACAGCGCTTTTTTCCAAGAGACCCAAGAAACATAGAAACGAATTGCTCACACTTAGTCAATAATAAACAACACTGTCGAAGTTTTTTAATCACATTAAAAAAGGATTATTGTGAAAATTCTTCAATTCATTTGTACCTACTTCATGCTCAAAAAAAGTCAAAAAGTCTCAAAAGAGCCAAACCAATGTTTTAGAAAAGGCCTTGACAAAATGTTTTGGATTTTTTTTTGATAGAACCAACTCACATTGGTACCAACTACAAGGTACACGTTTTCTGATGTTAGATAGTAAAAATATAACGAAAACAAAAAAAAAAGTAATACTGCATTTGATGCAACAGTTTTCTAAATTAGCATTTCTGGTGTAACCGGAAGAAGTATAAATTTAAAATTAAGGGAAAGCACATAGTTCAAAATCATTACCTGTAAAATTTTAAATCGCAATGCTTATTGGTTGCTTATATTTTTTTTACCGAAACTGGGCGTGATATACCCTAAGGACACGCAGCTATTCAATACCCTTAGCTTGTTTTTTAAATTCCATATAATGCAAACTTTGACAGGAGGCTGTATCCCCAAGAGTGACTTCTTCTGTTTGTAAAATTTCACTAAAATCTTAATTTGCCAATTATTCGCGTTCCCTTAGAAATATAATTATTTTTTTAGGAACAGTGTATAAATATGTATACATATATTACGCTTTAGGGAGAAATGTTAGAAGTAAACAATGGAAAAAAACCTTTTTAGATTTAATAAAGTGGTACCACCTTTAGGATGCTGGAATAACCATTTTCTCTATAATTACAGTACAAATAAAAGGAAAACAAACTGTGTTGACGTCATTCGAGACCTACAGCATTAACTTTGTGAAATAAATGTTATCCTCGTTTGAATATTGAATGAGAGCGTAGCATAAACACGTATTTTCTGGAAAGTCTGCAAAGTAACATTCGTTCGCTGAAATTAATCCTTACTTGCTTCGGGACAAATACAGAAATAACTTTTAAATTAGACCGCAGAAGGAACCAAGAATTTCAGTAATTTGTAGCTTATATTTCGATCCATATGACAACGCATTGCCATGAATATAATCTCTTTTACATTAGAAAAAAATAATTTCGCATGAAGATATTTTCTATACAAATTTAGTTAGGAATTATATCTGTATGGTTTGGCAAAACCTATTTACACATAGTTATTTACGAATATGTTTTACTAGATGTGTTACAAGTGTTTATAAAGATATTACCGGTTAAATTTATGCGTGGGTACTCTATACCAATATGTACTTATTATTATGTATTTAACCAAATATGCTTTTATAGAATCAACTTCGCAAATTTTACGTATATATCAATTTATAATTCGCCTATTTTCAATTTAATTATTACGATAAAACGATTAAATTGAAAATACTTTTTTTTTACAGATTATATAAATATAGAAAATAGGAATCCTCGCATTTGCATATCATAACCTGACGAAAACTATTCCGACGACGCTAATTATAGACTCAAGATGCAGAGACACGCTAAAATTGTGTTTAGTTTTATAGTTTGAGATTGTCGCGTCGCATTTTAACAATAGTTGTGCAGTTTTTAGTTTAAAACCGAAACGTCTAGAAATACTTTTCACTCATAAAACGCATCATTGCTGACTAAAAACAGGTTGTAGGAATCGTTATAAGAACCGATACGTTCATGCTTATTATTCATTTGAAATGATTCTGTTGTTAAACAGAACACATTATAATAGTAGCGGAATAAGTATGTACTAGACAAAGCAACTTTTATGTATTCTCTAATTAGATAAAGATCTACCAATTTACTAATCCTCATTGAAAACACATGGCAATTTCTAAGCTTAATTTAATATTAAGATCAAAAGTGACGCCACCATATTTTAATCGTACACGACGAATTATAAATCAAAAATGGCATGAACTTGAATATAGCCGATAATGTTATGAATTATGGTTTGAATAGTGATTCGATCCTACTCAAAATAGTGAACATGACAGTTTCTCTGAAACAGAATTATTTGACGAAGTAGAAAGTCCAATGAAACCGTAAAGGAAGGTTTGAATGAAATTTTGAAAAAAAAGGGACAGCATTTCAGCAATATTATTATGGGAACAGCAGGTACACATGGCCAAATATTCTCATACGCAACAACAGGTGTAAGAAAGTCACAAATACCTATATATATGGTTGGAAATGTTTCAGCGATGAGATGAATTAAAGAAATGTCTATGAATTATAATGTACACAATATTTATCCTGACAATTTACTAAGCATGTCGACATAATTGAGGACCTTGCTGCAAGAAGGACGCAGCTCCAATTTTTTAATAAATTGAAGTTTTACACTAATTAAATTTTACGAAACGTGTACTATACAGTTTGGTGCAAGAACCACGCAGATCCCATAATTGCTTGTGATTTAAGTTAGCGAAATAGGAGCTGCACCTTAGGACATTTGCCGCAAGGAAGATGCAACTCCGGGAACTGCCTCCTTCTTGCACCAAACGTGCGATCATATTATTTTGACAGCGGGTAAATACGCTAAGTAGTGTTGCTGATGTTGGAATGTTTATACAAGTTTTAGTATCATTTGTACGCTTGTACGTTTCTAAGAAATCTTGTATGCATTCATGCTGTTTTCAACGTTGTGGAAATACTGTTTCATTAAATAACAATAATTTTTTATTTAACTTAAGTATTTTATAAATAAAAATACTTTGGCCTATAACAAAGGTAGATCACCACCGGAATCACCAATAGTTTATTTGTATTTCCTTGCATTTTCACCCCATCTCCCGTTAGATATATTGAACTATCGGGACTTCCCCGGAGCCAACAGGGTTGAGCGTTAGTTTGTACACTGCAGTATAGTTTTGTTTCTCTGTTAATACTTAGATTAGAATACTCATTCTAGCAATAAACTTCATTTTACAACAGTTTTATTTGTTTCTTTAGCAGTTTTTTACTTATTGGTGCAAGAAGGAGGTAGCTCCTCAAAAAAAAAAGCTTTCTTCACTATACATGTATTTAAATGAATAATTTAATTATATTTTTCTAATGCTTAATATCTGAGTTTATGCTACAGTAACGTTTTGAAGTTACACCAATTTTGTACAACGTTTTTTGCGTTTTTCTCAAAAGTTTCAATTTTGGAGCTGCATCCTTCTTGCAGCAGGGTCCTCAATTAAGAAGAAGGCTTATCTTGTACTACTTTATTTGGCAGGTGTTTCAAATCCAACAATGAATATGTTGAGTCTTTGTTTGCCATAAATTGAACTGGCCGTAATGTTTTTAAAGCTACAATGTTGTAGGACGTTCAACTTCTGAACCTGTGCTCTTAGGCTTGATAGCAATTAAACTAGGTCTACCAATGGTGACAAGCTAGGTTCTTGGTTAATAAAATTACAATTACAAACGAGCTTCTAAAAGGAATTGGTTTTCATCTGTAGGACTCATAAATGAATTAAATAAGCACAAATTAACATATACATTGCTACAACGAGGAGAGATAGTGCTTGCTTCATAAGGGCATGCCCTAAAATTCATTTGACAAAATGTTTTGGAGGCTTTTTTGGTGAAAACCAGTCATATTAGGACTAACTAGCTAACTAACGGGTTGATGGCCGCAGTGGTTAGGCGGTTGACTATCGTTGTCGGAGGACGATAGGTGCCGGGGTTCAATTCTCTGGAAGGACGGTGACATTTTTTTCAGAAAGTTTAATCCCGGATCGACTTGCCATTCGCTGTTGGGAGCAAAGTGATTAACAGCGTGGCATCAAAAAAGGCGATATGATGCTGTCACAAAGCCATTTGAACACAACTTGCACACACAAAACTACACCGCGAGAGTTGCTGTAATAGCCCGACAAGCGATACAGCTTACGGAGTCACTGCAACTAAGCACCCACCACACATATAAAAAAAAAACTACAAGGTACAAGTTTTCTGATGTTGGTTAATAAACATAAAAAAATAACAGGTTAACAAGTAGATTTGACATGCATCTGTGACATGCCAACAAATTTAAAACAGACCTATTTATGAAAAAATGTTTTTTTCTTTTTTATTATTACTACTACGCTCAGTATTGTTCCTACAGTTCCATACAAATTTGTAGTTCCGTTACCAACATTTTAAAAAGACTTGTTAATACTCTAGATTCGTGTACTTATAACTAAAGAAAATTGTGCTGTTTTGTTGACATTTTCAAAGCACCCTAATTTAGTTTTACAATGGAACAAAAAATGGTGCCGATTGCATTGATAAAAAGCGCGCCAATGATAAGATGGAAAGAAGAACACAAAGACGGCCTTAAAGTAACGTGGTTCCGAGAGATAGTAAGTAATATCGATTGCCTTGATAAAAAGTGTGCAAATTATAAGCTGGGGGCTGTCTAAAAAATCACCCCAGGATTAACATCACGTATCAATGTTTTCGAGGAAAAATTCTGCAAGCACGTTGGTCACTTCTGTTATAAATGCAAAAATTCAAGTGTTGTCTTATACAAAATAAGGCAAGGTATCTATTCTATTTGTCTTTGTTTACTTCCAACAATACTCCACTCAGATTAAATAATTAAAATAACAAATCTTTCAATTCCAGAAATATTTCCACTTGTGGGTCAATAAAACAACAATTAATTAATTACCAATTTTTTCCAGAACAATATTTTAAGAAACGAATTTATAATCATCAATACATTGTTACACATAACGTCACCGCTGAAACTGCTTCATCTAAGCACTCTAAAGATAGACGACATAATTTTGATTTTCAAAACACTAAAATTTAGAAAAAGGAAAATAACTAAAGATTAATTTACGAAATGATCTACATTAAAAAAGATGAAAACGTGGCAAATTTTAGAACTGACATTATTTATAGTAATTTAATTCACGCCTGAATTAAGCTCTGGACTAGGTTTTTTGCCATGTTTTTTCTTAGTTCTTGAACAGAATTGTTAGAGCTTGAGAAAAAAATCGATTGATATACGAATAATTCAAATCATTTTCATTTCTATATTTGTATTAAACCAATATGTCATTCTATTTTTGTTGATAGGCATAGCCAATTATATTATTAGTATTTTGCCACATATTAACTGTCAAATTCTTTCACTGAAGAAGTCTTATTATAGAAAACATAATATTAAATGTTCCGGAATAAATTGGTATTTAATTAATTCTTGAGTTATTGACCTACAAGTGAAAATATTTCCGGAATTGACATAAAGATCACAAATTGGTTATATTAATAAAACAAAATAAAAAGGTTGTCATTGCCATACTTTGAGTATAAGTTTTCTTAGACGTACCAGTCAAAATATATCCTGCCTTTTATTTCACTCAATAATAAACATTTTCTTAGAAGAATTTTAATCTGATTTCTAAAAACAAAAAAGAATATCCTCGAAGTTGAAAACGTCGAGAAATGCCGCAATATAAAATGGAAAATAATGCCTGTAACAGACGCTCATGGTACATTGTTGGAAATAATCCTGCGAACGAGTGGAATAAAAATAAATCAAACATTATAAGAGGACGTGGTTTCGACTTTCTAGGTCTCATCATCGCCCTTTAACCTTAATTGTATAATACCTCGATAAAATGTTTCGCAAGACTTCAAACAGCTATTTTGATAGAAATGATAAACATGTAAATAGCAGGTTAGTAAATAGATTTAAAGGACTATCTATGATTAAGCTGTAAATTCAGGTTGACAACAGGCAAGTTTTTGGAAAAATAATTTTTATTTATTATCGTAAAGGGTCTTAGGTCAGGGGAAAACTACAGATATGGTATCCTCGAGTTGCATCTCTACATCTCTGGTCGTTTTTTTTCTAACCAGTTTACCAAGTCTATGGTTTTGGCACCCAATAGATATGAAAATTGCTCTTGAGATCGAAAAACAATCATCAGTACCTTGATTGTGGTTTGCTATGTCCTAGCTTTTTATGTCTTAGTGAATCGAAGCATTCTGAAAGTGAGAAAAAAAATGCTCTAGATGTTTGGGTCGTTTTTGATGTTATGAAAGGTATTGGCTCAAAGCTCACTTGCTGCTAGATCTTTCGTCCACATATTGAATTTTGCTCGAAAGAATATTTGATTGGGTTAAAAAGAAAAAATAGCTAAAGCCAACGATACTATTACATACAAAAAAAAATGCTAGCCCAAACACTCACGAGTACAATACAAGAAAAAATATAACAAAAAATAGAACTGCACGATTTCGTATCACGATAAATTATTAAGTATTCATACACATAGCCAACAAATTTATAGTAAAAACAGCGGATGTGTTTCTCATTCTTTAACTGTTGTTATTCGCAATTAACATTCGATTAAAATTAAAATAGCATCTATATAAACGTACAACTATCAATAAAAAACCATAAAATAAATCTTGATCTCAATCCAACGCACATGTTTAGTAATGCATAAAAAAGCGAAATCATTGTTTGTGATTGATTTGAGATTAAAGTTGTTGCCCCTATGTTGCTAATTACACTTACCGTAAAGAAATGATATTAATCATAATTAAGCCAGTTCATTTTTGTCATGTTCGTAATTTAGATTACACACCCGAATTATTACAACATGGTATAAAATTGTATTACACACACTACTATGGAATACATACATCGTAGAAATGTGGCCTAATTGAACAAGCAACTGGTTGCACTAATCGATACATTAACTTTAGAAAAGACGCGATGTAGAATTTGTTTACGGCTTCGAATATGTGTATATTCGTATTGTGTTTGCCAAAACGAAACGTGAATTTTTGAAATGACAAGAAAGCAGTACCTACACAACCGTCTACAAACTTGGGGGCCAACTACTGCGCCATTTTGTGGAAAATTTGTCTAAAGTCGAGGTTATATTTTGCATGTTGTTTTCAGTAAATAAAAAGATTATTTAATAATGGAAAATTAAAAAAACACACCACCCTAAAAATTTGGTTGATGCACACTAATTTTAATATTCCGGTGAGCTTCTGCAAGAAAAGACTGTACCATGGTGGATTCAAGACCAGATACTCTACCATTTATAAAAAATTCAGTAAATTATGAGTTAGCGTGCAAGTGAACCATGAAAACCTCTAATAGTTACGATTTCTCAAAAATTTATAACGCGTATGAATTCGGATTGTTCTTTATCTTGATGCTCAATAAATCTTTGGTTTTGAAGAAACGGAAAATTCCACGAGACAAACGAGAAAACCCAGAATCTATTCATTTCAATCTCTTGGATGGATAACCATTAGTGGGTACTTTTAATAGTCAATGATTACGGTGTGTACTGAGTGTGAAAAATGAATTTAAAAAAACACTAAGCCAATTTTCCACACACACACCACACCACACGTGAGCTTCAACGTATAAAACAAAAAATCATGAAGGTCCTGAAGCAATGCGACAGAAGAAAGGTGGTCCAACAATACCGATCGATGATTGCCAGTTCAACGTCGGGCCATGGAATTATTCAGGTAGTTGTTCTTTTACATTTTGACTATTAGACATTTTCATATAAAATTTGGAAAGTTGGACAGATCTTTTTAGGGATTTGATGACCACAAGGGAAGGAGGGACATAGAAACTTAATACGTAATAATCACGGAAATAACTGACGCTTTGGGTATTTTAGTAACGAATCGTCAGAGATTTTTCTCTAGCATTACTGAAATAGAGGATGAAACGCCCAAACACAAATTGAAAAATGTTGCTTTGAAAAAAAAATTGTTGCGTTAAGCAAAAAAGAATGTAAGGATGTAAGGAGTGGGTAGGGCCACCCCTTCCGGAATAGAAGAATGTCCTTTACCAACCCCCTCCATTCAATACTTGAACTTACCTTCTGTCGTACTACATATGCTAAAAGAACCTTCTGCTTCATAAAAATCTTTCGAAATTGACATAAATGTGGAGCCTATAAGGCCCTTCAAATTAGTGAAAAGATCTAGCTATAGTGTATGGTAGTCTGGTCTGGGTCGGAGGAATCATGCCGCCAAAAGAATCGTCATAGTGACAGACAACAAACCAGTTCTCATTCTTGAGTGTCAAAGGGTACTGCAGGAACAGGCTGTCGAAAGGACAGTCAAATTGATCTGGGCACAATGTTAAGGCAAGCAGCAGGACCAGGAAGCTACTAGATCCTGCTACCGCGTCGAGAACTTTTGAAGTGATTTATACCAACAAAGCATAAAGGAGAAGTTAACAAGTTTACATATTCTTCAACTATTTGACTCAATAACTCAATTTATTTTTTGGCAGCAATACCAGTGATTGTTACCAAAAATTTTTGGTAGTGATCTCTGATTAAATTTTTGCATAACGTAACCAAATTTACGGAATGTAGTGTATACAAAAGTTTATAAAGAACGTACAAATAAATAGATTGATATTTTAAAAGCATCCCACTGGGAAGGATACGGCAAATAATTCTACAATTACATCATCGAAAAACTCAAAATCAAGGTCAAGACAATAGAACTCATTACTTCCACATATTGAATATCCTTGCGTATCAATAAGACCTATGTAAACATTAAAAAATGTCACTTTATATTTACGTTTACTGATTTGATTATCATCATTACTGTCACAGGTGTAGTTTATGAGTTACTTATCGGATGAATCTAAATTTAGCTTGAAGTGGATTATTCGAACAGATTAGCGCACTCATTGTAGTAATTTGTGACAAGAGTTGTAAATATTACCTTCCCGAATTAGATACAGTGATCTATACCCGTACCATAGAGTGACTTATTGGTGTTTTGCAATTTTTTCTATACTGATTCTAGTTTGTGTTTAAATAATTTTCTTAAACTACTTTCTTGATACATAGGTACAATTTAGGATCTTATAGTAATTTTCCATTCACTTCAATTATTCAACAAAAAAATATTGCGACTAACTTTTAATCCGAATTATGTTTGCGATAGGAATGAAAGGATGTGCGTGCGTTTAGAGCAAGGATATCAATATATTTTGTTTAACACATACAGTGTTACTACATTATTAAACAAATATCAAACTTATTGACTGTACTATTTGATTTGTAATTATGTTTTATTATGTTGTGATTGAGTTTACTTTTTATTATACTTTTTATGACATTTTATCACCACTTTTATTAACAATGTCCACATCGTATTATCCGTTCCAATAAACTATTCTATTATTATTAACCGGTAATTAGAGAGGCTACACAGGTAGATTGCGGATCAATAAAACAGAAGGCTCCCGTAATAAAATTTATAATTCAATGTTTAGAAGATTTTTTTAATGTGAACTAACAAAGATTCCCCATAAAATGTAAATTAACAAGAAAAGAAAACAGCTTCTTAATACATACAAACAAGCTTTATATGTTCCATTTGATACAAAAGCCTGTACTTTTTAAAATGGTTAGCGATATAGGTTTGAATTAGCAACCTGTTCCCACATTTTAGAATAAGAAATTGTTTTAGACGTCTTCAAGCAGCGTCGCTATTTTTTTATAGCAACCTGGGTGACGGGTCATTATTTAATTATTTTCTCTTTCATGCTACTTTAAACGTGTAGAAGAAAAGATAGTAACAAACAATGACACACAAAGACAAGAAATAATAAACACTAAAGCCTGCTTTGATTAATTGGGGTTAATTTTATTATACATACGCATACAGACTTAGTCCCCGCTCCCTTCCCTCCCCCATCACTCCGTTAGGGGTTTAAATTCAACTTCACTTTCCTATACAAACTTTATCGCCCCCTTTCACCCCTCCCACATTAATTTAAAAAAAAAACGTCGAATGACGTGTTTTATTTTATCGAAAACTAAGTATTATTGGAAAGTTTGAAGCAAATTTGATAAACATATTATTTCCTATAAAAAGTTTGCCATCCCCCTTTCGCCCTCATTCACCCCCTTTCAGCTTCTTAGAGGGTGACAACAAAAAGACGCCGAAGGACGTGTTAGATGAATTGCGCCAAAGAACATAATATCAAGTTTCAAATTAATTTGATCATAAAAATACTATTTTCCACGCACATTTTGTCACCTCCTCTTACCCTTTGGGGGGTGGGAAGGGGGGAGGATGGAATATCGAGAAATCCCTTCTTAAGGGACGCCTATAGTGTAAAATCAAAATCGTCTCCAAATTTCAAGTTTATATCTTTAGCGGTTTGGGTTGGGTGTTGACGTGTCATTCAGGACAAAGCCTTTTATTGCATATACAGAGTATTCCAATAAAACACCAAAACAGGTTGATTCTTGTTTGAAGGGGGAAACTCTTTCACCAATAAGGTAAAACTATGTCTTGTCCCCTCTAGCGTTCCAATAATTAATGATGTTTAGTGATACAAACATCATAATCAATTATTGATTAGCAACGTTAGTTGTAGAAAAAAAAACAAAAAGAAAAGACTCTAGTGCCATGGTCTGAATCTGACTGCTAATAGGGTTGACAAATTGCGATGCGTCTAATTTAAAAAAAAACGGATCTTTCCTTAGTGGCAAACAGAAGTCCGTGTAAGACAATATCTGGGGTTCCTGAAGAAGCCTGTCTATTGAATTTAGACATATGTACATACATCAGGAGGTTTTTCAGACCACTACCACAGGAGAAGAGCTGAGCAACGCAACAATTTTTTGTGGATCTCTCCAACTACTTGGATCTGTGCAGAAGAAGAAAGTCAACATATCAAGAACACTTGAAAAATTGTAGACAAGAAATGAATACCAAGTAAATGTCCATAAGTTCAAGGAAGCTACTTAAGAATACTCCCGAAAAAAAAGCAAACATTAGGAACCACGTTGCTGCAGACTCTCTATCGGACCATCATTTTGAGAAATATGGCTGTGGAAATAAACGCAGGAGTGAATTACAAATGAGAATACAACTCACTTCCCATTGGGAAGCATTGCGTCAAGTTGTCTTGATTGTATTAGTAATAGTAATTTTGAGATTTGTTTGTAATTAGATAATTCTTAATTTGGCTGCTTGAAAACAAAGTCCAAGTCCAAAATTAAATTTGAATTTTAGTTATTGGTCCCTTTAAAAGTCCAATCCTAAGATTGAGTTAAAAAAGAGACTATTGGTCATTTTCGGGCTTTACATTCAACATACCCTGTGTAGCCGGGGCAAAATTGATTGAATTCATGAGAAAAAAACTCATTGTGTTATTGTGCAAATTTTCAATATTTTTTTTTCCTCTAAATTTACCAAACTTCTTCAGGTTGTAAACGCATTTTTCGAAAGTAATTCACGTATACATATATTAAGTCCTGAATGACTACTTCCTACAGCAATTCAAAACAGTTCATAAATTTATAAACACATTTCTTAAAAATTAAAAGTAGGTCGTTGTTCAACGGCCGCTAACATTTATTGAAAAAGCATGTGAGAAATTGATTAGTTATGCGTTGACACAGCAATATTACACGCAGTTAAATTTAGGGACTTTACGCTTAATTTCCTCTGTAAATACTATTTAAATTAATGGAAGCTGACAGTAATAGTTATGTATAATGTAATCAGTAATCATTAAATTCCTTACCGATATCTTGCTAAATAAACATTTCAACTAATTAAAGCTTAATATGAAGTCGGAATCTTAGATACTATTAGTGAAGTTTTAGATCGATACGTGACAGTTATTTGCATATCAATAGAAAATTAATGATTAATAAATGAAGATTTATGAAAATTGAAGCATGTGTATACAAAATTGTTAATATGGTATCATAAATACTCAACTAAAAAAGGATATTAAAAGTAAAATTAGATTGATGAGGCTACATAACAAGCAAAATTTACCAAGAGTTTAAAAATGAAGAAGAAGGGTACAATGTTAATTTTCTTCGCTTTTTTAAGATACGTAAACATATACGAGGGACAAGCTAGAATTATTGAGAATGCAAACAATGTTCAATGTTTTTAAACTTTCCTCATACTCATACGCGCTCAAGCCTTTCTTGAAATCACAATAAATCATAATGCGAAAGTTCCCTCGTGATAATTCCATTTTTTGATAACAGAAGCTTATGCTATGGACTATTTCTTAGACACTATTCAACCGAATTGCATAAACTAAACTACAATTTACAGATAAAATACTGCACTATTTAATTAACAACAATTTGTTTTGCACGGATATCTAGATTTTTCCATTCTCAATAATTGTAGCTCGTATATGAAAATTAAGTTAGTCCCAAGAAGTATGAATACAGTATAGATATTGGTTAAACAATTGCATTTTTATGTAGCGGTTAGTGATAATTCTGCTAAAAGCATTAAAAAAGGAGATGAACTACTAAAGAAGCAACGAATAAATCTATTGAATATCTCACGAGATTGTTTGAATTGGAATGTCCAAAAATGCAATACAGTAAGCATTATTTAGTGGAGAATCTAAATCTAATCTGATAGATTGTGATGGTATGTACCTGGTATCGATGTAATCCAATTAACAAAAGACCGTTTCGAGAAGATCTGTCTTCTTTTCTTAGAACATAAGGAACATCAGGATACGGATTCCAATTCTACAATTCACCAACTTAACCTTAAAAGCATAACCACACAGATAACAGAACATGGTAATTGCTAAAGCTCCGAATTTGTTGAAGGAATTATTTACCCATTCGTACTTGTAAACCCTTAAGAACGACAGAATTAAAATAATAGAATCCAAAAAAAAATTCGTATTTCAAAGAGAGAAGGCGTTTTTCTCAATTATTTTATGAATTATACATGGGGTAGACTCTAACATTTTGGAGAAATATGGAACAACTTTCAACTTTCACTTTAGAATTTCAAAAAAGCGAAAGAGGACCGATAAACTACCATAGATAGATAGATAATTAAACGGGATGGCTATGTAGCTTCTTGCTACTGCGACCTATAGGTTAGGCTTAGCCTTTTCTACGAGGCTTTCTAGTCTTGCCGGGTTAGTCTTCATGTAGTTCGCCGTCTCTGGATAAGACCACGGTTGCTCATATGCTTATTGAGCCTGCCATGTCCTGTTAAAAGGCTTATTACCAGCCTGATCGTTCTCCTGCCTTTGTCAGAAGGTCATCAGTATATTTAGGCATGTATTTTTTGATGAATTCTTTAGCCTGCCGCTGTCCTGGGGAGCTTTTCCACCATTCGAGGGATTTATTTGCCGACCATTTTTCCATGGTTTTGGCTATTTCCCTTTTCGTGGTTCCACACGATGGTGTAGGTCCAATGAGTGGCCTAGACGTTCCCCCTTTGGCTCATTTCTTTTAATACCTTCGTGTCCCGGTACCCAAGGTAGGGTCACCTTGCTATGCGCCCCTAGTTCATTTAGTGCGCATGCGGAGTCCAATATCAGTTTTGATGTGATCTTTGTAGCGTTAAGCGCTTTTATCACAGCTTGATTATCAGTGAAGATGGCTATGGGATTTTGTTCTGTCCCTTGCCTTAATATTTCTTTGACACAGTGATGAATAGCAACTATTGCTGCTTGGAAAACGTTAGCTTCCTTCGATAGACTTAGGCTGACTTCCACAAACTACCATAGAATATTCCATTTAAAAAGGGTGATTAAGAAATTTCGATTTTATTATTCTTATTTATTAACTTTAAACAATATATGTAGGTACAACGAAGTAGAATAATTTGAACCAAAAACCATCAGAAGTTCAATTTTAAAAGGGAGGGGCTGGCACAATTTCTCTTTTCTTAATTATTTCACGAACTATGCATAAAAGGAGGTTGAAACTTTGAAACATTATAGGACAAACAAAAATCTGAAAAGAATTTCAAAATTTCAAACAAGGAAAGATGGTAGCTAGGTAGCTTCATTTAAAATCTTCAGTTTCGAAAAAGTTGGGATCAACTTCTGATATGCAAACTTATTAACTGAGTTAAAATTTCGAATTAGAAGAGGGGAGGGGGTCCGACTGAAAGATGTTTCTTTCTGTTTATTCCACGATTTTTTAATATTCTACCGTAAAACTCTGGAAGAACGAACTTAGAACAACTCTGAATAATTTTCAATATTCCAACAAAGATGTTCATCAAGGATGAATTTCAAATCGGTTCGTTTACCAATTATTACTGGATTGACAGGAAGGCAAACTAGAAGTCGATACTCGTCAAAGAAATTCACTTGAAACACCTCAAAATAAATTTACAAAAGTGGTAGCACTGATGCTACTAAAATACATTTAATTTTTTTGTTTATGTTGTGAATTCTGTAAAAATTAATTTAAACAAACTAAATATCCTGCACTCTATCACTAAAGAAACATTGTTGAAACAGTTCTATGATAGGTTAGATTATCGATTTTCTCATGGCAAAAAATCCAGTGTTGTGACAAATAATGCACAAAATTGTGGCCAAACTGCTTTACAATTTTGTCGACATTGAAAAATTTATAAAAGCTAACTCAAAAGAAGTAAGTACCTACTTAAAAAATTCAATCTTCAAAAATCAGCTGGCAAGATTCCTGCTTCAATTTTCTATCACAATGATGAGATAATTGAGCTGAATTACTTGGAATAAAATCTGTTCCCAAAACTTCAAAATATTTACGTATGGATAACTTGTAACACCAATTTATACAACAATGTCAAGGGAAATTCATTTACTTTGCAGTCTGTAAAATATACGACACCTAAGTATGTACAACCTATAGATACAGCTATTGCCAATTTCTTTTTTTTTTTATCACAAAGTGATACTTATCTATACTTTCACATACGAAAAATGAAAGTTAAAGACATAGTGCTAATTAATTAGAACAAAATTGCAATATATTAGCTGCAACCAACAGCTATTGATTTAAGTGCTTACATACTAATAAAAAAAGATATCGGAATTCAATTTCTTGGAATATATCGGAGAATATAACGCATATTTACAACAAACCAAACAGGTTGTGATAACACGCACACAAAATAGAAAAAAAAATCACGGTTGTAAATAGATAAAATAAACGTGCTTATAGAGGTGTAACTTCATGTCCAACTATACAAACTTGGTGAATAGAACAGGTATTGAGAAAGTAGAAATTATTGACCCCAGATTAAAATCTTAAGTCCATGATGAGTCATTTATAAGTTACACCAATAAAAAAACTACATGCTGTGCACTTCTTTTAGCCATCCGGAGGATTGTAAAATTCAACAGAGCTGGCTGACCAAAACGTCAAATACGTATTATTTTACTAATACGTTCTGACGTCCTGTCGTAACCTAGACGTTATTATTAAAGTATAATTCACGTAGATATCGATATATTAAGCCGTATAGACGATATTTTTCGCAAATGTTTAAGTCAATGATCCACCTTATTAGACTAAATAGTTAAACAATCGAATAT
The DNA here is from genome assembly GCA_023690525.1 of Holotrichia oblita. Lineage (NCBI taxonomy): Eukaryota > Metazoa > Arthropoda > Insecta > Coleoptera > Scarabaeidae > Holotrichia > Holotrichia oblita. The sequence continues at coordinate 188,941,422 of CM043015.1, forward strand.
GACCTTTATGAACACAAAGTAGGTATAGTGGAACATCTAAGCATAATTTACGGTAATACGCTATAAATAATTGAGGATATACGAATAGCGATTGTTGAATTATCGGCTTAGCTCCTCATATAAGTTTATTTCTGTATATATTCGGCTGCTTTTTAAGTTAAAAAGTCTCAGGTGAAAGCGGTACCGTCTGTAGTGTGAACTGGACGGTACCGACCGAAATTTCACTAATTTAGAAGGCAACTATCGCCGATAACACAACGTCTGGCATTCGGTCACGGGATAAACTAAAAAACTCACCCAAGTAATCACCCTGGTCACTATAAAATCCTCCAAAACTATATACACACCTCAAAAAAGCATACTTTTAGGTTTTACAAGATGGCTGTTACCCCGTACACACACGCAGTCGACTGCTGCGACCTACGCCAGACTGAGCCGTACACGGATGCCAATAGATCGACGTCCGGAAGTTTGTCTTAGCTTGGTTCTTGGATCTATGACGTAATTGACAAGGTGACTGGTAGTGCGCATGTGTTCGCAGCCGTATAGCTGTAATTTCAGGGGTGCTCAAACTGTTACTATTTGCCGAATGCGTTTGAATTAGCAATCAGAGTTTCCTGGTCATGTGGAAGAAAAAGGTTCCCCGATGATTCCAATTTAATTTTTAATTATCTCTATGTTCCGGTTTCGCCGGCTTATCTTCAAGAGATCTAGATTTCATTTATTATTGTTTCAATATTTACGAAACGATTAGATAATGTATACTATGTGTAATCTTATCTATTTACGAGAAAGCGTGCATATAAATAAAGGAGTAGAAACGCACGCCTTAAAATAATAATTCTTATTACTGCACCTGTTCTGTTAAGTAATAAATTGATTATTAGGTGTATATTTACTTCTTTTTCTCTCTCAAATCCACGCTTAATTAATTTGTTTTATTTACTATATTACCTTAATGAGGCAAATGTGTTTTAAATTCTATATCGGCACAAAACAAATGTGCTTTAACAATTTAAATATCGGTGACGAAATTGGGGAAAACACAACCTTGCCATGTAATTATCAAAGCGTCTAATATCGCCCTCTGTTGACTAAATTCTAAATTAATAATACCTACCTGGAGTCTCGTCTAATAAAAGAATACTAATCTATTCTCTCGCGCTTAATTCAACCAGTAACTACTAGAGGGCACTGTTTGCACAATTGATTTACAATACATACAAACTAACAACTTGAACTACGAAAGCCTATTGATAGGAGAGGGTGGTGGGGGTTAAAATTAAATGTATCCATTTTACTATTGTCAACTTTTTATAAGACAAGAATGGCAGTGGTTATGTCAAGTACTTTACCCAACCAATCAAACTATCACAAAATTAATGAAAAAGTGCAAATTATAAAGTGGTTTTATAATTTGCCATAGTATTTGACATAACCACTGACATTCCTGTCATACAAACAGTTGACAATACTACAATGGATACATTTAATTTTATCTCCCACTACCTTCTCCTGTCAATAGGCTTTCGTACTTCAAATTGTTTTCCTGTATATTTCTACCCATATTATGATTAAGTACTTCAAAGTACTTTTAGAATTGTAATTTTAACGTTCGCGTTTTAACTTCCCTGTTGCTCTGATGCACTTCTCTAGTTTTCAAAACTTATTTTCTATGGTTGTAGAGACACAGCAATTTATTGATATCAACATTACAGTTAGTTTCACAGTGGAATACATATTTAGGTACACTACAATTAATTTCCAAATATTTTACTCTTGCTCTGAAAGCGATTAGTATCCATATAATCTATCATTGATTAATTGATTTGCCATCTATATAGATTTTTGAATAAAAACTAAGCTAACAAAGTGTAACTTTAATTTATATACTGTACATAGATGTGTATATTGATAATTAGACTCGGCAAAAACGGGCAATATCCAATGCAGTGCGATGAGCAACGTAGTGGGGTCGCACGGAAACTCAAGCGTCCTTATCAAAACCACAGCATAAACAGAAAGGACAAAAGCCTTTGATGTCTTGGTTTTTGTACGCATGACTGGCAAACGCCATTTCTAAAATATGTTCTGGAATGTTGTTTACATGTTTACTAAGTTCTTCACTGGATCTCTTGGTGCAGAAGTAGAACACTAAACACTTTAACCCACTGAACACCAAACAAGTTTTAAAAAAACTTGTTTGGTGTTCAGTGGGTTAAAGTGTTTAGTGTTCTACATGTTTACTGTTTGTTTGAAGCTGTTTGGAGGTTAGTTTTTAGTTGCGAGTTTAGTGATTTTGTGATTTATAGGTACGTTTTACCTATGTACTTGGTTTATGTATGTTGGCAACTATCGTAATTATAGTAAAGCATAATTAAATATTATAGCTATTTTTAGTAACTGCAAAATTTGTTGTTTGATTCTTGTTTAAAACCTATTTTTATATATAATTATCTTATACTTTATGTACATTTCGAACATAATGCTTGGAATCAAATTCAAACTTTTCCGCCAACATTCTTGGACATATTTTCAAAATGGCATCAATAGCTGTGTCAAAGCACTCTTGTTCAGTATTATCCCACTAGTCGTTGTGAATGCTTATCAGTACGCATATACGTAGAAAATTTTGCACTTAGGTACAATTTGGAATCGGCGTATTTCGAAGAAACCAGAAAACGTTAGCTATTACGTTTTTTGGATTCTTCGGCTTTAGAATGTGAAGGCAATAGAATTAAATGTGTAAGATACGATAACTATCCCAGCAAACAGAAAGACGTCGGGTACGTTTTGAGGACATCGTATAGTAGTCATATTCGCCCAACTATGTCATCGTCAAAATATTACGTTTTCAGAACGTCGTATATTGTTCATTTTTGACGAAATATATGTCAAAATATGATGTCTTGAAGACGTACTGTGCTGGTCATTGTTGACTAATTTTATAATAGTCTAAGTATAACGTTTTTAAGACGTTGTGTATCAATAATATTTATTAAATTCTCAAATAAATCGCTTAAAACGTTGACCGGAAAGTTTTTTGCGATTAATACCATAAATCCATGTGATATAATAAAATAAATAAAATTTTTCATATTAACAAACTTGAATTATATGAAATACAACTTGTTTCGTATTACTATATAACAAGGTAACTGTAAGGTTCGGTAATGACAAACAATGTTTGAAACATCGATCCTAGCTCCAAACTTGCCATGCACGGAAATTGAGCTAATTATTATTTCTTGTCATATAATATACAAAAAATATTTTTAAGTACTCTCTGTTTTTTTTGCTATAAATAGGTGGAATTGAACAAAAGTATTAAGGAAGTGTCTAAAACACAAACATATATCAATTAACCGCCGTTCAACACTGCTGCTCCCTACTAGAGTATGCGGTACTTTACCGCATTGCTTAGTATTTCTGTGAACCACGGCGTACGTTAGGCTTGGTTCGGCGTTAGCGTATTGTGTCAGTTGGTGTCAGTTTCTTGTCACCCTACGACGCCATTGAACAGCTGGGTGCTGCATGTAAGTATATTAAATTTGAATTTTTTTAATCGCAGTAAAAAATGTCTTATAAGATTTTTTGTTTAAAAATTAAAGTTCTAGCAGAAAATGATATAATATACAGGGGTTTCCATTTGAGAAAAAAACATATTTTTCGGCAAACTCGAAAACGCGCTGCGCATTTGTTTTATTTATGCTTCCATCTTAAAGAGCGTTAAAAGTAGTACAAGTTTGCTAATTTAAACAGTCTTGTATCTTGAATAATATCAAAGTTATCAATGGTGAACACTTAATTTGGATTGCCCTGTATATTTGTGATTGTTTATTATTAATGATTACTTATTTGAGTTCTAAATAAAAAAGTTTAACGTAGAACAACGATGAGTGACGAGATTATGCAATTCGTTTTTTAAATTACTTCTTATTTTAGGAATGTTGGTCGTGAAACTAGGTAGCTGCGTACTTTAAATAGCTTATTTTTGATTTGTTTATGAAAGCTGGTTTAATGTGGTGTAATGCACAAGCTTAATTAATAAAGAACTGAAATTCGTGTGACAATTATGCGGCCGCCATTTATTAACCAGTAGAATTTTCTTTTATTTGCTTGACAGAAAAATGTTATTGCTTACAGAAGGATCTCATTAGCACAGCACCTTAGCCCGTAGTTAATAGACATATGTATATATTAAATGTATTGTTTTGATAATAATTAATAAAGTAGTAACAAACCTAATATGTACATTTATACTTAAACCTGATTATATCTTAGTTATATATTTTTTAACAGATTCAGCACCTAAAATAATATTTGTTTAATATCTAAATAACCAAGTGTTTCCTCTTATAAGAAAAAGAAATATAAAGGTAAGTACTTACTATCTGTGAAGAGAAAAATAATGCGTATAATTACATTTATTGGAAGACGTGTATATTATGTCTACTTATCTTTTATTTCGTCAGATATAAAATCATTTTAACACAATAAATCGACTATAAATGTATTTTATTTTAAAATACATCAAACTTGATTTATAAAAAAATATTTGTTGTTTTATTGACCTAACTTGGATTTATATCTGCAGAAATAAAAGATAAGTAAATGTAATACACACGTCTTCGAAGACGTGCATAGACGTCCTTGAAGACGTATACAGACGGCTTTGGAAACGTGTATAGACGACCTCAAAGAAGTGTATAGACGTCCTCAAAGACGTGTATAGACGTCTTACAATGATGCCGTGAGGATGTTACATAAGTACGTCATACATTCTTCATGAGAACGTCTTTGAAGGACGTCTTTTGGTCTTGAAAATACGAAATTTGACATCCTGATGACGACTTTTCGTTTGCTGTTCGTTCTATGTAATCTACCGTTCACTTTACTAGACCAAGACGCATTTGTTTCCTTCTGGAGCAAGTATTCGGATTATACATTACCAAGTCAGACATCGATAAGAAACGTTATGCCATTTGTTCGTGACTATGTTGAAAGAAGAATTAAAGAAAAATTGAAAGATAAAAATCGTGGTTGTGTGACTACTTTAAATTTGCAAATATAACATGACTCGATGTCGAACGGTGGACACATCTTTTGCTTTTGAGCCAACCCAACATAATAGAAATACATATGTATGTATATGTACAATTTTAAATATATATGTACAGTGCCCGGCAGCCAAAATGTCATGTCCCTCGCAGTACGCTGTACAGTCTATGTCCGTTAGATCTTCGGGTGCAGTCGGTAAAAACAAGGTCATTGCATATCTTAAACGTAGCTTTGATGTTTAAATAAAACTTGTGAAATATACATATTTAGAGTGATAGTATTATGTGAGAATAAATACCCCGCCTCGAATCCAAGCAGTACGCTCACGTTAAGAAGAGTAGCGTACACAAATGCATGGAATGCAATTTATTAGAAAATACTATAAAGAAAATGTTTGCTTGTTTATTCTCCTTTCTTTTGCATTGTCGTAGCGACTTTTTTATTAATTGAAATACTTTAAAATTATAGAACTCATCAGAAAATACTTGTGTCTAAATTTTTAAATAATCCGTGTGCTTATTAATTACTATTATATCCGTATATACTATTAACATTGACAAATCCCTTATTTGATATTATGAAAACATAATATACACTATTTCGATTATTATGTTCCAAAAGCTTCTTACTTACGTGTAATTGTTAAATTCGTAGTGAGAATGATTGTACACTAAAATTTCTGTTATACATTTATATCTACATACATCTTCTAAATAATATTTGGGATTACGGAGAAAGGTAGGAAATAAAAATACAAAGAAAGAATCAAACTAAAAAATTATAAATAAAATAAATATTTACTATATCGTATACATTTGCTATAATTAATAATACTACATCCGCTACGGCTATTTATTATTACTGAAAGATGGATACGGAATATATTCGAAAAATTTTATTCATAAGCTGATGCATATTATCATAATACTTGTCAAATAATACTACTTAACATAACTAAATAATACATATACCTATTAAAAAAATAGTCTTCGTACAGTAAAACATTATACAAAATATAATAATATTAATATACAAATGTAGAAACTTAAAAAAATCTCAATGTCAGTTTTCTATACAATACATAAAAACATAAAAAGAATTCTAATAACACCCCGCACTTTTAATATTTTGTATAGTATCCATTGTTGGCTAAACAGTCTTGCAGTCTTCTTTGCATCGAATTAACTAATTTTTTACAAAACTCTTGTCCCCGAAAATTGTCCCACACGGTATTTGCATGTCTACTAATGCTGTCTAAATTTCTCAGTCAATTTTCTTCTTTACTCATTGTCCACATCCTACCCATCGCCGCCCACATGTTCTCAATTGGATTTAGATCCGGTGATCTAGCCGGCCAATCCAATGTAACTATATCATTTCTATCTCTAAACCATTCATCAACTACACTAGGTCGATGGATTGGTGAATTATCCTGGACAATTGTTATTTGTTCCATTTCGTCCTCCGGGTAAATATTATAAGTAAACCGAGGCGGTGAATCTCTAATTAATTCACCGGGGCCGGCCTTTGATATCCACCCCCAAAACCCACCGGATACTTTTCCACTATATGTATACTATCCCATAAGCGATTTGTCTATGTTAAATTATAAATAAACACTTATTAATAATTAAAATTCCTTACTTACCCAATAGTTTCGAAATATTTGATCATTAAAGATTACTAGATAATTATCTACGAATCTTTACGTGGTAAGTTCATGTAAATAGTTTAAATGAGCATTAATAGAAATATTTTGAAAATGAAATAAATATTTACATATTGTGTAGAAAACTGATATTGAGACTTATTGAAATTTCTACATTTGTCTATGAATATTATCACATTTTGTATAATCTTATACAAAGACTGTATGTATTTCTTCGAATATGTATTATTTAGTTATGTTAACTAGTATTATTGACAAGTATTATGATATATTGTATTAGCTTATGAATAAAATGTTTCGAATATATTCTGTATCAATCTTTCAGTAATAATAAATTACCGTAGCAGATATAGTATTATTAATTATACCGCAACATGTCAAGATACATATATTAAATATTTATTTGAAGTATTTATAATGTTATTTAGAAATTAAAATTTCTTTCTTATCCAATAATTTCGAAATATTTGGTCTTTAATTAATATTAATATACAATTATCTGCGAATATCTAAATGGCTGAAAAGAGCATTGATAGAAATTACAGTTGTAAATACAATTAATTAATATATTACGTATATAACTTATTCCCGCCAGTTGTAATAATTATCTTGGGAATGCTTTTCTGTCGGATATAATAGTAAATAATGAGTGTACAGATTATTTAAAATATTAAACACAAGTATTTTCTGATGAGTTCTGTAATTTGGAGTATTTCAATTAATAAAAAGTCCCTACGACCATGCAAATGAAAGGAGAATAAACAACCAACCGTTTTCTTTATAGTATTTTCTAATACATTGCATTCCTTGCATTTATAAAATCATACAAATATACGCTAGTCTGCTTAACGTGAGCGCACTGCTTGGATAAGAAGCGGTGTATTTATTTTCACATAATACTATCACTCTAAATATATTCTACATGTTTTATTTAAACATCAAACCTACGTTTAAGACATGTAATGACCTTGTTTTTACCGACTGCACCCGAAGTTCTAACGGACATAGACTGTACAGCGTACTGCGAGGTACATGACATTTTGGCTGCCGGCCACTGTACATAATTATCTAATTTTATTAATTATCTTTTACATCTTTTAATGAGTAAATCTGAAGTGATGCATAAATTTACTCACGTTTTACCATGATACTGCGCTTTTTACCTAAGGTGATGAACTTAGGTATATGGAATGTGATAGCGAAGTTGTAGAATACATAATTCTACGATTTACTGATCCATAATACACAGGCTGTTCCATTTGTATTAAAAAGATTTTTCATAGTTTTCTTCGTTAAATTCGACATTTTCTGGGCACTCCTTATAAAATTATTAGGCAACTAGAACAACCTGTCACAGCGGCCAGAATTCGAAACTTCGAAAAATAACGGTGTCTGAAAATTTACTTTTTTTGAAATATCTCTCTTCATCGGTGCTCAGGACACGCGCACGAGTACTGGCACCCCGAGGGAGTACTCAACCGCCGACCAACCTTACGCTAAGCGGCAAAATGCTCAGAAGAATCAGTACAATCTGTAACACCCGTCGGAGTTTAAAAATTCGAAAAATGCCCGGCTAGTAAAATTTAGTTTTTAAGAAAATGGCCCTGCAACTAAAATTCAGTTTTTTCGAAATATCTCCACCACTATGAGAGATGGGATCATAATTTCTTCGGTACAATGCTCAAGACAATCAGTACAATCTGTAACACCCTTCCGAGTTTAAAAATTCGAAAAATGCTCGGCAGATAAGCATATAAATCCTTTACTTACACAATCGCTGGAGCTTTCTGATTATATTATGATACATACACATGTACCAATAATGTTCGAAATTAGCGACATTTAAACGCATTTAGTTTGTTACATTATTTAGGCGTATCAGTGTCCATACTTTTAATTAGTTTCATTAGTAATTTTTATTGTTTGTAGGAACTGCTGAATGAATTATGAGTACTTTGGCAAATTTATCGTTTGAGTTTCTTCTTTTCAGTTGTTTTCTTTTTTCAATTCTGTTCTTTCGCAGCCAAGAAGTGTACACCTACCGCACATTGTGGCTGAAAGCCGCCCTTTTACCTTATTATATGTTATTTATAGTACCGTAAAACGGAATGTCTTGATACATCAAGATATTTTGATATAAAACAGTCGTATTTTCTATACGATGTCATCCTGCATCTATAGCTGCACATCCATATCCTTTATTTATACCTATAATAGTGCTACTTATATAATTATACATATATATAAAACATTTCTTTAAGCTTTTAAAATTTTGATGCGTTTATTTTCTTTTTTGCTTCGTTTACAAACATTTTCTCTAAAAAACAACCAAGCTGATCTCTGACCTTTTATGTCTTTTAACTCTCTCATAACAAATAACAACTGTTTGTCCTTCAAATAAAAAACTTTTCCTGCGAATCAAGTCGTCTCCTAAGAGGGTTTAAAGTGATATTTTAATGAAATAGATAGCTGTATCAAGTCACCTCGTCCCACGGGGCAACTTGATACACCCACATAAATATATATAAGTACTTTTTAATATAAATATACATATATAAATTAACACTAAAGTTTTCTTGTTGTTATGCCGCTTACAGAGTTAACAGTTGAAAAAAAAATTACTTGAAGTACAAAAGTGTAACTGCACTTTTCTGCCACAAATAGCGGAATTGATAACGTTTTCCATTCACAAAAATAGGATGTATGTACACGAAAAGTATGCCCTTATCGGAAGATCACACTGGCCGAAATGATTTTTCTCTCACAAATAGGTACCAATAGTTGCAATTACTGCACTCTTTCGTCGTGTTTTCAAATATAGGTATATTCAGAAGTTGTCCATAGTCCACAGCATTTAATTTTCTTTGTTTTAAATATTTGAAAACTTTTGTTTTACGTATTAAGATTACGCAATTTATATTGGAAAAGCTTGAACATGAATTGTATGAACAGGATATTTGTAGTGAGTCGCAAGTTATTGCACTAATTCTTGGTGTGCAGATTGGTTATATAAAGTACCGCATCAAACTGGTCGACAGTTATTTTACTTATTCCAAAGTATATCCGCCTCTCCCTGACCACTGTTGAGCAGTCAGCAAGGAGATGAACTGGAGTTTCTTTTGCACTCCCACAGTTTCTACACTGGGGAGAGTTTACTATGCCCATGCGATGCAAGTGTTTATTCAGTGCGCAGTGACTGGTTAAGATCCCTTTGAGTAACCTCAGCCTGTCTCTACGAATCCTGAGAGTTTTACAGTGTCTCATGCCGGTAAGTGCATCCCAGTAGAAGCACAGCCTAGCAGCGAGTTCGGATGTGACGAAGGCTTTGATGCTACTGCAAGAACTCCCACACGTCGGTTCTGGACCTATGAATGGTCGTTCGTTAGCACCTCTTGTTAGCTTGTCAGCCATTTCATCAAGAAGAAATCAGCTTTGCAAGGCATACTTTTTTTTTCATTAGGGGATTTCAGCAATGGAAAAGAAGTATCAATGTAAATGCTTGCCGATTATTTTTGGACCATCAATAGCAATTTTCCACAAAGGAAATATACTAGAAAATTGTCATTTGATACTTTCTAGGTGAGTCAGAATGTCTGAATATTGTGTATTTAAGAATACAGAAAGATTGACAAGGTTGATGAGTTTAATTAGTTTAGGGACTTGCCCCTTATTAGTTTACAGCTCATTACTGGTAAGGTTCTTGAGTGTAGGCTTGAAATTCAAATAAATAATTACGTCGAGAGCAGAGAACTATTATCAAAGATACAGATCACGCTTCAAGGATAGCCATAGCTGTACAACTGTGTTATTTTGTATCGTTGACGATATTTATAAGCGACTGATCAAGGCTCTTGGACTACTCTAAAGCCTTTAATACGTAAACCATATATAATACCTTCAGTAATCGTTCAGTGGCTCCTTTTAGCAAAAAAATCGAAATCTGTCTGTTTATGTCTTGGTTTGGTCCTTATCCATTTACGCATTATATTTAATTAGATTGTTAATCATGGTTTAAAGTATTCCTAACCGAAATTACATCAATACTACGTTTCCCAATATTCACATTTAATGAATTTCCGTACTTGTCCGTAATAATTGTCGTACCAATTTAGTAACAGCGCATCCAAAAATAATTTCTTCCATTCTTGGTATAAGACGAACTACGTTACCTGAGCGACACATATGAAACGTCATATTCCACGTTCGTCCGGAGAAGCTGAAAGCTCTCGCCTACACATATACCACCGAAGAGAGAGAAAATATGGTTAAATGGCGGAGAAAATAAATTAAATTCACTTTGTACTTTTTGAGCAAATAATTACATGTACTGCCTATAACTATACATACAATTCATAATTTCTTATAAATATTTTAGTAATATATTCATTTTACAAGAAATTATATTATTTAGTATTTTGTTTCACGCATACAGAATCGAGAGCATACAGTGAGTGAGGCTGCTGGACAAAACTCGACGAAATAGTTAATCTGTCATGGTTAATGAAAATGTACATACATTTGTCACAACAAGAAGGGCAACATCTGCAAGGGTATACAAATATCGTGTAGAGAACATATCGGGTATATTACCTATAATATATAAAAGGCTTTGTCCCGACTGACACAATGCCCAGCCTAAACCTAAAGATAAAAAATTTTGGAGACTTTTTTAATTCAACACTTAAGAAGATGAATTGCGGTGAAAGTGGATGAAAGGGGCTGGCAAAGTTTGTGTAGTCAATAATATTTTTATGATGAAACTTACTTGGTGCGAATACTTTTTTTATTCAACTCTTAAGCTCTTTAACTTGGCATTAATGTTCGCTGACACAATTAATAAAACATGTGTGTTGGTGGTTTTTTAAATACAACCTCTACCGGAATCCTGTAGCAGATTTCTTTGTGGATTTGTGGTTTGAATTGTTGACATTTTTACGTAAATAGTTGCTTTTGTTTCTTTTTTTATTGAAACCATACTACTGCATCCTTTTCCAATAACATGTTGTTAATAATTTCTTCAGTAATTTCTTCAGTATGTTATTCTTAAGATATGTTCAAATATCTGTTCGAATTTCAATTTCGCTGTAAAAAGTTCAATTATTATTATAATGACTACAGGATTTCAGGAAAAGTAAACGAAATACAACATAAGGTAAAATAAAAGCAAAAAATAAAATCTACTAACGTTTTACCACTAACGTAAGTGGCTTCTTCATGAGCAAAAAGTAGGTAGAGGATGTCAAAAGGTCACGGTAATCCAGAAAGCAATAAGTCGTCATCAGGACGTCAAATTTCGTATTTTGAAGACCAAAAGACGTACTTCAAAAACGTCCTCAAGAAGAATGTATGACGTACTTATGTCACATCTTCACGACGTCATTGTACGAATTGCATAATATTGTCACTCATCGTTGGTGAAAATTGTTCTACGTTAAACTTTTTATTTAGAACTCAAATAAGTAATCATTAATAATAAACGACCACAAATATATATAGGTAACTAATGTAATAAATTCAAATTTAATATACTTACATGCAGCACCCAGCTTTTCAATGGCGTCGTAGCGTGATAAGAAACTGACACCAACTGAAACAATATGCTAACGCCTAACCAAGCCTAACGTACGCCATGGTTCACAGAAATACTAGGAAATGCGGTAAAGTACCGAATACCCTAGCAGCAGTGTTGAACGGCGGTTAATTGATATACATATATGTTTGTGTTTTAAACACTTCCTTAATATTTTTATTCAATTCCACCTATTTATAGCAAAAAAAAACAAAGAGTATTTAAAAATATCTTTTGTATATTTATGACAAGAAATAATAATTGGCTCAATTTCCGTGCATGGCAAGTTTGGAGCTAGGATCGCTGTTTCAAACATTGTTTGTCATTACCGAACTTTACAGTTACCTTGTTATATAGTAATATGAAACAAGTTGTATTTTATATAATTCAAGTTTGTTAATATGGAAAAATCTTTCCGGACAAGGTTTTAGGTGACTTATTCGACACGCAATTATAAACCACGCAAGTAGCGTAAACCTTCGGACGAACTTGCTAATGAATTAAAGAATAAAACACGGAAACTCTAATAATAACGACTCGGACCCTTTCGGAAACTTTCCGAAGCTTCGGTAAATTCGTAAATAAACTGTGCAAGAAACGAAATATACCGCTTTAATTACGATTGACGCTAAGAAGATTTCAATCACGTTTATAAATTACGTGCGTAAACTCAGTCAATAACGTCAATAACATCTGCTTACTCAAAACATCCTTCATTTAAATAAGTAGTAAACATGCAAATAGGCCATCCACTACCCCATCACTGTACAGTGACCTTAAAAGGTATCCGAACACAACTAGATAGAAAAATACCTTGCGCTCAATACTTTATTCCAAAGAGCAGCAGGGCCAGCTACGTTTTGACACTTGATGACGTCAAGTGTCAAAACGTAGTGACATTTGTCATTTTTTAAAATTATTTATACAGGTTATTATTTATACTGGCCATTATTCATACTGGTTATTATTCATGCCGGTCATTATTTACACTGGCCATTATTTATACTGATCATTATTCATACAGGTTATTACTTATACAAAATATTATTATTATTATATACATTTATTGTCTTTGTAAAAGGTGCATCCGACCATACACGGCCCTTAGACAAGTACTATAATATATAAACCTTGAAGGTAAGTGATCTTAAGTACCTATATTATATTAGAATACGTATATATATATATATATGGTACTATATAGCATTTTGGCGGGCACACACACACGTAACACACATCTATACATATATTTATTAATTTTTACTAAAACGGACAACCCGAAAAATATTTGTGATATACAACAACTATTTCACTCACTTAACGCTACAGAATATGGAATTTCTTAATTCTAATATTTTAATTTATGCTGTGTCTACGTATATGCGTTTATATACTGCAATGTTATTGTAAGAGCCACAAACTAAGGGTACACTGAGCAGGTAGTAGACTGGCCATGCGGCTCTTTGGAATAAAATATTGAGCGCAATGTATTTCTCTATCTAGTCGTGTCCGGATTCGTTTGAAGGTCACTGTACTTTGTCGTCTTATAATCGGACGCAGAGTTTCTACGTAACTTGGATAAAACTGTTTGTATTGTCTTTTTTTTACAAAGAATAGATTGTCGCCACTTGCAATTTGTCCAATAATCACAAAATTGTCTACGGTTAGAAAATTCTGCAAAAAAATAAATTTCTTCTAACGTTTTGAAGTGACACAATTCTTCCGAAATAGTCCTGGAATTTTTGTATTTATTTTATAATAGTAACTTCTCGAATTTCACCCACTTAAAACAAAATTGATATCATTTCTACTGAATGTCGTCCCTTAAACAGATAACATCAGTTACTCTATTGCGGATATGCCATTTAACGAAATCGTTCTGGTCTCAGCCTATAACGTTCATTCAAAACTTTCTGCCCTTAACCAGCGAAAGAGACAAAAACAAAAAGCTGATGGGAAAACGGACAGCAGCGGCAAACAAAACCCTATCACCCACACACGTTGGACGTTCAGCTGAAGGGAGCGCAAGCGCACCTTTATTGACCTTACGCGAAACGTGCGACGCCCTGCGCGCCTCTGAACGTGTGTAGGTTTCATTCTTATATAGCTGTCGACTGTATATTGAAGCTATTTACGTTCGCCTGCTCTTCGGAGCGTTCAGTTCGACTGAAGTTGCAAGTGGCGCTAGGTCAAGAATCACAGATCGCGTTAACAGAGAGTGTGCAACATTTGGAATTGGAGAAGGACGAAGTATTGTAGATCGAGACCATGGCCAGACAGCATCTCGTCATATTATCAAAGCATATCATCCTATTCTGTAAGTTAATGAACGATATAGAAGTAGACATCATATGTTTCGAGGATAAATTAATTGATTTTAAGAGCGCAGTCTTTTTATAATATAATGATGTTATTAACGCGTCGCATGTTGTCTTGGCTTTGCTTATGATGGCAGATGCGAAGAGCGCACTTAATCTTAATTAGGTTATCAGCAATGCCAGATTCGTTTAGAAAGTGGAAATAAAAACAATATTCTATTGTTGTTAATGACAATCGATACTATTTGGTTTTATTAAAGCGACGAAAACGAGATTATACGCATGATTTGGGGACAAAAAAAACTTCAAAATGTGTACCCACCCCATCGAGTAGTTGTGGATCCAATAACATTTAGAAATCCATTTAGCAAATTAAATTCACATTACATTCGATACTGTTACTGTCATGAATATTTGAACAGTAATACAGCAACAAAACTGTTTTGTTTCGATTTTAATAAAGCAAATGCATACATAAGTATACCCGGTCATATATTTTGCGTTTTTTATTAAGGTAATCTGTCTTTTATTTTTCTATAGTTCGATTATAATACGCTTCTTATACACCTCTAAGGTATATTTTTTTATGAATAGTTTTTTTTTTATTTATAATAACTAGTTATAAATATTCCTATATTTTGTTGCTGACAATATTTAAGCGCTCGAATAAATTGTTCATGTTCACATCAATTTTCCTTCATATACATAGATTTTTGACCATTTCTGACTATCAAACGAGTTCTGCGAATTGACGTATTAATAGTTGAGCGTTGGTTTACAATTTCACGCACTTTGCAAACGTAGAGGCCAAATTTGATCGCATAAATAAGGAAATGGAGTTTTTATACAACTGACTGTAAAAGTGACACTTTTAACGCAAGCTAACCAGATTAAAAATTGAGTTTTATAACATAAACTGACATAAGCGTGTTATAAAAACTTTTATCTACGACTAAACAATAAAGTAGGTATTATATTAATCACTATTGGTTAATAATAGTATTCATAATACCCGAAGGGAATAATGAAATGCGACCAGGGAATAATGAGCCATAACGTTATCAGTCCCTGCATTCCACCAATAAGAACATAATGATACCAACGTTATCATAGTAACGATAAACAAGTCCGAGTATTTCGTATTTAATTAATAGTCAAGTTAAGGTTGTTAAGGTAAAGGTACCAATAGTTGACTCGGTACTAGTAGTTGACACCCACGAACCAAATTTAATTTAACAAGCTCTACACGTGCACTAAATACATTTTAAGTCGAGAATTATTCTTATTCAACCTTCCCGCTCATAATTTGATGACATGCGCGATAGAAAAATTATACGGCAGAGGTGGCGGCATGTTGTTCGTTGCTCGTCTAATAACACTTTCTTAAGCAAATTACTAAGCAGGTGAGTTAATTTATTTATTTATTTATTTTCATTAAAAGGTATAGTACTATTAAATCACGGAACAATTTAATTTAGCCCAAAAATATGTTTGTTAAATATTTATGATGTCCTGATTGTTGGTTATAATTTTATAAAGAGGAAGTCCACTATTGGTACCAAATCAATGTCAACTACTGATGCAGAGGCAATTGTATTTACTTAGTGTGATAGAAACCTTGTATGAGTTCATGTTTTAAAATGTAGTTTATGAATAGTTATTTGGAGCTTCTATAGTTAAATACTGTCAAAGTTTTAACTGAATAGTTAAAACGCAATACTCCATTTAAGGCGGGTCGATGGCCGAGTGGTTAGGCGGCTGACTATTGTTGTGAGAGAACGATAGGTGCCGGGGTTCAATTCTCTGGAGGGACGGTGACATTTTTTCAGGGAGTTTAATCCCGGATCGACTTGCCATTCGCTGTTGGGAGCAAAGTGATTAACAGCGCGGCATCATAAAAAGGCGAGATGATGCTGTCACAAAGCCATTTAAACACAACTTACACACACTAAAACTACACCGCAAGAGTTGCAGTGATAGCCAGACAAGTAATACAGCTTACGGAGTCACTGCAACTAAGCACCCACCACACATTAAAAAAAAAAAAAAAAAAAAGGCTAACCGACCGGCTAAAAGACTGCTTTCTTCCTCAACCCACAGGGGAATAAAGTACTCGCTCCCAAAGGTGATAAGAGTATATACCAACAGGTGAATAGGGACGATAAAGAGTGTCTCACTTAATAACGGTAAATGTGACAAATGTGGTAAATGGCTAAAAGTATTCCACCAACATGGGAAGTGGGCAAGTCTAGCAGCGAATGGATGCAGCTTCTCTCAACTATTTCCTTCTTCGCCTTTCTTCAGCTCTTTGCACCTTTTGAAGTTCTTTAGTTTTTCCTTTTTCTATAGTTTTTTCTTACAATTAGTCTCGGGAACTTCATCTGCCCAAAAAAGAACTCTTTTAAATGGCGAAGGAATAATTTGATTAGAGCAGTTTTTATTATTCTCTTTATTTGTCGGTTCTGGAACATCTTTGATAATATTTTCTGGTTGATAATATGTATTATTACTGTCTTTCTGGGTATAAGTTAGCATAAGCGATGGCGATTGTTCTATATCAGTGTTCTACATTTCTACATTTGAAATATTTTCGCCTGCGGCATTATTTTGTATATCACAGCTTTCCATCAATGGGTTCTCTGCATTAGAGTTATGTTCAAGAGATGCAGGTGGCTCGTTCTGTTCGACATTGTTCTCAGCATTTATTTGTTCACTATGTTCGCTATTGTTTTCGGTATTTACCTTGGCATTCCGTTCGTTATCGTTCTCAATATTTATCTCTTGAATGCGTCCATCTAGATTTTTCAGGTCATTCAATTTGGTTTCAATTTTCTTATGTAAGTGATATAAAAATAAATCTGCCAAGTCTGTATCCCAGTTGTTTGAAGTTTGAAATTTTACTTGTATTATGATAAGGTATTTATCTTCTTTTGCTGTTGCCAGTCAGATTGATAGCATTAGGATCCCAATTTTCTTGCAATACCTTTTCTAATAATTTGGAAGTGTCTTTAATGTAAGATTTTATATGTTTTCTACGCGCCAATTCTGCACAACAACTTTCCAACACCCTCTCAAAGAACGAAATACTGCCACGTCCATGGGTTGCAGCCGAAATGTGGCATTTGGAA
Organism: Holotrichia oblita; assembly: GCA_023690525.1. NCBI lineage: Eukaryota > Metazoa > Arthropoda > Insecta > Coleoptera > Scarabaeidae > Holotrichia > Holotrichia oblita. Next base: position 188,959,167 of record CM043015.1, read on the forward strand.
AAAGGGCGACAAGTATAATTCCGTTTTTATTACAAAATTTACTTGTATTTAATGTCAAATGCGACGAATGCCCATTAATGAACAATATTACCGGACATTCAATTCCTTTTTGTTTCAACCAAGGATGGAATATATTCGCAATAAATTCATAGAACAATAAATTCTTGAGAAACACAGTAATCGAAGCAATTTAATACTAAAACATTTTGACTTAAGTTATAATTCAAAAAAAAACCCAATCAATTCAAACTTCATAATAATAAAAGGGGTACATCGCGAGGAGGTTGCACGATCGGAATTTGTACATCATATAGTCCCTACAAGGGCTTTATTATTAAATGACTAAAATGGAAATAACTGACTAAAATAAAAATTGAATTGAAAGATTAGAGTGAAGGAATTTAAAAATTAAACAATTAGAATGGATGATCGGGAAATCACACGCATAAATAAAATGCCAGATTCTTTTTTGCTACTTCAGTGAGTTCTTTTCTCATCAAAAGATCTATGCAATGATTGCACTTTCTATCTTCTTTCGGTGTATCTCAGTTTAGCGTTCAATAGAAATTTTCGGTCACATTTTTACCCCATCTTCCTCAGCAACAAGTTTCCATGACTGTTACATCTTGATGAAAGCGTTCGCCTTTCTTTTCACTAAAATCACCAAGATTGTCCGGAAATTTGTCTAGATATGCACGCATCCTAGCTTTCTAAAATCTTCAACCAGTTTGGTTCTTTGATACATATTTAAAACTAAGCCAAGCTACTTCCGTCCATTGTATACTCCTTGTTCAATATTGCTTCATGAGACCAGGCTTTATATGCAACGGAGAAATGAGAATTTTTGATGGATTCACAAAAGACTCATTGATGATTTCCCTGTCAAGTTGGTGGCCATTTATTGGTACCTCCTTATTCATTAAAAAAAATGTTACGAAGTTTAATACTGCCACAACATCATTTTCTAACCAAATTAACTCACATTAACATTAATATTCTTTACAGGTTCATTACTAAGTTTAGTATCGTCAATAAATCTTCAGAATTTGCCTACGTACAAACCTAGAACAGTTAAACCAACAGTAGCAGCTCCCACGAATGTTACAGTTCCTGCGCCCGGTGAAGGTGTAGCACTATACAGAGTGACAACTAGTAATGGAGATACCTGTATATTATTGAAGACAGATGCTTTAGTAGAGGTAATTTTTTGATCGTTTTTAGATTTCTTTGATCTTATTTGTATTTCGTTATGTAGGTTAAATTTAAAGTGCATGGCGTTGAAGAAACTGGAGACGCGTACGTTCCTGAAAAGACTATAGTTGATGGTAACTGTCAGTATAGTGATAGTGCCAGTATGAGGATCAGCTGGTCAGAATACGTCTTGTTTTGGGAATTCGCAAAAACTCCAGGCGGTGACACTTGGTATGTCAGCAATATAGAATTAACGGTTGGCACAAGTCTTCCAGCATATCACACTATTCGAGCGCATGGTAAGTCGAAATTATGATTAATTTCTTAATTTTTTGTGTTAATCCTTAATTGTATTTTTTTAACAGGTTCGCATTTTAAACTCGTCCATAACAACCACAAGATGTTATTCCCAACACCAGTTGGAAAGTCGTATTCCTGCGATGAATCAGTCGTCCACTTGGAAGCAAAGGATAAAGAAGCCAAAGATCAAGGATTAAGCGGATCGTTGCTCCTTAGAGCTTTTCAGTTACAGCCGTTCATGTACAAGGGCGCTGACTTTAGCCAATCCTTCGAATGTAACGCTCAATTAAGGTTTAGGGATGAAACAGCACCTTTGGCTGTTGGATCCACGTTGGCTATAGCCGTATTAATGACAGTAACCGGTTATGGTATTTATAGGTATTTTAAGATAAAGAAAGTTCAGTACAATACCATGGAATAAAAATTGTTTCTGTGAATAAGGAGATCATGGGGATGGGGTGTCAAAACCAAAGTTGTTATTGCAATTCTTATGAGGTCACATATACAATATTATGAATTATACGGAAATGGTGAAAACTAATTTTCTACGATAGCATAGTGGTAACAATTAATTGAAAGGGGTTAATATAGCGACATATACAAGCTACTTAAAAAATGTGTACTAATACAAATACTATATTAATAAAAGAAATGGTAGTTATGGAAAATACTTTGAGATAAAATATATCTTACAATTAGTCGAGAAAAATATCAACTGCAAAATAAACATAAGATAGTATTAATAGAATTTCATGATGCCACCAAAGATCAGAGCAAGCTTTTTTACTTTAATTCTTAAGTATAAGTTCTTGTGATATTTTGACTGATTTCTTTTAATGTGTACAGTATACTTCTTATAGGTTTCTGGTACAAGGGAACAACAATTAAAGAAGATCTTTCCATAGATTACTTATTAAGATCTATGATGTGTGTATATCAAATTAATCTATCCTTTAACAAATAAATGAAAAAAGAAACAAAATATAACTAAACCAATGCTTATGAGATTAAATTTTGTATGTTAATTACTAACCTTTAATTACTTAAATTCTATTATTGAGCAAATTATTATAATCGAAAATCGTTAATTCTGTCTCTTCGAACTTTATGTTTAATAAAATGTAAAACTTGGGAAATCCGTACGTTGGATTAAAAACTGAACTCGTCGAAGCAACAGACAATAGATATTACGATGAAGAATTCAATTTAAAAATTCGCGGGTGCATTTTAGAGCTATAAAAACTAGCTATAAGTCTTTTCTGATGACTCATATAATAAATCATCTCTTCAGGTACGCAAATTTATTGGAATTAACATTTTATTATTATAATTTTATCGTGATGGATAGGTAGAATAGAAATTTATTCAAGAACACATTTTGTTTGTTGACAAAGATCATGTGTATTTTGGTGCAAAATATAAGAGAAATCGGGGATAAATTACAAATTTTTAAAACCACAATAATGAGATTTGCTTGGCTGAATGATGGTCATAATATTTTGGGAAACAGTGATCAAATATTATTGGACAACACAATTGCCCCTGTTAACTCTGTGGTTAGAAGAACCACCCTCATCATGCTGACGAAAACGCTTATGTACTTGACCAGCTTTAAAGCAGCTGAAGACCTATACATGGATCATCTTTGTTGGAAAATGCTCAATTTTTTAAAATTTGCATTTGGAAACAATATCCACATGAATATCCTCGTCAAGTGACACTCGCTAGGCAGTCTGCGTGATTGATTGTCAAAGAAAGTGTACCAAAAAAGTTTCGAATTAGTTATTGGTAAGCAAAAGCTCATGATTTTTTTTTTTGCAACAGAGAGTATTGTTTGGCTAACGTTTTTCAGTAGCATCATTATATATCGCTTGCCATCGACTATTGTTGCTGTTACCTTTTCTTCAGTCTGCTAAAAAGAAATTTAGATCTTTCTATGGAGGCTTTTTGCTTTTAGATCATCTACAAGACTTTCACCGCTCAATTGCCCATTTGGTATCCGCGCTTGACTCAATTTTTCTTTCATTATCCAATGAATATACAAGAACTGTTACATTGTCAGTGACATCATGAATTAGAGCTTCAGTATCCAGATTTTCTTCCTATACCTCTTCTTCACTTGTTAGTGGATTAGGATTTGGTGGAAAGATAACAGTATGAACATTATTTAATGGTACGAGACACAGCAAACTTATCTGCAGCATTCAAATTGAGTAACTTTTGACACCATAAAAGCAAGTCGTGATTGCTGGGTTATGAAAGTCAGACCTTAAGTTCATCAGAGGAACCATGAAAAGAGAAGTGTTAATACTCATACTCTGCTCAAATGTGTACATGATTGTTTATAACAATCTTGCAACCTCAACAAAATAAAAATGAATATTATATATACGATGTACCTTCTTCTTATTAGTAATGTTTAAAAAATTCCAGTCTGACTCTTATGATAGATGGTGACAGCTATCTAGTTGAAGACGTGTTCCAGTGAGTGCTAATGGGTTAATCGCTAAACAGTCAAATTAAAAGCGGGCTGTGTTATTGGAAATGATTTCTTTATGACATTCATTTTCCTTGATTTTTTTCTGAACGTGAATTTTGAAAACATTTGAATAATTTGTAAACGTTGTGGAAGTCTATATGGTCCAGTGATGAAATAGCAAGCTCGGAAAACCGTAAATGTTAAAATAAGAAACTCAATAGGGCTGTCATCTAACTAAACCCTCATTAATTGAAAACTCAACATCATTCTATCTCTAGATTACAGATAATATCATATTTCGGTAAACATTCAAATGAAGGAAAATAATTATTTGTGGATTGTTTTGGATCGTTCTGGTGGTTACGTTCACTGCTTATATTACCACGATTTTCAGGAAAGAAGATTAAGTGTGAAAAAGTATTTTTAGAGACGTGCTACCATGTTAGAACTTTATACCTTTAAAGGAGGTTCAATATCAGGTAAACTTTCTTTAAAGTCATGGCCTCCTATAAGTTCTCTTATTGAGAAGCCCACAAACATAACCTCCACAATTTTTGTTTAACTAATCAGAGGCAATTTCTTCTTTAGAAATATAAAACTTGAATCGTTGAATCTCCATTGCAATGACAAAATTTAACTCAAGCTTTATATAGCCAAGCATCAGATTTCGCCACTCCACAACCACTAACATAAGAAAGCAACAAAATTATACATATATGTATATCCTGGTTAGAGAACTAGTGACATTGTTACAAGTTTAAATCGCTGTATGTTTCAGAAATATTGTTGAGGTTCTACTTTTGACAGCAAAAGTTTCATGTAGTTTTATTACTCTGATTCTGAAGAAGCACGGTTTCAAAATTTCTTTTAAACAAGTCTATAAACAACTTCCATTCTTTACAAACATGGAGGTACTTTCTCACCCTCTCCTAACGCTCTTGAACGTGCGGACTATTATTTTCTGTTCTACATCTTAATTGAAGCAAAATCCTAGTCATTTGGTTGAATAAACTGGGAAATATATGAATCATCTATAATTAAGGATCACAAGGTGATTATGTTAGACAATGTACAACGATGGATATGACATTGTTGAAACCTCTTCTGTATAAACATACATAGAAGCCCAATAATCAAGATAGGTAAGGTTTTCCTCTAAAAAACCTAACATCTAGTCAAATAAGATAAAAAATCTCATCTGCTGTTTTTTGAGTCAAGGAGGCAATTCCGAAATCTTGTAGTGTAGTAGTTCACAATCGACTACCCAACCAAACTCAAAAATACAGTATGACAATTTGTAATAGAAACTTACAGGATTAATAAAAGGGGTTATTTCAGAAGGGCAACCATTAGTGTTTTTTGTTACGTCTTGGTGGTTTTACATTTTTGTCCGCAACGGATTAAATTTTTTAAATATGATTTGATGATAGTTAAAGCATGATGATAGCTAAGCACTTGAAGCATTTGCACCTGTATCATAAAATATTAATTCGAAAGTGATCAATTTATTTAATATTCACATGTCTCCCTCAACAAAACAACAATAAAAAGCACTTGTGTTTAGTGTCACACAATCTCTCAGCCTGTCGTGGTGCAAAAAAAAGATGATAGATTCACGAAATGATCATGACATGTAGAGATGTGATATTGATATTATTGAAATAACCGTTGAAATGACCGTGTAGACTAATCATCACTAATTTCTATTAATGTGTTAAAATCTAATCTAGCACCATCATATTTAAACTCTATTTAAACTCTCTAATGTTCTCTAATAATGTTCTATATAATTAATAATACATAATAAATTTGTATCAATTACAACATAAACGAAAAGACTTATGAGAAGAATTGTGCGAAATCATGTATGTCGACTTTTGTTGTAATACTGTTGGCTGTTGTTTCAGTTTTGAAATGTAGCTCCCTAGTTTCGTCTTAAAAAAACATTACTCAAAACATTCATGTCACAGATTGAAACATATCAATATCGAGATGCTCGGTCTACATTGATATCTAAATATATTTCAAAATTCGTATCTATTCATCAAATTAACTATTTAAACACATGTTAATAAATAAAACTTGCACTTTCTCGTACATTTCACTGTTTAAACGTCTTGCTCATGTTTAAGTATATCAGCACAACTTTCAAAGAGTCAATTTTGCGCAATTAATCCTGTATTTCTATTTAGAACTAGTAGAATTTATAATGTAAACATGTTATGTATTGTATATATATCACGATTGTATAAATTTTAACACGTAAAAGCTTTAGTTTTTATTAAGAATTATAGTGATAAAATTTCAACTGCTAAAACCTATATTGCCTAACGTTATATTTAGGTGATTTAAAATCAAAAACAAAAACTAACTAGTCATTGTTTCAGAATTTTGTTCCCACGATTATATTAAATTTAGTCGACTACTTCAGTAGTCAACTAAATTTATTAATTTTGAAACAACGATGACAATTAAACTAAGAATAAACTAAAAGGAGTTGCAACTAGGAATATATAGTAGTAATATATCTGAGGCACAAAATAGGAGGTAAGCAGAAATATCTGGTCTTATTTATATTTCTAAAGCTTATTATTTGCGAATAAAAAAGGTACACTTTATATATCTTTCTTATCTAGGAGGAGGTATTGAAAAATTGTACGACCTTAAGAGGGGTGTTCGAGTAATTCGAACCATAAATCATGAATTATTTGCAAGGCAATATGCGATTTGTGTGCAGGAGCATTCTCTGGCAAAAACACAACATCTTTGCAGTTTGCGTTTTCCCTCCACAATTTTTTCTCGAGTGCTCAGTAACGTGGAATAATAATTCCTAGTTATTGTTCTACCCTTGTCCAGAAAATCAATCATGATTACTTCATGACAATTCCAAAAGACCTTTCCAGCAGATTTTTGAACACGAAAGTTCTTAGGCGTTGGAGAGCCAGAGCGTATCCATTCCATCGATTGTTGCTTTGTTTGTGGGTCGTAGAAATGTACTCAAGTGTCATCCATAGTAACAATATGGTTTAAGAAGTCTGCATCATTTTTAAACCGCGTACAGAGCGAACGTGATGCTTTCACCATTGTACGCATCTGGTTAACATTTGAACATCCATTTGAAGATCCATTTGGAGAAATTTTTCTCATGTTCAAATCGACATGAACTATATAATGGACTCGTTCTTATGAAATGTTCAGTGCTTCAGATATTCGACAGTCTGACAAAATTACCTATGTCATGAACTGCATCAAAATGTTTATTTTCAATGGAAAATTTAAAAAACTTTTGAAGCTTGCAATCTAATTTTTCACGCTCGCATACAAAGGGCATTGATTGCCAGGAGTATTAAGGATATCTTGGTAAATCGGCTGACCTCTTAATCCCTTTAAATACAGGTATTTTATGATGGCTCGGTACTCCAATACTTACAATCTTGGTTTGAATATGTCTTTCATCATTTGTAATGATAGAATTTCCGTTTCTCAGAGACATCTTTTTTTTGTATACTGACAGATGATCGAAGATACTACAAACTGAACTGGTGATGACCAGAAAACATGAAATTATAAATTTATGCACTAATTTCTGCTTATTTCCTATTTTACGGGGAAGGTACTGCATACACGTACCATGATATTATCTGAAGGATGTTATGCGTACCTACAAAAACATAGTGCTTGTATTATGTAAGAGGCAGCGTTATTTTACGGAAAATATTGGGAAACCTTTAATGTACATACACAATGTTTTTTAATATCAGCAATCATATCGAAATAAATTCCTCTATTGAAACCTTGCAGTGGTCTAACAGGTGCATATCTTTAATTTTATTTAAGATAAAATGACGCTGACGTAAATATGCCATGGTCTGTCTTCCATAAAAAATAATACATAAAACACTTATACATGTATATTGTAGATTATGTGTGAATTGTGGACATGTATAGATATAATATATTAATTATACTTACTTATTAAATAGTTATAATCAACTGTAATGTTAATTATGAATAAAGTTATTTCAAATATAAGTGTAATATTGTTATTACGTTTTTATAAAGTTTGGCATCGATTACGTTGTAGTATGAATAGCTTTAGTATCAGTATTAGACGCACTTAGTTTAACAAAAGGACGAGAGGGACTCCGTGTTGTTGTATTTACCGTCAATACCAGTGTATATATTTAGTCATTCTTATAGCATTTAAATATCTATTATTTCTAACAAATTTAGTACTCTTATCGCCATCTCTTCAATAATGTGTTTTATTTCTTAGATTTCGATTTATTTGAATACTTCCTTATTTTTGCTCCATTTGGTAAATTCTTTTTTTGTAAATAAATAATAAAAGATATTATGGTCCTTTCTCACAAATTTCTTTAATGAATCGGCTACCGGTTCCGAACTTATACGTTCATCTTCATAGCCCGGAATTGTAATGACCTCTCAGAATTAAACTGAACACACTAACAAACTTGAAAATAACTGACTCTTGGTTAAAATAAATTAATAAAATATTAAAATTAACACGAACATTACAAACACGTTAAAACATTTGAGAATGTATGACATCTGGAAACGAATATTGTTTTACAAATCACTGGAACGACAACAAATAAACCTACAACAGCACGAAAAAACTAAAAGTAGGAGGTATATTAGCCCCCCATTTTCGAAATTTTTAATTCAATCAAGATTAGATTAGAGGGGGCGGGTGTGGAACCAAACCTAGACTACCAACCTGGAACAACAAAATGTCACGATGTATATCACCACCACCTCACCCCCAATTTTTTAAATTTGAAAATTCTTTCACGATGTTGTCGTTCCAGAATTTTGTAAAACAATGTTAAACATTTTTAATATTAAATAAATAATAACAGATATTATGGTCCTTTCTCACAAATTTCTTTAATGAATCGGCTACCGGTTTCGAATTTATACGTTCGTCTTCATAGCCCGAAATTGTAAAGATCTCTCAAAATTAAACTGAACACACTAACAAACTTGAAAATAAGTGATTGTTGGTTCATCTCTTGGTTAAAATAAATTAATAAAATATTAAAATGAACACGGACATTACAAACACGTTAAAACATTTGAGAATGTACGACATCTGGAAATGAATATTGTTTTACAAATCACTGACACAAACGACAACAAATAAACCTACAACAGCACGAAAAAACTAAAAATGGGAGGTATTGCCGGATTTAATCACCGACAGATGATTTCGTTTCTTTTTTTTTCTATACATTCCAGATCTTTTGCCTACCACCATCTTAAGTCTGTTATTTTGACCTCTACTTCTTTTCTTAGACTTAATTGGTTCCCTTTTTCATTATTTTAGGCAGTTAGTACTTATAGTAATTAGTATTTACAAAATTTTTGATGTATCAAGGGAGTATTTAGTCTTCGTCACATATAAATTCCGACTGGACGAGGATTCTTTTTGCTACGCCTTTGAATGACTTTTGGAGTCCTTGTTGAGCGCCCCAGCAATGGGCACCTCTATTCTTTTTCTTCGCGGAACGTACAGAAATTTGGAGGCATTTTCGCACCCATTTCGCTGAAGGACAAGCTAAGTTTAGATTTGAAGTTACCCCCGCCCCCTCGTTTTCCTTTTTTTACTTATACATTTCATTATCTGGCAAATTAGCTAAAAAGAAACATGTCTATCTTTTCCCTTTTTCTTTTTTTTAAGTGTATTATACTAATAAACGGAAATCATATTATTTTATTTTAGGGCAATTAATTAATTCAGTATTATTACAGTTTTGAGATTTGTGTAAAACCGCTACATTTTATTTGAATTATTACATGTTATACAAGTGTAACAGAAAGTTTGGACCAAACCATTCTGATATACATATCTACATACTTGTTGAATTTTGTCAATATAAGAGTATATTGTATTTTTTTTGCTCGTTCTATATACTTATATCGTATCTTAAACTGTGGTAATGTTACTAGTAGCTGAGTTGATCAACATTGATTTTGATAAATTATAAAAATACTAAATTAATCGCTAATAATGATGTTCTCTTTTTAATATTTTCTTTTATATATTTTGGTATTTATATTTACGCTTATTTATTGTTTTTGTTTCTTTTTTTGTATAAAATTTTATCACCGCGGCGGTACATCTGCCATTCTCCGTCAAGCATTCGGGTTATTAAGGTATTTCTCTTTATTTTTTCTTTTCTTTGACGGAGTAACGCCCATATATAAATTAATAGATATCCTGAGTTGTGGAATCCACCCCACTCACCGCATAAGCTGGCCAAAATTCGAACTACTAAGGGTAGGTGATAAGAGGCATCTTTTGGTTTCTTATTATAATTTTTTTCCCCATTGTTTATTTGGCGGGATATCTGAGCGCGGCGCTCTACCTTTGTTTTTTTTTTCGTTTTGCATCGCTGAGACGTTGCACGCTATTGTAAATGAATTCACAGATCTGAAAGCCCCAATTATTACTTTGCAAAATGAAGTACTGCAATTAAAACAGGAGAAGTTTATTGTTTGCTTTTAATGACATCATTTTAGACAGGTTAATAAATCTAAACATCGGAAGTGTAACATTATTGATTTTGGAGCTAGTGAATAATTAATTGCCGACTAAGGCTGATTATTATTCAGCAGAACTAGTGCAAGTGGAAAAGATTCTTGGGTCTTTGTCAGTCAACTGCGACGACTAGGAATAGACGATACACAGAGGCAGATATGTTATGCAATCCCAAAAGGGCGGATATTGATGGATAAGACGTTTTAGAAAGTACATCTAGACGAACGTCAAACATGACAACTGGCACTGATAGGGTTCCTAGGTTATACTGACAACTGGAGAACCCACTATGGGTTGGGGCACACCAGAATAGAAACAGCAGTAAGAATCCTAATCTTTGATATGGGTAGCGACACAGTTTGTTTTGACTTGGGATAAGTGAAAAAATGGTGAAGGGAGAAAATCTAAAATCCAAAACTGGTACGTAGATGGATCAAGGGCGTGCACTAATTCCGGCGTTGGGGACTATATGCTATACAAATCTATGGGGAGCAGGGAGGAGAGACGATTTGCATTCTCTCTGACAGTCAGCTAGCCTTAAAGGCGCTAACGTCTTATTATATAGCCTCCAAACTAGTATGGGAATGTCTGCAAAACTTAACTGTTCTGGCCAGGCACAACAAGGTCACCTTGGCGTCGGTGCTAGGACACAGAGGTATATCGGGCAATGGAAAAATGCAGACCAGCCAAATAAAATTTATCGGACCGGAGCCAGGTCTAAGTATTACAAAGAGTGCAGTACGTGCAATTAATGAGTGGATCATAAACCAACACCAATTAAGTTGGATCCATGTAGCTGGACAAAGGCACAGCAAAGGGATGATGGAACGACCGTCTCAACGACTAACTGCTGACTTACTTGCATTAAACAGGATTCAGCTTAGGGCAGTAATATGTCTATGAACAGGACATGGCTGTCTACGAGGTCACCTGCACAAGATGAGAATCTATGAAGATGAACCTTCGAATGTGTAGCACTAAGTCAAGGTTTGGTTGCTATCCAAAGCGCATTGAATTTACCATTGGAGTAAGATTTATTGAATAGGCTCTTAGAACTGATCGAGAGAACTAACCTGTTTGAGTAAAACTATATCAAGGTAGGAATAAGATGGCCTTGATATTAATCAACTAATCAATCAACGTTAAACACGACAACTGGCGATGACAGGGCTCCTAGCTTATTAGCTTATGATTGCAGGACAATAGTAATAATTTTGGATAATTTAAGTGCACGCATACCAACATACCCTCGTGATTGGAAAGTTTTGTAACCTTCCAAACACTTTCCAAGTAGTCCCTGCATTTAGAAAAGGAAATCATTCACATGTTCACAACCTTCTACCTATGAATATTGTTACAAACTTTGCCATAGTATTTGAATATTACATACTACAAGATACAGTACTGTTTACTAAACGATTTATTTTTACCAGCATCGATTTATGAGTGGTAGATCTACGTTGAAGAATTTGCCCTGTATTACGGTATATTCTTTTATATCTACAAGTAATGGGAAATAATACTTTTCAATACTGCAAGTGAATTTTAGGGCGAAGCAAGTATATGTAAGCTAAGCTTTAAGAATATACGCAGCAATATTTTTACAGCCTAGTAGAGTGAAAGTACTGGCTGTACGACGTTAAGGTCAAAAAAGGAAGGAAATATTAGGATAGGCAGCCAAAAACAAACGATGATTTACAAAATCTCCATTTCATATTCTAAGCTTTCGGTAATTCGTTGTTACCTTCTTCAGAGAAACATTGTGGAGAAAACGATGCTAACAGCATCGTTCCATTTCCATTCCTTCCATTTCTATAGCCTTTTAGTTGCAAATATTTGTTTCACACTCATTCGTACCTACGTTGATATTTTGTATGGATCCGGAGTCGAATGAAATCTCATGTTAAAGATATTTTGATTCTCTACAGCATTATAAATATAAAGCTTTAATAACCGCTGTCGTTATTCTCTAAAAATTGCAGAAAAATTAACATTAAATAAATCAGGTTTAATGTTTTAGTGAATGTGATCCTCTACAAAGCATTTTAAATGAAGACATTTTCGACAATTAGGCAATGAGCACTGGATATAAGAACGTAGCTAATGGAAATCCACTAACTGACCACACATGATTTAGCATTGGGTAAAATGATAGGACCTGGCATTCATTCAGCATTAGAGATTGTATTTTTTAAATATTGATAATCAGATCATGCAGCCTTTTAATAAACTCCCACATCTGATGAAAGTAATAAACATCGAAAAACTGCATGAAAGATGGGAAGTAATTCAAAAGAATCTGTTTGTCATACATATTGAAAATTTTATAATCCTTCTGCCCAGACCATAAGTAATGTTGAATTATCTTGAGTTATCAATCTTGTTCTTTTTCAAGGTATTTCAATTCAAACTCCTCATTATCACATGGTAGAGTTTTATAGGCGACTCGAGGCATTTATTCCACATTGCTATGTAAAATTTCCAAAGTTTCTTCCTGTGATTACTTTGCCAGCAATTTTTCTTTCGATATTTGTCAGTTCACAAGAAGATGAGCTCGCGTATTTTGATAAGGATGAGGAAAACTAAATAAAAAAATTGCTCCCACTGATATGAGGTGTAATCACACCAGAAATATTTACTGAAATTTGAAATAAATAAATTTATTGTAAAATAATTTTTGAAAATATGGGTCAATAATAATAATGTGCTTGTAAGTGTAATGTTTGTAAGCATCTTGTCAGATTGAAATGAGTAAGACAATAGAGACAATTTTATTAATATTTGTGTATTCCTATTCATAATGCGATGAAATTCTCATCATTTGCTTTCCAATCATATAAAAGTAGATACCTGTAAAAGACTATCATAGTAGCAGTAAAGGAGCAATAAGGAATAATCCGATGATGACAAGCCGTCAGTAACGCCCTTTGCGAACTGCGAGTATTTGCGACTTATTACATTCAAGCACCGCTTACGTCTCTAACAATGTATTATTTGTGCGTCGCTCAAATTACAGGATTATCAACGTTACAGATGTACTAGAAAGAAATAACGAGCATTACTACTGCTATTACACAATCGGAACCGTGGACTTGTATCTGTGCGACTACACCCGCTCCCTAAAACTAGAGGGCTGGAAACTGTGAACATCGGGTAAGGTTCGCCGGGGTAGTACTTATAATAATAAATTGTACAAATCTGTGTCTGAAGGGCGTGACAGGCTCCATTGTTAGGCTCTTAACAGCGGTGCTCATTGTCACCTACTTGTCAACTACTGGTCTTTTGATCGAAGATTCCACAGAGATACGCACTATACAGATATAAAATAGCAGGGGTTGTGGAAATGGGTTTGTTGATGGTGTGGTGAAGATAACAAATATAGTCATGTTCTTATGTAAAACAAAATCTTAGATTATAGAATTGCTTATTCCCCCAACATTTTTGTAAATAAATAGAATAAGTTTCCCCTGAAACATTATTTTGGGTTTGCTAACTTAGCAATAACAAACGTGATGAAAATAAATTTAGCTTATTCTAAACATTATTTGAGACAAACAGCATGTTTATTTGATCGAGAAAGAATACAAATTTCAATGGTGATTTAGTATGGTCATCGGTTACAGACATATGCAGGAATTTATACATTATTTAATCAAGAACGTTGTGATAGACCATTATTACAAGAATTGCAATTACTAAACTGAAATTTACAGGCACTGGTGTGATAAGATCTTGCTCTAAATCAGTGTTAACCAAGAAAAAAGCTAGTGTTTCAAAAGATAGTGTGTTTAGTAACAAAATATCATCAGCAATTCAAGCAATGACTACATAAAGGAAGAGCACAGAAAGAGCATTTTTTAATTCTTAGACGAAACAATAAACAGAATAAGTTCTAGATTTGGTTTTGTTATGAACGTTTAGTCGTGTCGATCATGCGATTTTATTAGAAATCATTATCAGATATCATGTGTTTTAAAGCCAAGGCAAATGATTGCTTCCAATCATGCCTAACCAAAAAAAAACAATGTTTACAAGTTGGGTGAATAATATTGCTGGAAAACCCACTAGGAATTCCTCAGTGTCTTGTTTTTCTGTTATACATCCGTGACTTGTCAACGGTTCTAGAATGTTCAGTGTTATTACATGCAGACGTTAACGTTGTTGGCTTGTACAAATGTTACAGACAGTCTCAAATTAAAGCCATTAGTTATAAGAAAATCCAAAATTTCTTTTATTTCGAAATTTTGCTATTTGCCCGTCGAGTACAGAAGTTCTAAAACTGCATGGGTAATAATGCAACTTTTTGAAAATAGTTTCAAAAGACGAGTAGTAAGTACAATACAATATGTAAAGTAATGCACCAGATCATCCACCTGAGGTAGAGTTAAAGAGTACTGATGGTCTGATTACTGCATTGCATATGTCACTAAATGAAACACCTCTGATCCAGTTGATGGACCAAAATGTTATTAAAACTACAAAAGTTGTTGTCAAAAGGTTCTGATCTGAATGAATTGATGAAACCATATACTTTAAGGGATACAAAATCAAATTTGGATAATAAAATTCGATTTTATTATCGAATTTAAGTGATGAAGAACGTAGTGCTAACTAGGTTATTGTAAAGCTCTTGCAAAATATGAATCCAGAAGTAAGTAAAATTACAAAAATATGTACTGTATTTAATATTTATGTAATAATGATTCTGAATTCAATATATTAGTGGTTGTATGTGAGGTAAACAACGTTGATAAATGAAATAAAGATATAAATTAGTAAATTATAAATCAGTAAATTTCAGTTCCAAATAAATGAAATAATAATTTATTTCAAATTTGAAGATAACAGTACACGCAGAACACATTTATTTATTTATAGTATGGTTTTTACAGATGATAGTCAACATAATTAATTGCAACGCCAGTTACCAACAGAAAATCATCGAAAAGTCCTTCGTAGGCCCTATTGGGATATTCCATTACAATGTGTAAGTCTGACTCTTGGCTCAGCTTATTCTTAAATTAAGTCGGCAGATCTTGGGGCATGCCCCACGATTTTTAGTCAGAAGATCCTGAGAATGACCAGTTGAGTTCGCTGTCGTGTTATCTATCATGTGCTTTAGTCAAGAGATCCGAGAATGATTTAGCTACTAGTATTGTTAATTGCTTTCACACTAATCTTTAACGTTGCTTGAATGGTTCTGATAATAGTATGCCGGTCTTCAATAATCATGTTCCAAATAGCAATATTTTTTTCTGTAATTGTCGTTTTTTGAAAACTGTCATTTAAGGAAAGCCGACCGTTTGAAATTCATTGCACTAGCACTTTACGACGAAGCAACACAACTTATCACTAAACATCGATTGATTTCCTCAAAACGTTCTTCACAGCTTAAAAGCCACGCTTGAGATTGCAAAAAATCACAACTCGATAATGTTCCATGTTCAGTTCCATAATGCCAATGTAAATTTAATATAACTATAAAAACGATCAGTACATCAATGTATTTTTTGTCAAGCTCTAACAATTGTGTTGTTTTGCGTTCTGGAATAATAATAATAATTGATTTTTCATTCATTCGTGTTTTATTGACGTTAAAGTGAAAAGATGTCTGGCATTAAAATGATAACATTTTCTATACTTAAATTTAAATTATTGCTTTATTTTTAACAATTTTTAACCATTAATGTCACTTATTATTTTATTATATCCAGTTTTATCCGATAAAAATTCACCTTTTGAGAATTTCAAAGTAAACAATTTAAAACATCTCGAAACTAATCAAATATTGTAAGGTTTTTTTCTTTTCTTTTCTTATTTTATTTGAGAAAAACCGTTAATCAAAATAAACTTACGTTTGTATGTATGTATGCATATGTAGATACCTAAAACGAGTAATCAACGCAATGAAATAATGAATGAATGAAATTTGATTAGTGATGATTTTTTTAGCTGATGTCGCTATTATCATACTGCGTTCTAGGAAAATGAAACACTACTCACTGCTATCTTTCAAATGTGTGTCTAGGTGAATAGATACAAATTTATATAAAGAATAAATATATTGCTTGCTTCGTATAAAGGTAAAACGGATTAAAGAGTGGAAACTCGGATCGCTAGTATCGGTTGAATTGGTGTTTTTATTCATATAATGAATTTATTCGGTTTACTCACTGACAGATACAGAAATACAGAAACGGATTTCCAGGTATTAAGATTTTGTTGATGATGATGCGGGTGATAACGTAAAGGAGAGACGCTCTCTTATTAAAAGACGACGGAAGTTGCCTAGACGGAAATATCTGCTGTTCGTTATTCTACACTAAACACATGCACAAGTGTCCTATGACATGGCGTCTAGTTTTGATACCTTAACTGTTACGAATGTAAAACTCGTTAAGTTGCCACGTTCCCTACGTAAGGTGACTAATCAGATAATGTACAGAGTGCGTAAAAAGTAGCGAACAATGGTAATAGTTTGTGAAATATTTGTATTATCAAAAACAAAATCATTAACTGCTTTAAGGAATTGTGAAAGACAAATAGAGCTATGGGTACTAACTCGTCCAATAAGTCTAGGGAATTTGGATATCATAAATAGGGCAACGACTAAAATATGTTAAAAACAAATTAAATAATTGTCATTAAAAATGACTGACAGTTGTATAGTGTTATTAACGGTTCAATCAAATTATGTGTCGATCTTATTACAGATCCCATTAATTTCACATAATTGGCGACAACAACAAAAATCATTGCCGAAAGATATGGAAGAAGCGAATAGTACACCCAGATCTTTAACTGTTAGACGCGAGTGTAAGTCACCTCCTTCCGCTATCTATTTTTAATAAAGTGTGTGTCATGTCAATATTAAAGTGTCATTGATTCAGTTGGTTTCGTGCTAAGATCGAGTTAATATCCCTCTGCAAACGAATGCTATCCTCGTCAGTATTTAACAAATTCTACCAAATCGTTAATAAATATAATAAACAATAAAGGGCCGAGATTACTACCCTGAAGTACCTCCGAAATCAGTTTATACTTGTCAGACACAAAACCCTTCAGATAAACATAGTGATACCTATCGCTTAAATAAGATACAAAGTCTGTAGGTAACACATGTACATGTCCGACACTCAAAAAAGCAACGACCTATAGCGAATTTAAAGGGAATTTTAGTAGCAATTTGGTGGATATGCAGACGATAAACCCGCCGATATCAGTTTTGTATAAGATAGAATAGGATAGCAATATCAGCGGGAAAATGCTTGTGTTTATAATCAGAAGGAACTGAATGCCATACATTATACTGCCTGACTTGTGATTTCTTGCCAGTTTCCATTCTTGCGGAGAAGTATTCTTTTTGATTTCTAAGTTAAATAGAATTAATAAAGGATAATAAAAAGAGAACCGCCGCTATAGACTTGATACCTATTTTTTGTTATAAGATGATGGTTTATATGTATACTTTCTTTATGAGACATTTTTTCTTATTTGACTCAATGTTGTGATTTTTTCACAATTTTATTTACTCATAATTAAACACTGTAAACGTTACTATAAAAACATTAAATATTTACCCCTTCTTGCTCTTTTTATAATTCAAACTCGAATATTTTTCAATTCAATAGCATTCAATCTAAATTCCTCTGCACCTTCCCCGGCAAAATGATTAAAACAAAACTATTACCATAATGAAGGGGAGCCCAGTCAACTTAAAACCACATAATACCACATAGTTATAAGCATTACTGTGCCTAAACAAAAATCGTCCAACATTGCTGCCCATATATTAACTTTAAAATTTATCTGATGATGGATCTCTACAATACCAAGATGAGAGATGAAGAGATGAACCATTGATTTACTACAAAAAATGGGTACCAAATCCATAAGCGTTCGCTAGATAAAAAATAGGCAGCCAAAGGATACCATACCCCCTATTTTTTTAGTCCTTTGAGTATCTTTGCTAAAAATCAGTGTGCTGAGGTAAGAGTAAAATCCATCAAGAGCAAAATACACCGGAGATAATAATAAATATACATTCTACAAATTTTACTTTGACATACACAAAAGGGGTTCAAATAGAAAGTGACATAAGGAATGTCCGATTAATTTAGTTCAACGAATATACAGGGTGCCCACCTAGTCCAATACCTGAAACTTTTTTATTTCACGTGTCTAGTTTTCTCAAGATCTACAAACTTAAATTTATGCCGATTATACAGAGTGTTCCATTTCCTCTGCACAGACAGCAACTTTGTTTTTTTAAATACAAACCTATATTTTTTTATCATTTATTTTGAATCTACATGAAAAGTAAAAGGGACTTTATGTATGGTATTCATATCAAAAAACTGACGGTCTTGATATATTTGGCTTACTATGTTTTTCTAGTAAATTTTTATCAATTACAATATCGCAAATTTTGCGATTACGCTAATTAACAGAAAAGCTATTTTTAGACCAAATGTTAGGCAATAATGGTTCTTCAAAACACCATGTCAGAAACTGACCTGCAGTAGAAGGTGTGCCCAGAAAATGCTCAAATCGATTAATCTACTAGACGTTATTTAGTTTATAAGGAGACCGTGGAATCAACTATCTTCAGTAATAATTGAAAGTTGTTTTCATAAAGAAGAGTTCATGCATTCCGAAGTTTCTCAGACCGATAGCGATTTTGATCCCGAAGATCAGCCACCTTTGTCAACTACTTTTTACGTATTTTTGAAATATCTCGGCTATTAAGCAAGATAGGACCGAAATCTCTTCGGTACAACACTCAGGGCGATGAGTACCATCTTTTCCACCCCTCGGAGATCGAAAATTCGACAAATTCACGGCTAGATTTTTTCGTTTTTTTTTTTTAATATCTCGGCTATTAAGAGAGATAGGACCGAAATCTCTTCGGTACAACAGTCAGGACGATGAGTACAATCTTTTCCACCCCTCGTAGGTCGAAAATTCGACAAATGCCCGGCTAGATTTTTTTCGTTTTTTTGAAATATCTCGGCTAGTAAGAGAGATAGGACCGAAATCTCTTCGGTACAACACTTAGGGCCATGAGTACAATCTTTTCCACCTCTCGGACATCGAAAATTCGACAAATACCCGGCTAGATTTTTTTCGTTTTTTTTGAAATATCTCGGCTACTAAGAGAGATAGGACCGTAATCTCTTCGGTACAACACTCAGGGGTGAGTACAATCTTTTGCACCCGTCGGAGATCGAAAATTCGACAAATGCCCGGCTAGATTTTTTTCGTTTTTTTGAAATATCTCGGCTATTAAGAGAGATAGGACCGAACTCTCTTCGGTACAACACTCAAGGCGATGAGTACAATCTTTTCCACTCCTCGGAGATCGAAAATTCGACAAATGCCCAGCTAGAAATCTTTCGGTTTTTTTTTAATATCTCGGCCATTAAGCGAGATTAGACCGAAATCAAAGGCGTCAATGTGCCTTGCTGGGAGTTTGCCCTCTCGTTTAGATTAACAAGGTGAACCTACATGCCGAGGAGGAAGCAGATACATCAAACGGTTATCGAGCTAGGTAATATTTATATGATGAAAATGTTGTCAAGAAAAATTTATGAAAATGTAACGGTCACAGCGCTCAAACCAGTTAATGTGCCTTCCTGGGAGTTTGTCCTCTCGTTTAGATTAATAAGATGAACCAACTTGCTCAGAGCGAAGCAGATTCATCAAACGGTTCTCGAGAAAATATCCATGAAAATTTACCCCTATAAGGCGTTAATGTGCCTTGCTGGGCATTTGGCCACTCGTTTAGATTAACAAGGTGAACCTATTTGCCGAGGAGGAAGCAGATACATCAAACGGTTATCGAGCTAGGTAATATTTATATGATGAAAATGTTGTCCAGAAAAATTTATGAAAATGTAACGGTCACAGCGCTCAAACGAGTTAATGTGCCTTCCTGGTAGTTTGTCCTCTCGTTTAGATTAACAAGACGAACCAACTTGCCTAGCGCGAAGCAGATTCATCAAACGGTTCTCGAGAAAATATCGATGAAAATTTAGCCCTATAAGGCGCTAATGTGCCCTGCTGGGCGTTTGGCCTCTCGTTTAGATTAACAAGGTGAACCTATTTGCCGAGGAGGAAGCAGATCTATCAAACGGTTATCGGGCTAGGTAATATTTATATGATGAAAATGTTGTCCAGAAAATTTATGAAAGTGTAACGGTCACAGCGCTCAAAGGCGTTAATGTGCCTTCCTGGTAGTTTGTCCTCTCGTTTAGGTTAACAAGATGAACCGACTTGCCCAACACTCAGGGCGGCACATTGACGCCTGATGATGATAGAAATGTATAAAACGCTTCACTAACCTGAAGCAACTGATGTTGGTTTTGATGAATACGCAAGTGTTGACGAAAACTTGGCCCATGAAGATGAAAATTTAGAAATAAGCGTTGAGATTGGTGAAATCGTGCAGCAAGAAGAATCTAATTCTGATTAGGAAATCCTAGATAATGATGAAGAGCATACAATCAAAACGTATAAGGCCACAGCATAATACTTTTTACCTTCAAAAATGGCGATACTAAAGGTTTTGTGTTAGTGCCGGATTTAACACAACACTTTAAAAGCAAGTCTTTAAACAGAAAAAAATGTACATCAAAGAACAAGTGATCCAAGCTATCTGTTTATTTAATTATTATTATATACTCTCTCCGTCCGAAAATATCGTATACATTTGAAGATAAATTAAACATTAATGAGAGGTATCAAAAAAATTATAGACAAGTGTTCTTATTTATAAATTCATGCACTAATTAAGCTATTGATATATAGATGGCAGGTTTTTGATTTTGTCAGTGTCAAAATTTAAATAATTTCGATTTACGATTAAAGTAGTGTCGTTTGTAACTTAAATTGCGTAGTTTTAAAATAATGCATTACGTTTTTTCTCGACATGTTTGTGCGTTCATTCCGTATTTAAAAAATGAATACATGGTTCGTTTGACAAACTGTATTCCGTCAAGTATCTAAAATTAAATCCACTAAGTATGCGATTCCATCTCGAACGAATATTTTCCACATAATCACACCTAATACACAATAGATTGTGCCCTAAATGGTATGTCTTGACACGAAAAGGACAATCTGAATTCAGGTAGCCGACACGACCCTATTTTACACCCTTGCGGTCTATTCAGATAAATAATAATCTGTTCTCTTAAGGGGCGATAATGCACCATCCATGTTATGAATTCGAAATCTCTCGAGAGACAGACATCACCTTTCCTATACCCAAATTTTAGTGGAAATAAAAAGGTTATCTAACAGTGATATAAGTTGCAGAGTATGTTAAACAAAGAAATTATTTTTTAACTGTTTTGATGTTGAAAAAGGTATTTTGTTGATTTAGATAGTCCTAGCATAAAATAGAATAAATAATCCACAACGACCAACATTTGCTAAAGATGCAAAATGCTGTGTTGTTTTCTTCAACATTTTATGTAAGTATGTAAATATAACGCAATATGTTTCGTCATATTCCAAAAGGAATTTGAAGCCAATCGATGTACTTTACAGTTAACTGCGCAATCTCTACGTGTAACGTACTTAACGCATATTCAATTGCGCATTTACCCAAGTATGCAAATAAATAAACAAACCGAGGTTGCACTTTTCACTGTTTTCCTTCGAATACCGGATATTCGAAATCGTTTGTGTGCGCCCGAAAAGTACAGGATCCGCCTGCTCGACGCCGTGGGAAGTTGCTGAGGTGAGCGTATGGCAATGGTATGGGTCGGGGATCAAAAACGTAAGCGAAAATGACGTAGAAAAATATGCTGACGCGCCACAACACAGGGCATTCCATTATCATAAGTTTACTACAGACACGTACTTGAAAACAAGTGCATGCACGTATCGCGATTATGTATCACTACTGTTACATCAATTTCGACATGTAGATACTTACCGACAACAACAACAATACAGAGATAAAAGCGATTATCGTGTGCAAACAGGGATCATCCAGCACGATTATGACTTAAGCGTTCATGATGTATTGTTATTGTTGCAGATAAGCAAGATAGTGTATTAGGATTTAGTTACCACCACTTGCAAAGCCCGAGATGGATTATAACATCTAAAATTTGATTAGAAAATTAAAGTGTAATTTTTTATACATAATATAAAGTTCTAAACAGAATTCAAACAGATTTAGGCAACGCATTCATAAAAGAAAACTTTATAGCAAAGTAATTGACACCGTCTCAACTTCTCCTTACCCAATGGTATTTGGGTTTATGCCTGATAATCACTCCTGTTAATACTTTCCTTTTATAATAAATAGTTGTCAAATAGCCAGTCGATAGTTTAGCAACGGACACCATAACAACAGAAACAAAAGCCTCAAAATATGCATTTACTTTACTACATCAAAACATGCAAAGAATAAGAAACAAGACAGACGAATTACTAATATTTATTGAAGAACAAGAACTCGAAATGGACGTGATAGTTGTAACATAACAATGGTTAAAATCTTCTGAAGTGGTGTCACTTGAAGGCTGTGTGCTCGCATCTATATTCTTCAGAACATCGAGTCTCCATGGAGGCTCTTGCATAATGGCGAAGGAGGGAATTGAATATGTTGAACTGAATAATATCTGAATATCTGAAAAACAAGAGCAAACAAATGACATTAGAATGCAGCTCGATTAAATTAAATAAATTAAAAATTATAATATTATTAACATATACCGACCTCCCAATGGTAACCCAGAAGAGTTCTTAAAAAAAATTACTGATATAACAAAATTGTACAACTTGGAACAAACAGTCAGGGTACGCACAAGAGTAACTGTAAATTCCAACACCACAGTTGATAACATATTTACAAATTCTGAGGAATATAAAGTAACTATAATAACATCGGCGCTGGCAAATATCAATACCGAACAAAGATTCAAAACGAGAATCCTTAAAAAAATCCCTAAAAAAATAATTTTTACCCATAATAATCTCATCCAATTGAGACAAGCTTTGGAAAAAACCGACTGGTCCCCCGTATTAAATTGTGATGATGCAGATAAATGCAGTGAAATCTTTGTACAGATATTGCAGGATAAAAATACTGACAGTGATGGCCTTGAATTAAATATTTCAAAAACGCAACTTATGGTTTTTAACAACAGCATGCAAGATGTGGAGATTCGATGTATGGGGAATGTACTTACCTGGTACGAAGCAGTTTCTTTCCTGGGGATGACTCTTGATCCTGTCCTGGAATTGTCACGTTGACCATCTTGCTTCAAAACTGGATGGATTTTGTTACGGTCTCCGTGTAATAGCAAAGTGTGTTAGTGCTGAAGCTGCTCTACAACGCATACATAAACTCTAGACTAAGGTATGGCGTCATTTTTTGGAGCAACTGTGTAAATGTAGATCGTGTTTTTAAGTTGCAAAAGTCAAGTCTTACAGCAATTTTTGGTCTACTTTATGTAGAGTCTTACTAATAATGAAGTCAACGTGCCATTAAATAATTTATTAGCAAACCGATCCAATAAATTTTGATGATATTGTGGTATTGTGATACTGTTAGTTTACAATAGTCACGATCATTATCAATTTATACAAAAATATTCAAATCATGGTTCCGGACTTCTGTTCAGATCAATTATAATATCAAATGCTAAATTTCAGAGGTTGTTAAAAACATTGGAAAGTTATGAGTGTAGCCAACGACACAAACGACAATTTTGACTTGTAAAAATATTTAACGTTCAATTCAAAGTTTTTGTCTTGTGTGGAAAGAGAAGGTACGCCAACAAGAAAAATTTTGCATCTTTGGGATAAGTTTTATGGAAAATATTTTACGGTGTCATAAATATTTTCTCTCAAAACGTTCAATATTCAAAGAACCAATTGAGACAAGTGGAAGTGATGATTCCACAACTAAATATTGACGTATTTTAATTGTTTTAGTAAATCTTAAGGAGCTTATAGACTTACAAGTAAAAAATAAAAATGTCAAGACAGGTCAGTCGCTGTTTTTCTTCCATACGTAGACCGTCTAACCAACTTAGACCGCTACAATTGAGAAACTCGCGTGCAAAACCGGATATATCCACTTTTACAAACTTTTCAGTAGATTAAAAAAACACTACATATTTACCTACATTAAGAAATAGTGTTATTTTGAAAAGATAGTTTTAATATAATGGGGTTGACTTACTGGTTGATTTTTTTCTAAAAAATGCAAAGAAATCAGCGGTATTAGCATAAAAAACATTGGATATAGCCGATTTTGCACACAAATGAAATACATTGACAAAAAAATATATTTATTTTTCTTTAGAAAAACTAATAATTCAATATGTGTATTGAAGTTTCTTCATCCAGGCAATTGCATAGCTCGTCTTGATCTTCTTGGGTTTTATTATTTTCCACAATATCTATGTTTCCTCTTCCGCTACTGTCTAATAAATTTTTGTACCACAAAAGGTCTTCCCTGTTTCGCCAATCTTACCCAAAATGCTTCTTCATCAAGTGATTCAAACTTTTTTTCTTTTCATCTAGTCTAGAGTTACCTAGTGGTGACCTATTTAACTGTACATATATTGTCTTCAGATATTCCCTTTTTGAGAAGCATCTCCCCAGTTGTGTCAGATGTTGCGAACTGATAAAATTGAAACGTCTTTATTTTAATAATAGTTTCATTACTTTTTTTGACAAAGTTTTTATGTGAATTTTTTTGCATTCCGAAATTCCCTTTATTTTCTTATACACCTTCTCCAGTTCTTTAACATCGTACTGGACTGGATATGTTATTACTATTTCTGTCAAATTATCTGGGGAGCCAATATATTAGAGTGTGAATGATATACGAATTCTTATTCTGCCCCCCACATCCATCGCAGAATACTCTGAGAAGGTGTACTCCTTCATAATTTAAACTTGAAAAGATGATGGAACAAACCTGAACCAATTTGAATAGCCCCTCTTCCAGCCAAATCTTCGGTCCAGACATAGAATATTGGATTATGAGACGTCATAGGAACGCAGCAAAAAGCATATAAGCTAATTTGGTGAGAATAAAACGCATCCCCGGTGGGTGTACGGGGTACCGGTTGCACTTGCTGCAGGTCGAAATAAAAGATTATGCTGTTATCAGGTTTTTCTTTGGCGAGTTCATAGAAAGTCTTTGCCCTTTTGCTGTGGACACAGTACTCTATAATAAGGATCCGTCTTTTCTGTACGTCTTTTGTGTTTCTTACTTGCTCCCTTAACCTGGTGCATTGGGAACACACATATGATGCAGGGGATGAGAAGCCGATATTAAGATGATGTTTCTGAACAAATCGTATGATATTTGATCTCCTGGATTAGATTGCTTGTTATACATTTTTTGCAGTCTTGCCATAGACAAAGTTGCTGATAGGTATATAAGTTTGGTCTTTTTTCTGTTATAGTGACTTTATTTACCTCGCAAGTTACCAATAAATTGCTTTTAAACTATGGATGGGGAGAATGGTTTATTGCATTATTGTAAATGGCAATTACTTTGAACATATTTAAAATAAAAATTCTGAAAACTTGTATAAATCTTTCTATTCTGAATAATTGTAGCTTGCCCCTCGTATAAGAAACAACATGGTTGTTGGACCAATTTACTTAGCAAATCGTTTAGATGTCGATGAATACTTAAATGTTTAAAAGTAATATGATTTTTCTACATGATGTTACACTTTGCTTATAATGCTAGAGATTGGTTGGATGAACACTTCTCTAACAAATGGTTTAGCACCATACTATGGCCTAAAGATCCTCCGATTTCAATTCATTAGTAAAGGAAAACGCTGACGAAGTTAGTACACACCACATGGATTGCAACAATGTCTAAAAACTGATGTACTTCAATTCAAACAATTATATTGGTAATAATGACATTGATTTTTGTCAAAAAGATGTACAAAAATAAGTAAATACTAATATGAAATTTTAAAACTGAAATATTTTCGCAATAAATAATTTCAAGAGCTAATTTTGTTTCTTTTGCATCATGTGCACGATTTAAAACTTAGATTTCACATATCTAATACACGACGAGTCAAATGGTTTCGAAGATTGTAACCAGCACATAACTGTAATATCCATATTCAGTATTATCAACCGTATGATTACAATTAATTTGTCTTTTATGAAATCCATACTACTTAGTACCGATAAATTTAGATTCGCGCAACCAATTATGTAGTTTATATGTTTTTGTTTTATCTCTGAAACTGGTATCACGCCATAATCAAATTTTCTAATCCCTTTTTGTAGATGATATTTTTTTTTATAGCCAGGATAATTATAGTCCCGTTTCAATGTGGATCTTAGATATCTGCCATATTTATGAAAATAGACAAAAAAGTTATAAAGAAAAGTTATCCCAATCTATGTTCTGCATAACCTAAAAATATTTTTAACTATACAGAGTGTCTCAAAAGTAGGTAAACACATACTTGCTCCGTTATTTCAAATAGGACACCCTATATATTTTGGCATTTTTGAATAGTACGCTAAAAAATATTCCCACTTTATATAAACCACCCTACCCCTTATTCCTAATAGTTACGGAGATATTTTACGTTTTCGCAAAAACTATCCCGATTCGGTGTTTTTCGTATGCCGCGATAGCTTGATCCTGAAAATAGTTATCGAAATGAACTCAAGAATATGTAAACTATATAGTCCGGTATAGACAATGGCATCAACAGAAGATGAATATCGACTTCCGGTTGTCAGAAATGATTCAACGCATTTCCGGAACTTCGTCTCCAGATAACTTCATTTTTTTAAATAGCACCCTATATATTTTGTTAGATCGATAGATTCCTCATTCCAATACCTTTCCAGTCATGTATATAAAGTACCATGTTTTCTTTTATACTTTTCAAGATATTTCATAGTTTTTACGCAAGCTACAAAAATGTTGTCTTCAATTTCGAGGTAACCTTTAAAATATGTCAAAAACAAAAGAGTATGCATAGAAAATGTGAATAGGGGTAGGGTGGTTTATATAAAATTGGAATATTTTTTAGCGTACCTACTATTCAAAAATGCCAAAATATATAGGGTGTCCTATTTGAAATAACGGAGCAAGTATGTGTTTACCTACTTTTGAGACACTCTGTATAGTTAAAAATATTTTTAGGTTATGCAGAACATAAATTGAGATAACTTTTCTTTATAACTTTTTTGTCTATTTTGACAAGTACGGCAGATATCTAAGATCCACGTTGAAACGGGACACCCTGTACCGGGTGTCCGGATAAGGGTACGGAGCGGCTGTATCTCGACAATGGTAGTCAGCAGAAGTTCTGGAAAAAAATTCTTATACATAAAGTGGGTAAGAAAAATTGCTGGAAATTATTTTTAAGTGTGTAAATCGACCGCTAGAGGGCGTAACTGCTGCGAAGAAACATAAAATCTACGCTATCTCGGAAAGTCAGGTAATCACCTATAACTTTGAAAACATCATTTTATAGCTTGGGTAGTACTGCATCATTTTGTCTTGTGAAATTTTTTTCTATCAGCCATAATAAAGGAGGGGGAAACCGATGAATTTATTAATCTTTATATTGTAATATCTCTTGAACCATTCACCCGATTTGAATATTTTTGATTTCGTTAAAAAGAGCATTTTGTGGACTCTTAAATCAATTTTTTTCTTAAATTTTTCTATTTAAACCAAATAAACTAGAGGACGTTATCTGCAACGTTCTTACATTTTTGTGATTTTTGGAATAAAGTTAAATGGAACGATACTATGTTCCTGACAGATTCTTGGCCACAATATAATTATCCGAATTTTAGTGAAAACCGCATCGCGATATGTCCATGCGTTCTCGATTTATAGGAGAAAATGTTAAAAATTAGAATACCTCAATCGTATCAAGTTACCTTAGTAAGAAAAACAAATCAGGTAGCCATGGTTATCTGTAAATTGAAAGGATTACAAGTTTGACAGCTGCCAAAACTTTGTAATGTGCCGAAAAGGCTGTAATTGCGTTGTATCAAGTTACCTTTGCAAGAAAAACAAATCTCAAAGCCACAGGCCAGCAGAACATAATTTAATTGTAAAACAAAATAAACACAAAACAATTATAATTAAAGTTCATCCAAAAATACGTTAGAAATGTTATTTTACATTAAAAATGTTCAAAATGTTGTCCATCTTTCTCGATGCATTTACGTAATCTATTTTCGGTAGAAAAAACTGCCGCTTCAATTTCAGCCCTAGACAAGCTTCTAATGGCATTTTGTATTCTTTCCATCATGTTTCCTCGGGTTGTCGGTTGTTCTTGAAATACCAAGTCTTTAAGTCTACCCCACAGATAGAAATCTAAACAAGTTAAATCCGGCGAACGCGCTGGCCACGGAAATAGACTTCCTCTTCCAATAACCTGATTTGCATATTGATCCTCTAAATGCTGACGTACGTTTCGGTTGTAATGCGCCGGACAACCATCGAGCTGGAACCACATGTTTCTTCTTGTTTCCAGCGTGATGTCCTCTAAAAGTGGTGGAAGAGAAACGTTTAAAAATTCTAAAAACCTTTCTCCATTAAGGGATTGATCAAAAAAATATGGGCCTATAATTTTTCCTTCCACGATCCCGCACCATACGTTCAAACTCCAGTGATTTTGATATGCTACTTGCCGCATCCAATGTGGGTTTTGCTCCGACCAATAATGCATATTATGCAAATTTACACCCCTGAGCTACAAAAAGACGCTTCATCCGTCCATAATACTTGCGACAAAAAATTTGGATTTTCCCGAATCATATTTAACATCCAGTGACAATGGTTCAGTCTTCTATCATAATCACTGTCTCTTAATGCCTGATGTAGGACAATGTGGTAAGGATGCATATTATTGCGTTGAAGAATCTCTTGGACACTTGTTTTTGGGACTCCTAGGTCGTTGGCAATTTTTCTTATGCTTAAGAATGGGTCGTTTTTCACGTAGGCTAAAACGTTAATAATATTTGCCTCGTTACATGTTCCACGCCTTCTTATTGGTGCTCTAATGGGCTGCACGCTGCCAGTCTCTCGTAAACGAGTAGCCAATCTTGAAAACACTTCTCGAGAAAAATGTCTTCTTTCTGGAAATTGCATTGCATATTGTCGCGACGCAATTACAGCATTTTCGAAACATTGAAAATAAATACGTAGCATATCATATGCTTCTGCGTTAGTAAACGGCATATTTTTTTACAGAAAAAAAGATCGATTACAAAATAACTATAAGTCACAGAAACTATCAGAAATAACTTTTGGCAGCTGTCAAACTCGTAAACGTTTCAATTTACGGGTAACCATGGCTACCTGATTTGTTTTTCTTACTAAGGTAACTTGATACGATTGAGGTATTCTAATTTTTAACATTTTCTCCTATAAATCGAGAACGCATGGACATATCGCGATGCGGTTTTCACTAAAATTCGGATAATTATATTGTGGCCAAGAATCTGTCAGGAACATAGTATCGTTCCATTTAACTTTATTCCAAAAATCACAAAAATGTAAGAACGTTGCAGATAACGTCCTCTAGTTTATTTGGTTTAAATAGAAAAATTTAAGAAAAAAATTGATTTAAGAGTCCACAAAATGCTCTTTTTAACGAAATCAAAAATATTCAAATCGGGTGAATGGTTCAAGAGATATTACAATATAAAGATTAATAAATTCATCGGTTTCCCCCTCCTTTATTATGGCTGATAGAAAAAAATTTCACAAGACAAAATGATGCAGTACTACCCAAGCTATAAAATGATGTTTTCAAAGTTATAGGTGATTACCTGACTTTCCGAGATAGCGTAGATTTTATGTTTCTTCGCAGCAGTTACGCCCTCTAGCGGTCGATTTACACACTTAAAAATAATTTCCAGCAATTTTTCTTACCCACTTTATGTATAAGAATTTTTTTCCAGAACTTCTGCTGACTACCATTGTCGAGATACAGCCGCTCCGTACCCTTATCCGGACACCCTGTACATATAACGTCATATGCATATTCTTGCAGTCTCGTAGATTAATACTGTAAAACACAGCAGCAAACGTGTGATCCATCCTCGTTATCAGCTACTCACATATGGACATATTCGTCACAGTTATCTAACACATACCTCTGTATTCCATAAATATCCTCAAATCATTCGACTCGTCTTTAATAATATACGATGTCGCGCGGGTTAAAAATGGGAAAATATTTCGAAATTTCAAAAGCGAAGTAATTTACGACCGTTCGGCGATCGAATAACATCACTAAAATGTCGGACATACGAACAAAAAAAAAAATAGAAACGAAACGACAAACTTAATCATCTGTTCGTAAAAAAACTAAATAATAACAGTAATGCACCCCGAACTTTTTTATGCATAGGTTGTAACCCTCGACACTAAAAATAATTGGGAGGCCATAAATTACGGGGAAATTTATGTCATTCGACTCGAAAACGGGCGGTTTATTTAATGGAAACTAGCATTTCTGATGCCACATAATATAGAAACGAATGAATAATTTACGAATGTATCCGTTCATCGAATCTATAAGTACGTCGTTGAAAATCATTTGTTCTTGGACTTAAATCTGAATATTAATTAAAAAATGATTCGTAGAATTAATTATTACGTGATAAACGAAATTAGTTAATTAACGGCATCCAATTAAAATAATATCGTAAATATTGTGCTTGTAATTATAACAGATTATGACTGCATTTCTTTATCAGTGCATGAAAAGTTTCAGTAGTATAATAAGTTTTACACCTCAATAAGGCCAATACATCAAGAGAATCAAAGGAACATGAATAAGCATGATAAGAATTGTTGTTGCATGTTTTCTATTATTTTTTTGTAACATAAACATGGATTTGAGATTCACTGTGCATTCATATACGTCAATTATTTAATATAACGGTAACACTTACAAGCTCGATGTAATACGAAAATTAATAAAGTTATGTGTATTACTAGAATTTGCTAATTAAGCGTTAAATCCACAGTATAGTATATGTGATATATTGGAGAGTCGGATCATGTTGCATGTGTCCTATAATTAACTCCATCGGGAGTAGCAATCATTCCAATTAGGCTCACCGAGGGTAGGGGCCCCTGATGTGCTACCCACACGATAGGGACGCCTTACCGTGCCACGTAACTGTTTATAACGAGTAAACTAACAGGTGTTATCTGTGCAAAATTGGTTAATCTGTCGGATTACAGAAGATATAATTGACTACAGTGTTTGTAATTTAATTGTAACATAGATTTGTTTTTAAATATATCTGATGTATTTAATACGTACACAAAGACATAAGAATAGTAAGACATAAGCAGTAGCAAGAAGGTAAACCGATTTTGGGAATGAAACTTGTTGAATAAAATTTTTTCCAAAACAGTCGAATTCGAACATGAGCAGTTTTGCGACAGAGATAGCAAATTTGCCCAATTTGTTATTTTCTCTTAAGAAAGACTTCTTCCATGTTTCTTTTACGCATCCAATCTTTCTTTTCACTATTAGACTCTGAAGCCTCTACAGATTCTTCTTCTTTTTTTTCCCTCAACGTTGGATCCGCGAATCCCAATGTTTTTTCCTAATTTCCTGTTCTATTTCAGGTTTTTTGATTATTGTCTCTGTCCATCAGATCTTTAACATAGCTTTTAAGTACCTATTTACATAAAGAAAACCTTAGAAATATCAATACTTCATAGATTGCTTCATTATTATTCTCAGCTAATAGTCATGTCTCTAGATGAGATGTTAAAAATCCATTGATGCCTTGAAGTTTCTGACCCTTCACCATATTCGGAACAAGAATTGAAAAAATTCGAAGTAAGTGACAGTTCTTCTCACCAACTATGTTTACTTCATTTATGTATGTGCGTTAAACTAGGTGATAATCTAGTGGAAACGACACGCAAGCTGAATGCTACATATGGCAGTGAATACCCACATCGCAACACTATCTCCAAATAGCATCATTATTTCAAAGGGTACAGAAACCATAAAAAGCGCACACGAAAGAAGGACGACCTCCAAATCCGGTTAATCCGAGATTGTTAAAAGCCATCACCGATACTTTTTGCTGAACTGGGTGAGTCAAAAGGGCGCCTACAACACATTATCAAAACACGTCTTCGGTTCAGAGAGCTCTTGGCAAAGTTGGTGTCTAAGTTGCTGTCTAATTAACAAAAGAAGAAAAGAGTTGATGGTGCTCAATCGATTTTAGATGAGCATAAGTATGATGAGACTTGGGTCTATTACTTCTTGGACTTGTTTAGTGCTATGGAAGGACGTAATAGAACCTCTCCCCAGTCATCAATGGCTGCAGTGCTGGTGTCGCCTCTTTTGAGAGATTTTGAATAAAATATCCATCTTTTCCATTCGAATTATTTCCTGTTGCTTGCAGCTTGTAGTTTTGTCCTTTCTTCTGGATGATTTCTATTGAGGCTAGTATTTTCGCTCCTGCGCACAATATTTTGCATTCTGCTCTTACTAAATCATGATTACTTTTTTGAAATTATTTTTTAAGGACCTTCTTGATCAAGATCAATGTCTCCTTTCTGAGTTGGAGCACTAACTTCATTGTTTTATGAGAGCTGACTTTCGGTTGTGTACCTCTTTGATTTGTGCTTCATATAATTTTGTATGTCATTATTTCACTGTTCTTGAACGTGCAATTTTACTGTGAGGAACTGTTAATTCATTGCCCTAAATTCTCCAGTAGGCTGTTTAAAATTCCTACAAAATTTTGCTAGCGAGTTTTCGTTTTCATTCGATTGTTTCTGAAAGTAGTAACATTGACTGCTGTAGCACATGTGTTGTATATATAGAAGTAATTTTAGTCCAAGTGATTCATTGTAATGAATTGTAAATAAACCCTTACCTTCTTAGAATGTGTTGCAGAATGTGTTCCATTCTTATTCACATCAGCAATTGTTACTTTCATGTCTTCGCGTCAGTAGATACTTATTTGAGACAGTACTCCATCTACTCCAAAATCACCTTAAAGCGGTCTACAGACGAAACGATTGGTTGTACGACTTGTCGTAGGTACTACAAGTTGAAAATGAATACCTATCCTTAACACTTTAGAGGATATCTTTTAAAGTTTCAAGATATATTTTCTATTTCATCCGAAAAAGATCTAGGCCATATAAAGATAATAAAAACTGCATGTAGATTTTTTTAACATTAGGTAGGTACCAAATAATGTATGTACAGTCAGGAACATGGAATTCCAGGCACATATAATCAGCTAAATATAAATATGCCTTTGATATATACCTACTTTTATTGCCATTAGACGTAATGTAACATTTATTGAATTGTTTATGACTTAAGCTCGCTTCACATTGATACATAACCTAAACCTACAAGTGACAGTAGAATACCCGTTTGCAATAGGAAATATTATGAAAAACTGCCAGATTAGTTGGCTGGAATTCCATGCTTCCAACTGTTCATATGACACTCAGTGGTGGTTGTATTACCTAGGGTTAACCTTGCGTTCAACTGAATCGTTGATGAAATAGAAAATACCTATACCTTGAACAGCGATGTCTACTACATTTTTGATAAATTTGATATATAGTATTATGTTTTTTCAATTCTTAAAACATGATTTTTGGACTCTTTTAGAAATGTTGGGAGAAAAACTGATTAGGGCTCCTAAATCGATTAGAAGAG
This sequence comes from Holotrichia oblita, assembly GCA_023690525.1. Taxonomy (NCBI): domain Eukaryota; kingdom Metazoa; phylum Arthropoda; class Insecta; order Coleoptera; family Scarabaeidae; genus Holotrichia; species Holotrichia oblita. The sequence continues at coordinate 188,993,419 of CM043015.1, forward strand.
AGGCACCAGGTCAAGGACCACCCACAGCTTCTAGATTAACTAGTATGGATTGGCATTTTGTAGCGATACGCTTAAGAGTAGTTTAGTATAGAATTCTCAACCTACTATTCCTGAAAATAAGAAAGAAAATTGTATTTCATTCAATAACTCCACATATTTCAAGAAAAAAAAGAGGAGCTTTGTTTAACTTTTTTGAACCATCCTGTATAATTACATATCTATCTGAAAACTCAAACAGCTATATTTTAGCGTTTAGGCATAAGAGATGGAGGAAACAAATGACTGTAATTGATACAATTCCAAATTCATTCAGTCAATACATCTAATCGACTCGTACCTACATTTATAATGAAAATATAGGAAACAAGAAACTGTTCCTGCTTTGAAAGATTCAAATTTAAATTAAAACTGAATACCATACTTCTAGAGTATCTTGAAACGATTAATTAAACGACACTTTTTACAAAACAAATTAAAATTATTTTATTTTTAGAGAGACAAATCTGTCTTTTATTAACACCTATACAAAAGCAGAAGCAAATGAAATAACTCCCCGTGCTTATTGTTAAATTTTAACGGGATAAGTGTCGTGTTACAAACTTGTATTTGCAAATTCCAAAGCCGCTTTTTTTCCATCTCACAGCTCCCGTGTTATAAAGACCCTACAAACCACGTAACAGACTAGCACATCGACAAATGATCATCCCCGCGTAGCTATTGGCTGAATCTTTAGGGTTGCTATCACTACTATCCGGATGGGGGGCCATCTGATTGGCCGGCAAACGATGTGGGCGGTAACCAGGGTGCATAATGTAAGCAGCTCGGCAGAGCACATAACGAAATTATGTTTGCTTTGGTGAGCATATTATTTTTCAAGTGTGTGTGAGTGTAAATAAATATTATCTGGACATATTTAGAACTGGTGTTTATGTATATCACAATGAGGAAAATTAAGTAATCTAATCGGGAAGATGGAAGTTGATGCTACCAGCACATCTAGTGACTCTAGCTCGTTACAGTATAATAATATCAACACGAATTTCTACACGGAAAATATTTATTTGTCTCAAGGTGCGAGGAGGGCCGAATTTGATGGTTACTTCGGGAAAGATTTTTACGGTAAAAGTGATAAAGGTCGGGGTGATTTTTTCGTTGCGAGTAAGAAGGATAATTTTCCTACAAGTACTCTTAATAACACTGCAAATACTAATAATAATAGTAATAATAATAACAGTTTAAAAACTAAGAGTGAAGATTTTGGTAAAAAAAACCAAAGTTATCCTTTTGTTAGCGGGTATAGTAAGAAATTGGACGATTTTGTGGATAGCATGAAGACTTTAGAATATTTCAATAAGAAGACTGAAAGCAGCAACAGCATACATCTCAATAATTTGGACGGATTTGGGAAAAAATCGATTAGTTTTTCACCAGATCAGGTATTTCATTTTCAATTGAATTTAATTTTAAGACCTCACGCGGTAATTGTTGAAATGTTTCTCATTTTGAGCAAGTGTGGTGTATATTTTTTTTTAGAGTTGGTTCCAATTAAAAATTCAAATACCTAATTAAAACTAGGCAATCTCACTGACCATTGCTGCTACATTTAATTAAATGAACTGATTTTAACTTTGTGCAAATTGTCCAGTTTTGTTTCTAAATACAACGTTTTTCAAATGTTTCACACTAAAAATCAAGGGGGTCTAAATCAGGAGGCTGAGGTGGTCGTTCGATGCTGCTCCATTTTCCTGCAATCAAGCGGTTTCATTCATATTGGTATTATGTGCTCTTGGAAACATTTCGGCTACTGTATTGGGAACAATAAATTTAATCTCTTCATCTGAGAAAACTATATGATACAACTTTTTGTCGATCAATCATCATTTTGTAATGTTTTTTTTGTACCGGTAAAATTTTCGCCTGCATCAAAACTTATTTGAACAAACAAAATTCATAGCAAGAACTGCAGTGTAGTCCGATAAATAGTAATACAGGTTGAAAACTACTGCAGATAAAGAAAAACATAAACTTTGCAAAAATTTTGGCTACACAATAGGTTTGATTGGAGTTTATTGTACAGTAGATAGTGCTGAATTGTAGAATTTGTAAAGGCAACGAGACGCAAATAAAATTAAAGACGATAACCTCGAAGAAGAAGAGAAAAAATACAAAATTTATGTAAGTACATATTTAAATTTATTTAACGCCCTCTAGCGGTGGAAGATAAAATACTTAATATTAAACAGTTTCAATCACTAAATCTAGACCAAGATCCTTTCCAATAAGACCAAATTTGCTAAATTTCGTTCAGGGGAAGCAGAATAATTTAAATTTATAGATGAAATTCTAACCATTCATACATTTCTTGATATCTTCGGATAGGTAAAAGATAGCGATACCCGGTTTTCGCTGATTTGTTCGTAATTTGGCCTATATTGTTAATCTGCAGTCAGAAATATATGTTTCCATTTAATATTTTCGATAAAAACAACATTTCCGAAAAAATTTAAACTGCACCCTCCATACACGAATTTGTAAGCATTAGATTGCAGGAGTAATGTTGTGTTCAACGAGACGAAGTTTGCAAAATTCGGTTCAACAGAACCGGAGTTACAAGCGTTCCTTCAAAACAAAGTTTCTCGGCCTTTCCTTATAAGCTTATGCTAGATTAAAGCGAGAAAGAATTGCAATTTTGCCGTGCATTCGTAAAGTAGCGGATAAAGTCAATAAGAAATGAAAGGGGAGTTAAAAAAAGCCCTCGGATCCGTCGATTTTTACTTTTAGTTTAAAGTGTTTTTATGTGAGACCGAAATATACAGAGCGTATCAAAAAAAACATTAAAAAAATTTTAAAAGCAGGAATACGCCAAGATATTAGAAATATTACCTAAAATATCATCAACAATGTTTTTAATCGCCTTGGCTATTACCAGATTTTTAACGATCCTCAATTCAAACATTTAATTTGGATTAATATTTTTTTAATTTTTAATTTTTCTTGTCCCTATGCAACCATCATCTATATTTACTTTATCGTATGTAAAAAACCTGAGAGTTTATATTAAAAAAAATAAAGATGACGTCATAACTGTTTTCTGAGTTACCGTGCATATTAGAGTCATACATAAAAAAATTCTAAACTTAAAATAAAACTCAATGGCCTGAGGGATTTTTTGAAAAACTTCTATTGAATGAAAAATTTCTACCATTCGATACACATGCTTTTAAAACTGGGTTTCCTTTGCATTCTGTTCTTTATCATTCCACAAGTTAAGCAAGCAAACATACAAATTGTATGAAGCAGAAATAACAAAATGAGAGAAATCAAAATAATGTCCCAAATTTACTTTTTTCACAATTAACTTTAACTTTACTTCTATATTTACAGTTTTTGTGGGTATTCCACGAAAATTTCCAAAGGCTATAAAGTCCTTATTTATTCTCTGATTTTCATGATCCATACATCAAATTGAAGGGTTTCGGAGACAGTATGTATAATACGAATAATGTTTTTGTCACATATAAATCACGAGTAACGTGTGTTTTTTTTTTATTGTACTATACTTTTTTTTGATTTTTATAAAAGAAAATTTTTTAAAGATTCTAATAATGTCATAAGAACACTCACTTAGATAAGGAAAAATTAATATATGTATTTTTTGACCTTTATGTACTTATCTTTTAATTCCTGATTTATTTCCACTTAAGGGTCAATAAAACAATAAATAATTAAATACCAATTTATTCCATAACATATAATAATACGTATTATTATAAATGAATAAGGAATAAATGGAAATAAATCAGGAATTAAAAGATAAGGAAAAATGCATTTATGTCAGATGGTGTTAATTGCATTTGCTCTAATCGTTAAGGTTGCCTTCCAAAGAAAATTGAAACTATACACAGTAAATGCAAAGTCTGGAATTTTCAGTATTTGGCATTATTAAGAACTTTTATCTACTTAATATCACAAATCAGATTTTATAAATCGCTTAGTTTCCAGCTTTGACTCCTCTCAATTCCTATAGGATTAAATTTATCAAAAAGCAAGAAAGCTGGTTAACCACTGCTTTCAACGTTTTATCCTATAATAATGTCAATCTTATACTATGTATTGACAACATAAAATTTCCCTTATTGCATATGATTACAGATTTACAGATTTATATTAATTGTGCGAGATATTTATTTGTTCAGTAATGCGGCTGTGTTATTATTAATAATTAGTTATGTATACTTCCTGTCTTTGAAGATTAAACATGTTAAAATAATAATTTAAATATCTTCTTATTTTGTTATTTAATACCATTACGGTAACATGCGCTGATAATATTACAACTATATCACCTTTTTTGGAACGATATCGCAGTTTTAGGAAGTGACATCCGAGTTGACACGAATTCCATGCATAAGTGCACTTTCATAGAAAGATTATACCAAGTCAATAAGAATAGTGTTATAATTAAGTTGAACTCTAAACATTTTTATGTTCATGTAATCTAAATTTATTTGAAATTATTTTCGTATATACAGGCTGTTTCATATTGCCAGGGTGAACCAAACATAGGTACAATTTCTTAAATGGGACATACTATAAATTATTTCAAATTTAGATTAAGCATATCTTCCTCATTCCTTCGATATAAGGTTTCATTGAGTTATTCCGAGTATTTCTAAAGTTACGGTCAATTTTGTCTGAAAATCAGTCAGAAAACAGTTTTTTTGTACCGGAATGACTTTTTTATCTTCTTACAGTTTTATAGCTACAGTTTTATAGCAAAGTGATATTTTGCAAATATTGCGAAAACTGTGTACTGGGGGATTCAAAATACAAATGCATTATTTTCTCATCTTATTTAAATGGAACACCCTGTATTGTATGATTTTTGTATGTATGTATTATAGAGTTATACATATTATTGTACATATACAAGGTGTATGTAAAAGGTCTTTACACACGCCTATTACATATTCCTTAGACCAAAATAAGGCGTTTTAAGTAAACTTATCCTTGTCCAAAGTCGTTTAGTTTGGGCGCTACGGACCCTTGAAGTTGAAATTTTAAAATCGTTTTTTTTATTATAAATTCAAAACGGCTTATGCGATTTTAATAATATTTGGCATGGTCAGTTAGTATTGTTGGACAGATGTTTCGAGAAAATTTCAAGAAAATAGTAATACTGGAAGTGAATGAAACACGCTTGGCCATTATGAAAATTAACATATTTTTTTTACTGTCTGTAGTAGAGACACGAAATAATTTTTACTCGATAGAGTATTCATAAACGATCAAATTATGTCTCTTGTGAAATTTTTCTATTTTTATTCGTTGCTGAGGAAAACGAAAAAAAGAGCTTATGGTCGTGCGTTCGAAACAAGCATATCTAAGGTAATCCAGTCAGTGATCTCTATCATAAATAAATGAATTTTGCATGGTTAAATAATAATAATAATTTTTGAAATAATTTTTGTGTAAAATAAGGCAAAAACCATTAGAGTAATCAATTCTTATAAAGAGTGTCGTTTTTGTAGTAAATAAGTTACTCAGAATTTTCGAAACCGTGAACTTTTACTTAGCCTATTCTTTTACTTGTATATAGTCTTAATTTGAAGAGTAGATTTAGCCACGCAAAATTCATTTGTTTATGATAGAAATCATAGGCGATTGGATTACCTTATACTATTTCGAACGCACGACCATAAGCTCTTCCTTTCGTTTTTTTCTCGAAAACGAATAAAAATAAGAAATTTTTACAAGAGACATAATTTGATCGTTTTTGTATACTCTATCGAATAAAGATTATTTCGTGTCTTTACTACAGACAGCAAAAAAATTATATTAATTTTCATTATGGTCATGCGTGTTTCATTCACTTCCGGTATTAGTGTTTTCTTGAAATTTTCTCAAAACATTCGACCAATAATATTAACTGACCGTGAAAAATCTTATTAAAATCGCATAAGCCGTTTTGAATTTATAATAAAAAGACGATTTCAACATTTTAACTTCAAGGTCGCATAGCGCCCAAACTAAGCGACTTTGGACTAAGATAAGTTTACTTAAATCGGCTTATTTTGGTTTAAGGAATATGTGGTAGGCGTGTAAAGACCTTTTACCTTGTATAACTGCTCGGACGAATTGCATGGTGGTATTTAGATTGTAGAGATGTACCAAGCGAATAGTGGGGTGAAATTAATGTTTTCGAATTTTTTATTGTTGTTGTCCGTGAAACGAAAAATATAAAAATTAATTATTTGATGCGTAGAAAATAACACACATTTTAGTAAGCATCATTTCTACTAATTTTGAGCAACTACTGCATACAAAAAATTAGAGAAAAGAGCATTTACGATCACGAAAATAATTTCAGCCAGTATAATAGGCACAATTTTATTCAATGTTTTCATTGCTAGTTGAAACATAACGATACTTCTTTTTATATTTGACAGGTTCAATGCATGTGTGAAGCTCTGCATCAACGTGGTGATATCGATAGGTTAGCTACGTTTTTGTGGTCTCTACCGCCGTCGGAGTTGCTCAGAGGAAACGAAAGCATTCTACGGGCTAGGGCTGCGGTTGCCTTCCATAGAGGTTCTTTCCATGAACTTTACGCCATATTGGAATCTCATACATTTCATCAACGTTGGCATACGGATCTGCAAAATCTCTGGTTCAAGGCGCACTATAGAGAAGCGGAAAAAGTTCGCGGTAGGCCTTTAGGTAATATACTATGTAAGAAATGTAGCCGTTAAGACTTAAAAACAATTTTAAAACTTGAATAAAAAGGATAACAATAAACTTGCATATTTTTATCGGACGACTCTTACTGTATTTGATTTTTGGCGCCATGGTACCGGCAATATTACACAATTACTACACTATAACCGCCAATATATACAGGGTCATTGACAGAACTGGTTCGTTAGAACTTTTTGATGTTCTTAAAATTCAACTTTTCTGAAAACTTGTAGTTATAACTGATTTCATCTTTAAATAGCATGGTATATTTTTTATGAGTTTTGTGTATCTGGCATACAATTCTGCATCAAAACTTACTAAGACACCCTATGTAAAAAAACAACCGTTTATGAGTTATTCAATTTTTTTCAAATATAGTACCAATTGCACAGTTATGTTCAAAATGCTGTATTTCTGAACGCAGTGCAGCTAAAGACCTCATATTTGGCATGTTGTTAGCCGAAATAGCATACATCAAATTTACGTCTTAAAATTTATCATAATTTATACAGTGTCGTCCAAAATTAACGTTCATTTCAACCAAGTTCAGATCGATGAAAGTCACTTTGTTTTAATGGAACACTTTATATATTATTGCATTTTTTTACTACACTTTATAATTTTCTTCCTTATTAGATATATTAGCTTGTATTCTTTACGGTTTCCGAATTACAAGTACTTTTCTGGTAAAAGTCCGAAAAATATGCTCTTTAATGCATTTAAAATCTTAGTAATCCTCGAATGGTAAAATAATTGATATTGCATTATTACATTATACAAAAGAAACGGCATTTTAGATTTATTTTCTATTCATGGAGAATGTAATAAAATTATGAATAGTACATGTACAGTATTTGACGACAGATATCCACATTTTTGCAAAGTGATCTAAAACAATATCATTACAAAAACTCAAAAATTCAATATGATCAGATCACGATGACATATAAAACACACTTAACTTATTCCTTTCCAAAGCTTTTTTGTTTAACATTATTTTTTGGCTTCTTGTATTGATATTTTTAGGTCATTTTGCATAAATGTGGATATCTGTCGTCATATACTCACAATTCTACTATAGTCTTCATGAATGGAAAATAAATCTAAAATATCGTTTCTTTTCCGTAATATATTTTATTTGCCATTTTGCTTGACAGATATCAACTTTCTGTATTTATAGTACAAATACAATATCAATTATTTTGACATTCAAGGACTACTGAGATTTTAAATGCATTAAAAAGGCGAACCGTAAAAGATAGAAGCTAATATGATGAAAATGAAAATTATTAATTGTATTAAAAATACAATAATATATAGGGTGTTCCATTAAAAAAAAAGTGACTTATCGACGTAAAGTTGGTTGAAATGAACGTTAATTTTGGACGACCCTGTATAAATTATGATAAATTTTAGGACGTAAATTTGATGTATGTTATTTCGGCTAATACCGTGCCAAATATGAGGTCTTTAGCTGCAATGCCTTCAGAATTACAGACTTTTAAACATATCGTTGCAATTGGCTCTATATTTGAAAAACAATGTCAAAAACGGCTGATTTTTTGACATAAGATGTCTTAGTAAGTTTTGATGCAGAATTGTATGCCCGATACAAAAAACTCATAAAAAATATACCATGCTATTTAAATTAAGAAAGTTGACGTCAACTTCCGGTAAACCGGAAGTGGTACAATAGCGCAAATAATTTTGCTGATGAGTCCAGATGATATCAGTCATAATTACAGATTTTCAGAAATGTTGAACTTCAAGAACATCAAGAAGTTCTAACGAACCATTTCCGTGAATGATCCTGTATAATAATGCAATATTTTTATTTGAAAAATAAACTGCGCCAATAAATTAGATGAGGATTAAGAATAATAGCTGTAATACTCTATGTATATAGTTTTATGCATACATAGTTTATCGTTTATTTATCACAAAACGAATTCAATTTGAACATTTTAACCCTATCAATCCGATCATCCTAAAATAAGAGATCATGCATGTGAAACAACAAAGGAAACAACATCTTTGTCAATACAATATCTACAAATTCACAAAAAATCTAGTGTGCGTTTGTTAATTATACAGTAGATGCTGAAAGCATATCATGAGGCATCTAGTTGTAGTTGTAAGAACCATCATATTAATCGAAGAAGAATACAGCTTACGTCGTGTTGCAAGATAATTTAACGTAAGCCCTTCTGTTGTGTGCAGGGTTTGGAATCGGTGCTTAAAGACAGGTGGATATGTTAGACAAGCTGGTCAAGGTCTTAAACGTGTGATAACTGCTGAGCAAGACAGATACTTGTGCAACTGCGCACATCTACTGCTAGAGACTTACAGAGTGACCTTAGAAGAGCAACGGCAATTCAAATTTGTACGGAAACCATACGAAAACGTTTGCGAGAATATAATATTAGATCGTCAGTCTTTGAATTTGGGCGCGGTGAATATAATCGTGAAGGACTGTTTCAGGAACTGGACAGGTTTGGAAGACGATCTGACAAGGTGTGGGCTAGAATCTTATTTCATACTCGTACAGTTCTTGTTCTTATACCTGGGCGAATGAATGCTGCCGGATATATTGGAGATATACTTACGAATTATGTGACACCTGCTAGAGCTCTTATAGCTCCTAGATTTCTGTTCCAGAATGAGAATGTAAGATCACATGTAGCAGGTCAATGCAAGTTATGGATTAGTTATCTGTTAGCTTAGATCTAAATCCGATCGAGTATTGGAATGAGCTGGATCGGAAGCTGTGGCTCCCGAAACTCTTGAACAGCTTCTGGTAGCACTTCAAGAGTAATAGGTTGCCATTCTCCAAGAGGACATCCAAAGGTTGATTGAAAGTATTTCACGAAGGAAATAAAAACTCCAGATTTTAGAAACAGTAAGTAGAACCATAAGGGTCATAAAGCACATTTCAAAACCAACCACGAGTTATACAGGATGTTTAAAATTTAGAGGCATATCCGAAAAGCTTTCTTTCAAATGGCACAATCTGTATGTATATCTTTTAATTTCGATTATCGATGTGCAATGGATGCTGTATATTTAAAATTGCGACCAACTGATACATATTTAGGTATATTGAACTGTGAATATGACGAAAGAAACGAACATTTATCTAGTTGCGATTCTCATTATTGAAATAAAGACTCGATTTTTAAAAAGGAAGCTGTTGAAGAATATTCCAATAGTGAAACATTTAATGCAAGGTACTACAATGCAAAGCCTATTGTTGAAACTGAAGAAAATCAAGACAATCTATTGACTTTTTTGACTTCAACGGTTGCTGTTGGGATAAAATTAAGTTGTGCATTAGTTGCCTCGTTGGTGACAAGATAAGTAAGATAATGTGACAGCTGTCAAATGAAATCCGTTTATGTTAGAACTTATCGAAGTAGATGTCACTTAAATTATTTATTATCTTTATACTGATGCAACTTAGTGCAGTGGAGAATGTGAATTATTGCTATTTACCGTGCGGTAGCACAACTCACAGTGCGTGTAACCGATGCGGTATTGCCGTACGCTGCATGAGTACCGACTACTTTGAATATTCAGTTACGCCTACCGACAAGCATGCAATTCTCGAAGCCCACAATAGACTAAGAAACGAAATAGCTGCTGGCAGAAAATACTTCACCTTTCGAAGAGTTACCGTCGGTGATATGCGATTAATAAACTACAACGACGAACTTGAACATGTAGCTAGGTGTTGGGTTAGACGTTGCTTCTACAGTCCTGATCCTTGTCCTAGAACCGAACACTATCCAAACGTAAAGCAAAACGTGTACCAAATGGATATTTCTGTCCTCTGGGGCTGCAATTATATGCAAATGATAGACGCCGCCTTAACGAGTTGGTGGAATGAATTTCAGAGCTTACATTACAATCTATTAAATTGCGTTGATCATGGTAACTGTAGCGGTCAACTAAGTCAAGTGCTGTGGTCGAAAAATATTTTTATTGGATGTGCTATGGTTAAATATCTCCAAGTTCGTACCGATAAATGTCTGCTAGCTTGTAATTATGCTCCAGGATACATTCGTGGACCTCTTTTTGATTTAGGCCCAATAGCGGCAAGATGTAGGGGACAAGCTAGAGACTTTGATTCTCTGTGTGGTAATACTAGGTACAGTGGTGTAGCCAAAAACTATGTTTGCAATATTAGCATATTTTGTTTGATTTTCTTCTTATTTGTTATTAAATAATATCAACTCGTTAATCGCGATGTATAATCTATTAACTCGATTTGTCTTTGTTTTAAAGCTAAATATTTACCTAAATAGTAATAAATAAACTAATAAATATGTACATTACTAGCCCGTCGCTTCGTCGGAGTGTTATGCCTGAATACTTTTTTAGAATCTATTGCTTCAGCTTCAACTTTCTTTACGACGTTTATTTGACACTTGACGTTTATTATTATTTGGTTATTAGTAGGTATAAATTAATTCATTAATTCATCAATTCCAAATTTCGACAAGAACTAGTTGTAAGTTTTCCTAAATATAAAATTAAGGTAACGTTCAATATGATTTCGAGAATTACATTGCTCTGTATATTTTATACTTTTTGGTGTGTAACTAAAGCAATTCAATATTGCCATATATACTGCACTATTAACGGTGCAACTGTACAACATAGCGCATGTAGAAGTTGTGGTCTATTAAAAGAGTGTATGAAGACGGATTATGGAGAGCATCACACTGGAACACCCACCAAACAACATATTCTCGATGCCCATAATGTTATTCGAAATGGTTTAGTCTCCGGCGCAATTACTCTGGGTTTCTCACATGAAATGAAAATAGCGTATATGGCGTATGTAAATTACAGTAATGAATTGGAGAGGTTGGCATTCTGTTGGCTCCGAAAATGTAAGGGAATACAAGATCCTTGCCCAAGAACTGAGACATTTCCATACGTTCAACAAAAGATATTTAACTCTCGCAGGCGTAATTGTAATTATGAAACCATGATTCGTGATGCCCTAGCATATTGGTATAGTAAAATAATAAAATCGAAAAGTTTGAGTTATATATGCAGTAAACCTACCACAGATCAGACTGGTGTAGGATGTGATACCAAATTTAATCAAATATTGTACGGAAACACCAGTTTAGTGGGTTGCGCTTTAATTAGAAATGGTAGAAACTTTGGAAGACTTGTAAAAACGTGTACTCTCGCATGCAACTATGCTCCCGGATATTTGCCAACGTTTAAAACACTTTATATTGAAGGACAACCGGCATCACAATGTGGATATCATGAATCGAAATATCCATATTTGTGCGGGAAACAATTTGAAATATCTAATGCTCCCATAAAACGTCTACCGAATAATAAACTGTTGTTATTATCAATTTATTTGTTGATTAAATTCTTATTTAACATTTAATCAAGTTTTAATTTTAAAACGAAACTGAAGATGGTTCCAGTACCAAATCCTGCTTTTGAAATAGTTGATGGTTAATAGTCCTAAAGTGGAGGACTTAAATTTAATGTTTTGTATTGCATCATCTCCATAAGACGTCTTATGGAGTCAACGCCTAGCCGATTTCCTGGCTTTGTTATTGTTAAAGCTGCTCTTGAAAATAGCCCTTCCGTAGGTACAGATATTGCTGGCGTTCCAAGAAAATCCTTGGCCATTTTCGATAACGACGGGTAGACATTTTCGTGTCTTCTGCACCAATCAAGTATAATCTCAGAATTTTCTGCCCTAGGCTCATTTAGATATTTTTCAATTTCTACTTCCAAGATTCTGACTTATCATTATTAGCTTTCTTAAATAGGTAAGTAATATCTAAATCAAATTCGTTATCTTCTTTTTTAAGACTCAGAGCTGGTGCTGGTTCTGGTATTGGATTCGGTAGATCATTCTCGAATTTATTAAAGTAGCCAGCTTTAAATATTTCTTCAAATTTTTGAACTGCCTCTGATTGTAGAAGCTTTCCCCATGAAGAAGAGGAAAATGCTTCAACTTTATGTCGAGGATCCAGAATAAGAACTATACAATATATCCTTGAATGCAGTAAATTATTTGCTCATCGGTAGCGTCTCTATCAACTTTATTATCAAGTTCACGAGCCCATATTTCTAGTTTGTCTAAAAGTAAGTTTTGATTCCAGTTACGACCCTCCCGTTGGCCGTAATATTTGTAATAATTTTCCCCTTCGAGTATTGAAGAAAGGGTTTTGAAGCTTCTCAGATACTGACAAAATTTACTGATCAGAACCCATTCTTTATCTGATATCTTACAATTATTTAGATTTTCGATGTTATCGCAAAATATAGTGAAAGCATTTTTCACACTTAAATCCCATGTAAGCATCTCGAAAGTTGAATGCCATCTTGTAGACACATCTAATTTTAATATAGTCATCTTCTTCTTTTTTACAAGGTATCTAATTTTACTTACAGGAGATTTGAAATCTAAATCGGTATCATTTATATCATTTTCTGCTTCGATCTCATTATCCAAATACTCCAGATCCTTTTCGATGTCTAAACTGTTTCGATTTGGTTCAACAACTTTCATAAAATCCTGGACAGCTAAGTTTAGAATATGTGCGAAACATACAAAATGTTTTATTTTTAGAATCAAAACCGGGAACTAAAGTTTCCAAAGAACGCATCATTGTAAAGTTAACAGCCGCATTATCAGTTGTCACACCTTGAATGCAGGCGAGCAAATCATAAGATTTTAGCACCTGAAAGAGAATGTTGGCAACAGATGCACCTGTACGGCTTCCCTCAGCAGGCACTAAGTCTAAAACAATTGACTGAATATTTCAATTTTTGTCCACAAAGTGACTTGTAATGCTATAGTAGCCCTTCATACCAATAGATGACAACCCATCAATAGTCAACGAAATTTTTGATTCACTTGCTTTTAGAAAGCTTGTTATAGTATTCTTCATTACCTCATATTTATGTATAATTTTTCTTTTTAAAGTATTACTACTAGGTAGAGCCACTTCTGGATTCAAATATGAAAATAGATTTTTGGTAACATCATCTTCAAAAAAATTAAATGGCAGATACTTTTTCGTAACAAATTCTAGTTAGTCTACAATTCTAGCAGTTAGTCAACAACTTCTTTGTTTAAGGGATTAACTCTTACCTGAAAATAAGGATATAATAATAATAATAATAAATAATAAATGATCTTTATTTTCTGCACTTAATATACATTTATCTGTTATTATACAAAATCATCATTAAAAAGTACACAGAAAAAAGGCGAAATTCAGTTAAAACTGTTTTTCAATTTAACCTTAAATAAATAGTTAGATACATAATGAATAGCGAACATAAACCTAGGCAATAAGCAAATACAGAGTTAATCTGACAGATATTATCAATAAGGTAGAGGTAAAGGTGTTGGGACCGACGTAAACAAAACTAAACTGTAGCGTATACATAAATATTTCGAAATATAAAAAAAAAAAAAAAGTCAACTGTACAAATTGAAAAGGTAACGAAAGTACGCTCTTTTAAAGGCGAAGCTGGTGTTGCATCGCTTCACAGGTTGAGGGATACTGTTATACAAATATGTAATTTGGTAGGAGTAGGCTTTTTTGAAAAATTCATGTTTATGAATTGGTGGAGTTAGTGTACCTCTAAATCGAATATTTAGAGTATGAACATCAGACCTAAAGATTATTTTATTGTAAAGATAAGGTGGCTTCTGAGTTAAAATAATTTTATGGTACAGGCAGGCCGAATGAAGAGTCCGGCGACAACTCATATTCAACCAGTTGATATCATGTAATCTATGATTAACATGCTCATGGCGCCTTATGCCAAAAATTAAGCGCAGACATGAATTCTGAACTTTCTGGATTTTTTGTTTAGCAGCAAAAGTAATAAATGGAGAATATATAACATCGCAATAGTTAAACTGTGACAGAACTAGTGATTCACATAACATCGTTTTAATTTTGCGGTTCAAGAACGTTCTATTGCTGTAAACAAGCCTAAGACTGCTGTAGGCCTTTTGCGTACACATGTTGATGTGTTCATTGAATTTAAGATTTTCATCAATTAACAGACCAAGACTTTTCATTGAATTTGTAAAACGAAGTTGCATACCATCAAGCTTTATATTCATATTCGCGGCAAGCCGTTCTCTCTGATTGGTTGAAGCAAAAAGCATCATTTCAGTTTTGCCAGGGTTGATGTTAAGCGCGTGTCGTCGTGCCATATCTGTAATATTTTGGAGATCCTCATTAATACGTTTACAAGCCTCATCAGCTTCGTTTGGAGCAAATGAAAAATATAATTGTATGTCATCCGCATAGAAGTGAGCTCTACAGTACTTAATGCTGCTATTCAAGTTGCTAGTATATAAACTATACAAGAGAGGACCGAGGACCGAACCCTGGAACACCGGATGTCAGGACAAGAGGTTCCGATATATGCTCGTCGATAATAACCGATTGTGTTCTATTTGTTACATAGGAATATAATAACTTTGTGGAAAGTGCGTCACGACCACAGAAATGTAAAATTGATGCTAGAAGTTCATAGTTAATGGTATCAAATGCCTTCGAAAAGTCTAAGAGACACAGAACTGAAGCTCTTCCCCCGTCCAATGCAGCGACAATATCATCCACAATTGTTAGTAACGCAGTTGCACAACTAAATCCTGCGCGAAACCCCGATTGAGTGGTAGGTATGATGTTATTGTTATAAATATGGCCTTGCAACTGTTCAATGAGTACCTTCTCGGCCACTTTAGAGAATATTGGAAGAATACTAATAGGTCTTAAATCAGAGAATGTCGCGGGGTTGTTCTTCTTTGGTAATGGTTTTACTAGGGCACGTTTCCATGCGTTTGGAAAATACCAGTCGTAATGGATATATTAATTATATTTCTTAAATATGGAATGATATGTGGACAAGCAAGTTTAACAAGTTGAATATTTAAACCGTCGATGTCAGTGGATCTGCTCTTAATGCTACTGACGGCACTCAACACATCCTCGTCAGTGACTGGCGCAAAACTAAAAGTTAAGTTGGTAATCCTGTTGATACTGTAAAATATGCGGAATATAATGTTTATAGGTTTATACGAGTAGGTCCTATAGATTGTTACCAGTTGTAACATAAACTTCTTAGTAAATTCATTGTTTTTAAACCAGATAAACTTTATAAAAATAACAAATTTGAGTTTTTAATTAATAAAGCGATTTTTTTGTATAGTATATCTCCATTCCGCATTTGTTTGGGGGAGATTTTTCTTGAAAAAAATACGACCCTTTCGTTTTATGGGTTTTATAAGTATACCAAATTTGAAAGGGATATCTTAAACCGTTCGAAAGTTATCCAGTAAACATACGTCTACACACACACACGCGGACAGACACTCAGACGGATGATGTTTTTTGTACGTTTCAGATCGTATATTAAGTCAATTTTTGAAAAAAAATTCCCGATGCAATGCCTCTACTTTTCCCTATTGTGATGTGGAGATAATAAAAAATATTTTGTGGGGACTTTGCGCCCATAATTTGGCAGAGTAGTTTTGTGTTTCTCTCGTAATTATTATTAAGGGCTCTGTGACGTGCACTAGTGAGTATTATACAAACCATTATAATAAATCTCAACTTACATTTTCTTCACTTTGACTTCGGTTTATCCAATCTAAAATACTAGTACTAGTAGTACTTTCACTTGACACCTTGCTTCGATCATGCCCTCCTTGGGAAAACTCTTTGTCAAATAACGTACCATGCTTTGCTTTTAAGTGTCTTTTTAACTCAGAAGTCCCGGAATTTTTCATTTTCCGGTATAAACACTTTTGTTATGTTTTTGAAAACATGGTATACATTTAGCTAATTTATCATTTTTGTTTTTGCCGTTGGTACTGGTGTCCACCTCAATTTAAAAAAAATCACAGAATTTCTTTCTGTCAGTACTGCCATTAGTACCACTATGCTGCATTGGTGAATGCTGCTGCTTTTTCCTTTTGCTGCCGCTATCACAGACAGCTATGGTTTCAGTTTTATCATTCTCACTCCCACTAGTCGTAGTCGCGTTAGTCTCACTGATCATTTCATATTTACTAAAACCGTAACGCTTACGTTTCTGTCTACTGCTTGTTGGTAAATATTCTATATATTTCTACGTATCATAGTAGCGGTTCCATTGTTTCCAACTTACAATTCTATAGATATTTGGATATCACAACTCTGAGCAATTACGTGAACACGCTGGCGAGATCCATGATAGAGAGGGCGCATTGGTCTGAGAACCCACTCATCCAGCATCTTGAGGAGCTGGACTTTGACAGGCCACCGTTGGTGAGAATGCGGTGCATCTTAGAAGAGCAGTAACAGTGTCAAGTTACGACCCAGTCATCACATCTGCAAACTAATAGATTTCTCAAGTTCCGCGGTGAAAGCGAACCGAGCCCAGTAAGCATTAGAAGGCCGAAGGATGTCTTATACAGCCTTACGTACATAAATGTATAGTAGCATGCCACAAACAGCATCTGTGATTCAAATGACTCATTAATTTAAATCCAATAGGCAAGAAATCCAAGTAATCTTTTGCAGGCCAGTAAAAATGGAAATTGTGATTAGCTGTGACGTGTCGTCCTTCCTGGCTTTAACTTTCTGGCATGGCCAGCTGCTGCGGCCATCGGTTATATGGTTAATGGTGATATTCCTATAGCATATCTATTCAATGTGTTTACATAATATATTACGAAAATGATAGCTGAGTTTAGGTCTGGCTTATATCTGTATTCATTACTTCCAACTTATAGAAAACCATATCGAAATGGATTACTTTTCGACACGTAAAGGCGTGGTTTACTGGCTTTTTTAAATGACGAGCTTGACTAGCCGAATATATTCTAACGAATCAGCTTCCCTCGCTGCACATGCATTCTGTCAAAATTTTCCCGGTTTATTTATTAGTAATAAGTTATTATAAATTACATATTAAACATTTTAAAACCAAATTTTAAATGTTTACAGGTGCAGTTGATAAATACAGATTAAGAAAAAAATATCCATTACCTAAGACGATATGGGATGGCGAAGAAACCGTTTACTGCTTTAAGGAACGCAGCAGAAATGCCCTGAAAGAGTGTTACGCCAGGAACAGATATCCTACTCCGGATGAGAAGAGGAATTTAGCTAAACGAACTGGCTTAACATTGACACAAGTTTCGAATTGGTTCAAGAATAGACGACAGAGGGATAGAACACCACAACCTAGACCGTAAGTATTTAACTTATGCATTGTTTATTTTCAAATCGAATTAATTGATTTGAAAACAATTTGAGTGAGTACGGAAATACTGGGTTCCTTTCAATCAAAATATTGTCCAGAAATATCTTCAGAGTTGTAAATTGTTTAGTGTGTTGAAATCGTCTATTATATCTAGGTGATTTTCCTGACATTGAGACTGGACTTGATAGCTAATTTATGGATTTTAATGTACAGAGAAAATTTGGCAGCTTTGTTAAAAAAAGATACATAGGTTCGGAGTGGATTTCACTACTCGAACAAATCAAAAAAAATTTCGATTGTTTGCTCTATAGAACTTGGTAAAAACATATTTGCTTTACTTATTACTTTTATTTCCCCTTAATTTTCCACCTTATTACTCCTCATCTCTTCCTTTCTATTCCTTCATTAGCCCTTATTTTATAGATGTTAATATTATAGACTACCTTACTAACATTTACAAACAGTTGTTAGATTTGAGAGGCTATACGTTTTTGATAAAACTCCTTCTGTATTTAGAAACGTATTATGCTACACAACTAACATGCTCATTCGTTGTTTCTAAAATTATATTAATCGTTCAGGTTATAGGTTCCGCTTATGAAATGAAATTGAAAGCAAGCGGAAGTAAACATTATTTGCATATGATATTATGCAGGCTATAAGTTTTAAGGTTCAATTTATTCTAACTAGTGCGTATTGCATAAATACTCGTATACATACGAGGGAGCGTTTTTATATTCGCGTAATGAGCGGGTTGTAGGGGGTGATTAGGCGCATTGGGAGCGTGGCCTGTGCAGCGACTCATAATTAGTATAAATACGAAGTTTCATTGTTATTAGACAGTTAGTCTTTGAGCTATCGTCAACCAAGTAACATAATCAGGAGTGAAAAGTGAAATATGGAAAAAATCGAATATCATGCCGTTATAAAGTTCCTTACCAGGCAAGGAAAATCAGTCGCGACCATAGTGAATGAGATGTCATTGGTTTACGGCGACTCTTGTCCAGGAAAAACCATGGTGTACAAGTGGCATAGTTTATTTAAACAAGGAACGGAATCCCTTGAAGACGACCCGAGGCCGGACAGGAGCATTGAGGTGACCACGCCAGCACTTATCCAAAAAGTTGAAAAAATTGTACTCGAAGATGCTCGACTAAAGAAGAAACAACTCCGATACAACAATTTTTAAAATTCTACACGATCATCTCGGCATGTCTAAGGTCAGCGCAAGATGGGTGCCAAGAATGCTTACGCCGCCGCAAAAACAACAGCGCGTAGAGTGTTCGCGTGCATTTTTGGATGTCTGTAATGAAGACAAGGATGGTGTATTGAGTCGAATTGTTACTGGAGACGAAACTTGGGTTCATCATTATGAACCTGAATCCAAACAAGACTCCATGCAGTGGCATAAAAAGGGCACAGCACCTCCCAAGAAATTTAAAGTGTCACAATCAGCTGGGAAACTCATGGCAACGGTATTTTGGGACTCGGAAGGAATATTGTTGATTGATTATAAAGATAAACGTGTTTCTATAACCGGAGAATATTACGCTTCAATATTAGAGCGACTAAAAGAAGCCATTAAAGAGAAAAGGCGAGAAAAATTGACGAAAGGTGTGCTGCTTTTGCACGACAACGCGCCCGTCCACAAGAGCCGCGTTGCGTTAGCTGCCCTGCATAAGGTGGGCTTCGAAATTGTGAATCACCCACCCTACAGCCCAGACCTGGCCCCGAGTGATTATTACCTGTTTCCGAAAATGAAAAAAGAGCTGCGGGGTAAAAAATTTACTGCCGATGATGAAGTCAAGGAGGCAGTTTCGGCGTATTTTGCAGATAAAGAGAAATCATTTTTTTATGAGGGTATAAATAAATTAATTGAAAGATGTGAAAAATGTATCCGTCTTGCAGGTGAATGTATTGAAAAAGAAAAATAATTTGGTTTTTTTATTTCCACTCCTTATCCCCCATTCCGTGAATATAAAAACGCTCCCTCGTAGATGAGATGGTACAAATTACCGAATTCAAGCAAGAAGTATTTATAGTTCTCTGGTTGAATCTTCCATCTTGCACAGTATTTATTTTTAAAAAGAAACATCTATGTATGTCACTAGTTATTGCTCTAAATTGTTCCAAATTTAATTTGTATATACCTAGTACTTTTTTTATAGATTCGTTATAGAACATGGTAGAGTAAAAATATCATTTCCTGGCAATGACTATTGTAAACTGGATTTCAGGTTATTTTAGGGTTCACTTATAACTAGTGGTCTTGGGAATAAGATTTTATAAATTTGAAAGCTTTAGAATCTATAATGTTGTAAATAAAAGGGATAGGGTCGATTGCCGGAATGGTTAGACGGCTGATAGGAGTCGAGTTTTTCCGGAAGGACGGTGATATTTTTCTCAGAGAATTGGATTCTGATCGACGTACCATTCGCTGTTGGAAGCAAACTGATTAACAGCACAACATTATAAAGGCGGTATAATGCTGTCACAAAGCAATTTGAACACAATTATACACGCACAAAATCTACATAGCGCGAGTTACATCGATAGTCATACGAGCGATACAGCTTAAGAAGTCACTGCAACTAAGCACCCACCACACATTAATAAAAAAATAGGTAATTGTAGTTAATTTTTGTTTCCTTATTAAATTAACCCTCATAATACCAAAAATTTTTAGTGTCAAGTAATACCGGAGGGGTCACCTGTGACGCCAAAGCTCTACCTCAAGAAGTTAAGAAATTTTTGTGGCTACATTTTATTTTAAAATTTATTACATTTTAGCAAGTTAAAAACTATTGAATGCAATGAATTGTTAAGAAATTTTATAAACTTATTATGAAGATGTTTTTTAAGTTTTTTAAGTTTTATATTTCTTTGGTTTGAATATGTAATTAGATCACTTAATTTTGAAACTTTGTTTTTCTAGAAAACTAGTATATTGAAAGTATGGGGTAAAATTCGTGGATGAACAAAAATATTAGTTTATATGTAAAAAATATTTGGGGTGTCAGCAGATGTCAGTGGTATTACAAGCAACATTTTAAGTTTCTAGATACCCTACTTACTAAAATAAAATTCTACGTTGGTAAAATATTAAAAACATCCTCATGTCAAAAGTTCCTTTTTTTGAAAATTAACAATCGTTACAAGGATATTTAATCACAAATCTTATATGAGGTATTCAGTGACCCCCCTGTATTATGAGGGCTTGAGAAGAGAGAGATGATGAGCTTTGAGAATGAACACTATAATACTACTTCATTTTATTACGTGATTTTCAGTAAAGTAACAATTACTATTAGTGAAGAAATTCTTCTGTTAAGTAAAAGCGAAAGTAACAACTCATAATATTGCTTCGTTTTTTCCACCGGTATTTTATAAAATACCATAAAACTAATAAAAAAATACAATTTAGAAAAAAGTCTAAAGAAAATGTTTAAACTGTTTGCCAAAAACTGGCTGCCCCAGGCAATGTCTTTCGACATTTTGCAGCTACAGTATCTTGAAGTATTCTAGTTTTCAGTTCTTATAAATTTTGAAGATTGATTCCAACATTATTAAAAGTTTTAGTGGCTAGATAATCTCAATAAAAAGTCCTAATTTGAACTTCTAGCTGGCCATTGTAGAAAATCTAACCGCTCAATCTATTAATGAGGAAAATGAAAAATCTGTAATTTTACGTGTATTACCTATAAGGAGCAGCAATAATTACTTCCGTTCATATTCTAGTATTTTGACGTATTTTGTCATTCAGTATAAATGCTTCTGAAAGTAGTCTCTTTCTAGAAGCTGTTGAATGTTTATTGTTTCTTTCAAAGCTTTGTACCAACTATTTTTAGAAGCCTAGAAATCGTTGCGATAATTTTCTTAAATTTTTGGAAAGATTTTATAAACTGCCAAGCACAGATTTTTTTTAACTCTTCAGTCGCCCTACGATCAAGCTCGTTTCTTCTTCTGATTGTGTTTTTTCTGGTTTTTATTTAATTTATACATCAATTAGTCATGTTGTAAGTTCTCAAAATAGTCTATCCAAAAAACCTTGAATATCGCTATTTTTGTCTTTTTTCCATGATCTACGTAGGTAAACATTCTTGCGTTTTAATATTTTTCAAACATGTAATATTGTCTAAATTAAATTGAAGAAAAATGATTAATACGCTATTTCTAAGAGGAAATAAAAAATTTTAAAAAATGCACTGTATATTTTCATACTTTTTCTTCTTTCTCGGCAAGAACCTTTCAAAACAAAGAATCAATTAAGAGGTTTATAAAATTTCTATAATCATAGTTGTATTACCTATCGAAAAAGACGTAATTCGTATATAATTGAATAAATAGACTATTAGTAACAGTTTCCTTTCGTCACGCATTAAGTGGCAAAAATTAGTGTTTGTACGGAATAGGGTTGTAAATACAATACGTGACTGTTTCGATATTTCTTCGTTCGGCATGCTCTGGTTTGTTACTCTGAATACCATACGATAAAAGAATAAAAAGGCATCGTATTCGTCTCGGTTAGCCTTTCCACTAGTGGTAGTCATAACACTGTATTTATGGACTTTCGTTAAAAAGTCGTTTTGATTTTTTATTACCGTATATGCAGACATTTTAACTGTCTGTATAAAAAAAAATCATATCGCTTTCAACAAGTAGGTATATAACATTTTATCGATTTTTTTCTATATGATCTTCTGTTATTGTAAGTAAATAATAATTAATAGCTTGTTCAAATCTATCCAATTATTTATTAAAAGCTGTAATGGGT
>CM043015.1:189671119-189875346 GCA_023690525.1 Holotrichia oblita
TTAAATTTCTAAATGCAGCCTTCGATTTTGTTTGTTTTGTGATTTAAATTGATGGGAAGTCGTAAGATAAATGTATGGGCAATTAATTTTTATTAGCACCTTGAGATTACGTTTTGCTTACATTACCTTTTAGGTCTTTGCTTGTATTCGTAAGCATCTGTAAATATACTTTTATGTAAAACAAAGAATTTTTAATTAGTAAGCTTCTTAAACATTTACTGGATAGTGAATTATACCTACTAGCTTCATGGCTAAAATCAATTTCCTGTAGATGCCACTGAATACTGTAGACGCCAACATTATTATCGATTACAGAAATGTAAGAATAACTTACACTACCATAAACTATTTATCTCTCGTGAAACGCTTAATTTACATTTTCCTCGATTATTCAATGTCTCACCATAGTTTGTCTGTAAAACATCCGAACAAATAGCGAAATTCGTTCCAATTAGACCGCAGCAGATTAGTTAGGAATTGGCGGTTATGGTAGTGGTTGTGCGCTATCGACCTCGTTTCCGTCCTCAACCCTTACAACCTAGACTAATTTATACCCGTCTAGGGATCCCAAAGGAATCTTCCCTTAGGATCAGAAGCGACATAGCAAATCGAATTAGTCATAGACAGTAATTGATTCTCTTCACCTTGTTGAAACGAATTTATGATTAATTTTTATTAAACGTTTAATTTAATACAGTTATTTATTGTTAGTAATAATAATAATATTATCGCATAAATCGCTTCGTTAATATAAGCAAGAACAATTAAACTAAGATTTTCATAAGGTTAGTAACTTGTGAGAAGTCATTGTTGTAGATATTTCTGAAAACCAGAGTAATTTGAACCGCAAACTTGACAAACCAGAATACTTCAATTAACAATCAAAAAGCGATGAATAGTAATGGATTTGTAGGAAGAAAGCTACAAATTTTGAAGAAAATGGTTTTAAAAATCATCTACATAACACCAACAGCTACACATACTCTAATACTTGCTTGTTGCAACATTTTTTGTTCTGAAAAAGCGTAATTTGTTTTTAAGTGTAATCGTGAACTGAACGTTCAAAGAAAATGTTTGTTGAAATAATAGAGCTCCAATTATGTAATCGAATCCTTTAGGGAAAACCTTTCGTCGAAATTCTATGACAATAAACTAGGCAAGCTACCAACTAAAAGTACAATCTATGTAGGCTCCAACATGCTAGTATCAAGGGACACCAAATTTGTGAACCGTGGATTTACCATTATGATCCTGCCAACCCCTCGAAAGTTTCGTGCAATAGTATCTGCGCGAAAGATCATGGCCATAGTTTTTGGGATGGAGAGGGAATTATAGACTTTTTTGCTACGAGGTCAGACTATAACTGAGCGCATTAAAGCCCTCTACTATCGTTATACCTAGTGTGTCAACGTCTTGGGGGCTATGTTGGAAAATAAAAAAAACCACCTTTCCAAATCGTTTCAAGTTTGGGCAATGGTTGTCGTTTGAAATCTCTAATAGTCAATAAATATTCAATCCTTTCCGCTACTCTTGAATTATTTTTACTACTTTATGAAGCAAATTTCTGAGCCTACAAAACCAATATGCTTCAAGATTCAAAAATTCGATAATTTTCACGAGTAGATAGATAGTCCGCTAGATAGATAGATCAGATTCGATCCCAAAACCATTCTAGGAAGACACAATACACATCTACACTTCAGAAGAAAGCGAATTAAGCATTAAGTACTGTCTGGCGCGCAATGAGAGAGGCGAGAATTACATAAATATCAGATTTAGAAAAATCAATAATTTAGTGGAAATGGTAATGGATATTTTTAATCGAATTTGGCTATCGGCGACAACATGTGCAATTCAGAATGCACCTCTTTGATATTCTATTCCTCTGATGACAGTGTGAAACATGTGTAAGTCTAACAAGTAAATAGTACATTAAAGGCGCATGACAGGACATGCAGTATATTAAGCCATTTTTTATTTTCAGTAATGGACGAGATAGAAAATTACGTGAAAAAAATAATAAAGGTACGTACTCGTTTGAATCTAGGATGAAATGCGCACGTAAATGCCGTGATGGTTATGGTTAAAAAAAAAAAAAAAAACAAGCAAGAGTCTGTAGGAAAAATGAATGAAAGATCGTTATCTAAAACTAAACATGGGAACAAAACGATATTACATTACACCGCTTTTCCCGTAAATCAGCTTTTGAAAAGCAAATACGAGGAATGAAAGTTAAAGGGAGTTTTTCGCAATATGAGTTAGAGGAGCTTTATTTAGTAGATATACGTTTTTCATAGTGCTATATCTGGAAATTAAGTTGACTAAGAAGCGAGAGGAAATCAAATTTTAGTAAGTACTAGCTTACCACTAGCCAAGTGAACCTGGGGTGCTGGAATACGCTGTTGAAAAAGTGAGGAGCACACCCTGCATGATCTGAACGTATCATTCTAACGCAATGAAATTCAGTATGGAAGTAGTACTAAAGTAACATAACTTTGTGTGTACATCTTGTTTGTATTTTATGGAATGAGCCTCACATACAGCGCATCATGTTACTCAAACGGAAAATCCAAAAAGGATCATGAAAGAAGTCTGGAGTAGACCAAAAAATTGCAGAAATAAATTTCTATATAGATCTTTACTACCTACCTTTACCTAATACTAGGAAGTTAGTGCAATTATCTAAATAAAAGTGTACACAACACTAAACACTTCAACCCACAAAAAACAAAAAATTTGTACTGAAAATCGACGCGTTTCGACAGAAAATCTGTCATTATCAAGATGATAATATCACTGGTGGTTTTTTGCTGTACACATCGGTTTTTAGTAAAAAGTTTTTGGTGTTTTGTGGGTTGAAGTGTTTAGTGTTCTACTTCTGCACCAAGAGATCCAGTGAAGAACTTCCCAGAAGTGTATAATCGAAATGGGTATTTAAGAGAAGCTACATTGATATTAATGTTAATTACACACACAATTAGTGATTAAATTTGTTTTATGGGGAAAGCCAGAGTTATAGGTGGGGATCTGTGCACTCCTCGAAAAGTCCTTTTGGGCGCAAAACAGATGTATGCAGTAACAGCATTTCTGCAAACTTACCTAATTGAAGCACTTTATAGGTGTCCACCAGAATGTTATGAAAGAGAAGACAAAGTATGCAAGATTAAAGAAAGCAATTTATGGATTGAAGCAGGTCAGTAGAAAGTGAAACCAGAAACTAGCGAAAGGTCTTAACAGATACAGATCTAGAATGCAGTAAAGGAGATCTCTGCGTAATACGTTGTTATATCCAAATCAAAAACTATGAAAGTAAGGCAGGTTGAAGTGCAACTGTGACGATGTTTATTATACTGCACGCCCTAAATTTTCTAGTTTTCTTCAAGCCTCTTTCTTAGCCTCGTTCAAAATTGAGTATGGCGATGTCGTTATGTGACTCAAAACTACAATATTTTCGAGATTTTTCTGAAGTAGACTGAAACCTCTGGGAAAATAATATTATTTTCACATACCCACCTGAAGTGAAAAGATGTTGACTTAAATAGAGCTGGAAAAAATAGAAGAAATACTACTGGGTCGATAGCCGCAGTGCTTAGACGGCTGACTATCATTGTGGTGTGGAACGATAGAGCCTGATTTCATTCTCCGAGAGACTGTGACATATTTTCGGAGAGTTGAAATTCGGATCAACTTACCATTCCCTGTTGGGGGCAAAGTGATTAACAGCACGGCAATTTAAAGGCGATATGATGATGCTATCACAAAGCCATTTGAACACAATTTATACACACAAAACTACACCGTGGGACTTGCAGTGATAGCCATACAAGCGATACTGCTTACGGAGTCACTGCAACTAAGCACCCACCACACAAAAAAATAATACCAATTCGGAAAACAACCACTGTTTAGTGTGAAATTAGTAAGTCAAAACTAGGTAATAAATAATTTTTCAAGCTATAAAATATTTTCAAAGTAGTGCAAAATGGGTACAAAACACAGACCACTGCTAGCATTTTACGTAGCTATTTAATAGTTTTCTGACCTCTGAATTAGTTGTTTACTATATAAGCTTATGGGAATTCACACAGAAACATTAAATAAATCTTGACCACTATAAAATCATGATAAAAATATGACAACAATCTATAAACGTGTTTATATATATTTTACCATTAACATATTGCGGAAATTATAAATAAAACTGAACGTATTACATAAATTACCGTAGTAAAAATTACCAAGTTTATTGACATACGATAATCGTTCATAACTGCGTTTTATCACCTCTATAATTTTGAAATTTTAATAAGTGCATGCTCATCCATAACCGTAAGTTATTATTAATTGACGTTAGAAAGCACCGTGCAAGTTGGATACAGCCGCAATATACAAGTCAAATCACCTGTAAAATTAGCCTTAAAACGCTGTTATTAGCATCGTTTTCTAATAATATATGATTATAGCTTCGCATTGGATCTGCAGACCGTGCATAAAATACCTAGCATATTAGTTCAAGTATCTGCTCAAGTCGTAACCAAAGACTTTATGCATCCTACTGTTTTTTGTTTGTGTTGGTTTGTGTTTTTTTTGCAGTTAAAAATATGCAAATTGAGCGATAGTATGGTTCTAATAAGGAAACTTTAATAAAGACACCACTATAAATAATATTCCCAATTATTAGTATAATAGCAGTATAGAATAACATTCCGAGAAAATTAGTCGTCAAAGTAATAACTAAACAGTTGAATTATTTACGCAATTACACAGATAAAATAATATTAACTTCCTGGTATATAGGTACAGTTCCAAAATAGATGTTTAGCCATAACATGCTACTTTTAGATTTAAGGCTAAAGGTCCATTGATCAATATTTTTGTTTCTACTTGATACATATATTTATTCATAACATATCCTGCCTGCTATTCCAGTTACATACATATATCGTTTCTGCGTATGCAATAACTGAAACAGCATCACCCAAACAATAATAAGATTCCAATTCATATGTCAGAGCATAATAAACTTCTATCAGACAATCATTTAAATCAAATCTTTTCGCAAATATTTTAATAAACATATAGACGCCATTCAAATACAAGGAACATACTAAACTGCTTCGTGATGGCGTAACCTATGTGAAATGCGTGGCGTAAACAGGAGCGCCCATTAAGTCACTTTTGATGGAGCATACAGAACGAATGCAAAACTAAAACATTGCGAGGAACGGTGACCGGTTTGGCAACAACATCGCACCAGATGTTGCTGATGCATTCGAAAATATTTACGTTGAAAAATATGCTATAACAACACCATAAAGCTATTTCGCAGCGAGCTTGTCATTCGACGGGTTTTCAAAATGATGAAACTGACAGGACATACAGTTGTAGTAAATAACGTGACAGCACAAAAAAAGTTGTATATGGTCGAGTTTAAAATGTTACTCAAAATGGGACAGTACGCATAATAAAATTAACAATTGCATATGAAGAAAGAAAGAAATTAATTAAATTTGAAGTGTACAGCTATATATAAATGTAATGTCACCATTTTGAAGGAAGTTTCGCAAACTCGTCTTTGTTAAAGATGCATTATTCTAATAAAGGAAGAATATGTTCAGGTAAATCTTGACGACTAATCTGGATTGCTATTTTTTCCCAAAGAAAGACTCTGCAGAATTGAAACTCTCAGCAAGCCAAACAAGGTCAGTAGGCCAGAAGGTAACAGAAGTGCGCTTTCGGGACTCTGCAATCATGCAAATGCAGGTCGACGAGAAGTGCATGGAGCTGAGTCCAATTGAGATACCAGCTAGAACGAAGAGTAGAACCTTGCACGCAAGATAATTCAAATACGCTGCTAAGAATGGCATCTTCCCAGTCTTGCCACAACAGTTTCACTGCAGTTTCATGTGCCCTTAGACCAAGCTAGCTATCGGATATAAGCCGTAGAATTGGAAATAGGCCATAATGATCTTCATTCCTCAGTCTTATCACTCTCACCCCGTTTTGCTTCAAAAGATTTTGCCACAAACGTGAACATCTTGCTATCAAACTATTTAAGAGCTTCATCGATGAGCAAAAATTACCTCCGGCAACAAAAGAATCCCATTAACTACTTTTTCTAGACATTGAACGCTCTTTTGATCTTTTGACAGGGCGTTCTTTATATCGATAGAGAAGCCGTTCCGAAAATGGCCAATAGTAACCAATGGTAGAGCAGTGCATTTGCTACATCATAAGAAACGAAACAGTTGACGTGCCACAGAAACTGTACA
The DNA here is from genome assembly GCA_023690525.1 of Holotrichia oblita. Taxonomy (NCBI): domain Eukaryota; kingdom Metazoa; phylum Arthropoda; class Insecta; order Coleoptera; family Scarabaeidae; genus Holotrichia; species Holotrichia oblita. The sequence goes on from CM043015.1 coordinate 189,677,392, forward strand.
CCATGAGGATAACCCGGGTATCTGGCTGTCTACTGGACAGCGAACTATCATCTGCGTGATGGTGCCTTGTCCTGGACGGCGAACTTTCACGACCAGGACTACGCCAATGGCATTACCATCATGATCTTCAGAAAGTACAAGAGCATGGTATGTAACGAAGAATGCAAGTCGCACTTAAATTCGTGGAAAAGTGCTGCCAAAGTGGAAGATTAAACGTTAATCTTAGAAAAATGATCACTTAGAGGATGAAGCTCCCGAAACTCCAGTATTCAGGAGTAAAGCCACGACAAGTTGTTGGGACATGTACAGGTAAATTTGGTAAAACATGGGGTCAAACTTGATCGATCGATTTAAAGTTAGTGCCACAGTTTCAAAACAAAATAATTTTCTACCCAGCAATACTAGGATAGATTCTCTTACACTTGTGTTCCACATGGCTTCAAGTTCTTTTTTACGTATTTATTAATGATCTACCAGATCGTGTTACATCCCGTAACGTATTACTTGCGGATGACCTCAACATTTTTTTCGTCCGATTATCTTATTCTTCAAAGTGAGCTCAAAATGTTCAGGAATGATGTATTTGTAGTAATTTACCATTGAACCCTGACAAATGCAAGATTAATAGCTTCAGCAATAAATTACAGCCGATGGTGTTTTCCTATCAATCGCATAATGTGGATACTCTGTGTATTGAGACTGTCAAGAATTTTAGAGTTTTGTTTGATACTACTTTATGTTTCTCTGAACATATCAGCAATATTTCAAAAAGGCTTGGAAGACCATGGATTCATTATTCGTAATTGTAGATCTTTTATTAATATTAGAGCTTTAATAATATTAGAGTATGCTTTTCTTATAACACTAAATTCACAAGCGGTGTATTGAATTTATTTAACGTAGGTTGGTAAAGTAAACTCTGTAATTGATTATTCATTTCAGCTGTTTGAATTGAAGTTTTGAGTTAATACCTCAGTATTCTACTCGGCCATCTGCTTCTTTCCATTTGCAATTTTTTCGATAACAGTTTTATTTGGAAAGGTTTTGCGAAATATTCCTTAACAGAAAATTTAGGAAAATATTGATACTGATAATTTAGAATTTATGATGTGCGATAGCTACTACTGATATGAATACAATTCAAAATTTATTTAGGATCTTACAATCTTGATTTCATGGAATTGTTTTGATTGTATTAAAATAATTGTAGACAGTTAATAAATTTATCTTTCGGCCTATCGAAAATACGATGTTTATTTGCTTTACATCAGACTCGGTCAATAAACCTGCCAATAAATTTGTATTTTTAGGTCCCAATACTGCAACACCAATTAACTACTGCCAGGATAAACTCAACCTTTATTCTCGTGTTGCGTTACGTTTACGTAATCTGACAGCACTGTAAATTTTAACGCAACACCTTGAAACATGTTTTTCGAAACATGAATCGCTATTATTGAAAGTAGAACAGACACTACTCCTAATATTATTCTATTTGCCTTAGTACTACACCGTACGATCGTTCATTACTATGTTTTCAAAAATGCAATTATACGTAGAATATTAACATCGTAAATACGCCAGACTTCAAAGTTTATTATTCTTTCTGAAGGCTCCTGAACACGACCATTGTCATAACTTTGTTATCCTAATACATATTCCTTAATTCACCTAGCGTTCAACCTCCGTGAAAACTAAATATTTGCGACCTTAATTTTTTACGTATCTAAATTTAATAAAAGGTTTATTTGTGAATGGAAGCATCAAAGAATTCAGACGTTTGTAGATCTTTCCTACCGCACAAATGATTGTATCGAGGTTTGCTATAGTTTTGATATTTCGGAATCTGTAAACATTCACGATTTGTAACGAATCTGAATGCTTTTGTTTGGATGAAACGAAGGTGGTACACTTCTCTTAACTACTTCCACAATTCAGTAAAAGGTGTTGTAATTTATTAGCAACATGTTTCGCAATGATATAATCCAACATATGTTTGTGTTGTAGATTGCGATATACAACATAATTAAGTACGATTAAGTTTTTGATGTAAATTCAGTTGTAGAAAAATGGAATCAAGGACTAGCATTAGCTCGCACAATGTACCGAAGGGTCAGTGAGCGATTTCTTTTCAACCCTTCTATTCACGTTTGAACCGTAAACGATGGAGTTCTACTGATAATTATGTTTATATATTTATTTACTATTAAGCCTATAGCATTAAAACTAGCGTTGAGACAATTCTGGACAACGCCTAGAGTTATATCTTGCATGTATTGATTACAAACGAGTACACGACTCGATCAGAAACAAAATATACAAGAAAACGTCAACTTACTTGGAGAACTAACCAGATTAGTAACGGTGAGGTATTCAGTATCATGTCATGTCATTAATTAATAGAAAATCCAAGGAAACGAGAAAAGAAGATATTAAGGGAAATGCAAGAACAAGTTAAGAATAAGAGACGCAGCTGAAGAGGAAGAAGTCATAAAAATGAAGTCAAGAAAATCTACTGAAGCTGCCTGATGTAGAGAGAGAGGGTAGGGTAGTATCTCTAGCCAAAGACAAGATATCAAAAAGAAGATATCAAATATCCTAAGGTTATTTAAGGTATTTATGTAGCGAATTTTGCCCGAATCTGTAGAAGTTAATAAAGACGGTTATTAATACAAAAGAGAATCGCTAACATATTTTAAAGAATTAGCGGACAATTGACTATTGTTAGGATCTATAAACCATGAAGATCTTTAGACATCTTAATAAAGTAATTATTGGTGTAAGACAAAACGTCACCTCTGGTATCAAAACTACTGACTATATTTGTACTTGTAATGTCAAACTGTTTTGTTTGTTTGCCATGGAAACTTACTTGATTCTCTATTCTCTTTTGAGACCATAGATCATTTTTTAATTGTGTTACAATATTCTTTATACACTTCTTTACTAAATAAACCTCATTTCGTATCTTCATATTATTATTAGTTGTTTATCTTGCATGTTTGGTTTCCTATTCATATGTTAGAAATTTTTACCTTCATTGCATTCATAATAAATTTCTTTGAGCTTGTCTCATCTACTTTGTATATAATATCCTGCTGTGAAGTGTAATAAGCTACATTTTGATTGAACACATTCAGAATTGCATAATCTCGTACAAATTTTCATCAGAAAGAAAGGTATCTCAAACATTATCGCAAACTTCCAAAAATTAGGCTTGCAGAGATATGCGAGGACTGGCAAAATTTTTCTTTTTCGGCATATCTTTTGAACTGCTGAACATTATCGAAATGTTGTAACAATATTTGGAACCACTCGAATAATCCGGAACGACTTTTTCTCGTCTAACTCTTTATGTGTTTTCAGGTGTTGGATGAGATTTATGGTCTGCTTTCCTCCTAGGCCCGTTTATTCTATTTCTAGGTTTTTTATTGCTGTCTTCATTTCTTCCCTCGCGGTTTCCTTCTTATTTTTGCACGTGTTTCTTACTACCATTGTCTTTTTGATTTTTCTACTTGTCTTCGTTTTGAGTATATGTCCAAACCAGTTGAGTTGTGTCTTCACTTCTTCATTTCTAATTCTATCCTATTTTGTTTTTCTCCTATTCTTCTCAGATGTTTCATTTCAGTCGTATTTATCTTGTCTTCATCTTTCTTTCTTATTGTTTTAACTTTGTCCTGCGTAGTCTATTGTAGGTACAGTCATTGTATTACAAATCCTTATTTTCATTTTTCTTTGTGTCTTAATATCGTTTTTTTTAAATAAATTGTATATTCTTGTTCCCCTGACCCTCTCTCACATCCCAGCACTGATATGTATTTACTTTTTCCCAATACTGTCTTTGCACTTAATTTCTTTGTTGGTTTTGCTGGTCTTGCTTTTGTGCATTGCTAGTTTTCATTATTTTATCTCTAACCATTACGAACAGCAATGGATTTAGACTACCTCCCTGTTTGTCATCTCGTATGTACTTTTGATAGCTTTCACCAGATTGCTTGATATCTTTAACTCTTCCAGAGTTTTTCATACTTCTGTTCTATCCACTGTATGAAACACAGATTTTAATTCGATGAATCTCAGCAATAACTCTTCTCCATTTCCATTTCTTCTCTATTATGTTTCTTCTTCTTTTCACTATAAATATATTGTTATTTGCCTTTCTAGTGCAAACGCTGTTTGTTCCTCCTCTATCTTGGACTTGCCAATAGATGATATCCCCCAATTCTTTTTCTTTGTAGGCTTCTGCTATAATATCCCACACCTGTTTTCTTCCTTCTCGTCTCAATCACTTTATCATCTCCAGTGCAATATAATCTAGCTTCTTCCACTTCTTCCTTTGTTTACAGTATTTCCCTCTTGTTTGTCTTTATTTGGTTACACATGTCCAAAATCTTCTACGACTTTTAAAATCTCGAATTTCGAAAACGGAAAGCAAGCAAGAGGACTGAGCTAAGGAAATGGTTTTTTCCCGTTTCTTCGACTACCTTTTATATTACTTTATCACACTGTGGAACAGCGTAAAGAAAACCTAGAAATTGCCTTAGAAATGTGCAATAATGCAGTATCTTACATCGTATGTATGTATATACATAATTGTAACACGACCGTCGGCGTCGTCGAGAGATTTGCTATTTATACGGACGTGATCGGTTTAAGATATTACTAAGATGACCATCGATATTTAGCGGGAACAGTTGCACGGAAGGACAATTGCGCCATTTATATTAACATGTTGCTATGCATACGTAATTCACACATACTACAACGCCGGCAATCCTATACAGTATTATACCCTTTGCGAAGCGTGCTTCGCGATGCAGCTGTTCGCTCTACTCCGGTCGAGATGCGAACTTTCGCACGTCTCCAATTACTCACGTATGCATTATTAATGATCGCTACGCTCGAATACTAATTAAACCACCGTCGTCATGTGTTCTGTGGCGGTCAACTGAAGCGGAAGCATTTGTAGAGAATATAGAGAGACAAATGGGCCTCGTCGGTTCTTTTTTAATATCTGGTCGTTTTGCTTCTATTTCTATTAGATTTTATATAGAGCATATAGTAAAGCTCATTAAGTTTATACCTATCTCTGCTATTAATGGATGATTTAAAGCATTTTCTAGCAACTCAGGTTCGATATATTTCAATTACGAAACATAGATAACCTAAGCTTAATATTTATTTATGTGTATAGTATATTATTGTTTCAGAATGATAATAAGTTGCAATACTGGCTATAAGTTATTAGGTACACTTATTCAGGGTGCGAATAATTCTTTATTTGTGCCGATCAGATTTTAGAACAAAACATGGAGCTTTCCACTACCCAAAAGGGTAATGATTTTAAAATACTTAGCATGAAGAAATATCAATTGTAAAGTACATGTATGGAGTATGAATTGATTTGCGTTTCAACTTTTTTATCGCATTCTCAATAGAAGTTACAAACCATCTTCCAAAAGGTCATGTGGCTGTCACAATTTTAGAACACAATTTAATGTTAACTCAAATATCATGCCATGATTAAGTTCTCATATTTGAAAGACAATACAGCTACACAAATTAAAACTAAGGTGGACGGTGTTCTCGGTGACCCTGCAATGTGGAACCATGAAGAGATGAGCAGCTAAATTTAAACGTAGTAGTACTACCAGCTTGATTGATAATGAGCTTTCAGAGCGGCCAAAAACAGCGGCCACCACCTAAAGGGGTTTCCATAAGAATGATAGGATGTTGTAATGAACCATGGTAATAAAGTTATACCTGTCACTAGTTGTCATTTATGTCCACTAAACTCTAACAATTTATTATGGCTAAATACTCGCCCCAACAACATTTGGTTACTGACCAAAAATTTTACGAAAATCGTCGTTCTTATGTGAACACTTTTCGCTCACTTCCCGAAAACTTTGGTCTAAATGCTTGTCTGTGCTTGTCATTCGTCGCATCGTTAAGAAATTTGAAAGTAATTTTACTCTTCACGATGGAAAAACACCAGTAAGACGCCGAAATGGCAGAACTGTAGAGCTGTAAGAGATAGTGTTGAAGAAGATGCAAATTTATCAATTCCTCGTCGTGCTCAAGAGTTAGGACCTAAAAAAAAACAACAATTTGGCGAATTTTGCAAAAAGATTTAAATTTACAACCGTATAAGATTGTTTTGACCCAAGAACTTTAGCCACTGGACCATTGTCGGCGCCCCGAATTTGCTGCTTGGAATTTAGAACGACTTGAAAGGGATCGCGATTTTGCGGAAAAAATTATCTTTTCAGATGAAGCTCATTTTTGGTTAAGTGGTTATGTAAAGAAGCATAATTGCCATTTGTGGTGTGAAAACAATCCACAACAGACTCATGAGAAGCCTTTGCATCCCTGAAGGTAACTCTATGGTGTGGTTTATGGTATGGTGGTATCGTTGGACCATTTTTTTCCAAAATGAGGTTGGAGATTCAGTTTCAGTGAATGGTGAACGATACCGACAGACGTTGACCAATTTTTTATTAGCAAATTTGGATGCGCTTGATATAGAAGATATGTAGTTCCAGCAAGACGGCGCTACATGTCACACTGCTCATGAGACTATCATCATTCTGCAAGAAAAGTTTGGAGAAAGGATAATTTCAAGGAATTCAACTGTTCCCTGGCCTCCAAGAAGCTGTGATTTGTCTCGTTTAGATTACTTTTTGTGGGATTATTTAAAATCTAAGGTTTATGCAAACAGGCCACAAACACTTGATGCTTTGAGATTGAACATTGGGCGCTGGATTCGTGAGATTACGCCCGCTTTATTGCACAAAGTCGTCAAAAATTGGATTCGTCAAATTCACTCGTGTACACGAAGCCGAGGTGGACATTTAAACGAAGTGCTATTCAAAACATAAACGTTATCGAATATACTATAATAATAATAATAATAACGATCGTCGAATTAAGGTTAAAGAGATAGCAGAGACTTTGGACATATCGAGAGAATGCATTTATCATATACTGAATTAAGAATTGGACTTGCGTAAGCTATCCATACATTGGGACCACTTGCTGATATTGGGCTAAAATGCATTCAAATGACCATTTCCAAATCTCTATTGGAACGGTTGAAGCAAAACAACTCGGATTTTTTGCGTCAATTCATAACTGTAAATTCACGATTCTACTACTAAAATGAAAGAATACCCAAGATAGTGGATTGCAAACTGTGAACCTGCTCAGTATAGGGTGAAGACACTTCCATCAGCCGGAAAAGTAATGGCGACTGTTTTTTGGGACAATTACAGAATTGTTTTAATCGACCCGTTTTGGAAAAGGTCAAACTATAACGCATCATTACTTAATAAGCTGAGGACAGAAATTGCAAGAAAAGCGGTCACATTTTAATAAGAAATGATTATTTCATGATCAAAATTCATGAATTGTTCATGAAATTGGTTAAGCACCCAACGTGTTTGCCAGATCTCCCTCTTCCCCACCCTCTGAGACCTTTTACTATTTTCTAAGCTTAAAGCTTTGTTTGAAGGACAAAGATTTGCATCTATATTTGTACCGACCGTTTGGCTGTTCTAAAGGGGTTGATTTCATATAATGAATGTCGAGTTAATATTGCAAAGCTAGTCATATAACCAACAGGGTAATTCTGATATGAGTAATGGGCTCCAATTCTAAGCAAATGCTAGAGGATAATATCCAAACAAGAATCCGGCATGCATTTTGTTGGACTCAAACCTCTCTTTGGATTTTCCGAAAATAAATTCAGAAATAGTCCAAAAATGGGGGAAAGGGGCTTTTGAAAAACAGCAGCTAATTAATCTTAGAAAGCTAGTGCTAAGAATAATTACGGGCCTTCTGAGTGGTCATTACCTTCTAAAATATTATCTCGAAAGGATGGGCAAAACGGTTTAAGACGTATATATGGTATATATGCGAACTTAAAACCGTGACTGCTATGCATACTCTGTGGCTGCAAAGTACGAGTCCAGCTAAGGTTTCACTATCTCGTAGGCGACTCCCTGGCGTCACAAGAGATCAAAGCTACGGCACCTAAATCAAGCATATAAAATACATCACTAAGTCGCAGGTAAAGAGGTTGCTTACAAACCTGAACGACTCTTCTACAACGCAAAACAATCTGTAGATCGGATACCTACCTGACTGGATTTCTTCATGTAGAACACACAAATCGCTGCTTCATCCACAAAACACCAAACATTCAATATAAAACCGATGCGTTTCAATAGCGGAGCTGTTATTATCACGGTGATTCAGTATTATTATACTGTTTGTGTTACAAGAAATGGCACGGACTACTTTGCTTTTAAAAGTAATATTCCATGGTTGAACAGTAAAGTAAATTAAGGAAAATACCATATGCTGCTGTTTGTTTTATACAGAAATGATATCCGTTGAGATTTAACAATTAATAACCAAAATGTTTACTAGCAATATCCGTCGGAAAATCCTAATAAACATTGCTTAATGCTTCATTCTCTCTAACATATATTGCCGAGATAATCAAATGAATTTATTAATTTATTATGTTATAACAGGATACGGTCATTATTCTATTCTATGTATCTTACCTAAGATAGAATCATTGACCTCATGCGCTAAACTTCTAAGCATAGTATTTATAATCATATTTATTGATACGACAATATGAAAATGACAGTATCATATTATAGCAACATTATTTATACTATTTTTGACACTACTGACTCACTGGGAGTCCCCGAGCGCTTTATAAACACTCGCCTCCGTATACATTAGTAATAAATTCATTAATGAAAGCGATCTGTGACGCGGTTTTACAACTTATGACAACTGATAAATAATTAATGTTTCGCAGTTCTCGATCACGAGCTTTAAGCTCGTGACTTGAATTTCAAATTATTTACACAGGTGCGAATGTTACACAAGATTCTATCTTTCAAGGACAAAACCCAACGGCTCATACAGAGTGTGGTGTGTGGAGCACAAGTTGTATTTAAAGTAATTCTTGTTATATTGTGGGAATAAGAATCGGTAAAGGTATGAATATTTATATTGTAAATAAAACTGTTTGCACCTGGATGGAATCTGAGCTTGATTGTTAGATAGGAAATGTTATTTTTGCGTTCTTGATATACGAGTCTGTTACAATAATTTTCGAAGGCCAATAAAATAATTAGACCTCGAAATATCTTTGTCATCAAATTCGATACCATTCACTTATTTATTTCGTCTTTCGTTTCATTGTGTTTTATATATTGTACTCCTGTTTTCCTGTTTTATTCTATTCTAGGAACACTATAAGATCGCATTACACTACAGAAATTTCAATTTCAGTTCTTCCAGCGACTTGTGAAGTACAGAAGTATATAATAATACCGATATAATAATAATAATATGGAGGTGTGGAGTACCACAGCCTACTCACGTGTAATTACGACGGAACATCACAGCACTAGGTTCTTTCAAAGATACCAGGGATTTCTCGAAGATATCTCTTGCAATTTTCATATACTCCTGCAGCCAGTAGAATTTTTTTGTGATAGATATCAAGGCTTCTAGGTCAATTAGTTAAATCTGTTTTCATTACCGTTATTCTTATCCACATTGTTAGTATTGGGATCCGTTTTCCTCTTAGGCGGTGTAATTTCTTTTCCTCTAGTTGTTCGAGCTCTAGGTACATTTCAGGTACTGGGTTTGGTAGGTCGATTATAAACTTTGTCGGGGGTCTACTTTGTTGGGGTCAGATTTAGTTACGAGCTTGTATGCCTAGATGGCAAGACGGCTTTTTCTCTTTGTCCAGTAAGGGATCCTTTTCTTTCTCCGGGGATGGTGTGTGATGCTTCATCAGCTTGTGTTTTCTTTTTTCTCTTCCCTGTTTTAGCTAGAGAGCCTAAAGCCGTGACTTCATTGTTTTAGATAACGTCTTGGAGGGTGTTGGTTTCTATGGCGGCAGTTTGTATAGGTTGACTTTTGCGCTTTCTTGGATGGTCATAAAATGTTCAAATAGGTTGTTCTTTTGGATTATTTTGGCGTGGAGTCTTACTAATTGTTCGCAAATAAATTTGACGTAGATATACTTGAAGTGTAGCTACCAATTTCTCCCAATTTGGGGTGTTTTCAGGGAGTTGTTGCGGTTATGTTGGAGGGTTTATACCACGAGTTTGTTGCCAGTGGGAGGAGATGGTTTTCCGTACAACTTTGGTGTTTTCTATTCTTCCTGTGATTGCGGCTGCATAGCTCTTCAACTCCAGGGTGTCGGTGCTACCGGCCGGATGTGCTCCGCCGCAATTTGCACATTTTTCTGGATCATACATATTATATCATCACAATATACAGGGTGTAACAATAGTGCCATATTCTTCCATATCTCTATTTCTATGCAAAATACATCAAATATTTAAATACAAAAATTGTTTAGTTTTATGAAATTTAATGTAAAATTATTCTAAGATATACACGGTGTTTAGGGATAATTTGTACTTATATTTAAAATATGAAAGTACGTTAACGTTATTGATATAAAGTGACATCCAGAACCTTTAGTCTTTGAAAGACTTCGGGATCGATTTGAAGAAACTGGACATGTAGAATATAAACAGGCCAAACCAGTTACAAATGAAAATAATCAATTTGCAGTACTTGCTATGTCAGTCGAAGATCCCCGTAGTGGAACAAGAAAAATTGGATCAAAATTAGGAATGAGTCATATGTCGACTTCACGGATTTTACGTCAACACAAATTTCATGGCTACCATACATATACATTATTTACAGGAATTGTCTGGGAATAATTTTGAAAGTCGTCTCAACTTTTACCGGTAGATGTTAAATAAAGAAGGGATAACCAGGTTTTCATTATTTTATTTTATTCACGGTCGAATCGACTTTCCATTAAAGCGGTTACGTTAATAGACACAATTTTTTATATTATGACCGCGAAAATCTTCATTTTATAACCGTGGATTACCAACATTGTTGGTCTTTGAATGTATGGAAAGGAATAATAGGCAACCGGTTACTTGGTTCATATTTCTTTAATGGTACAGTCAGCGGAGAAAATTATCTAGCGTTCCTAAAGAATGAATTAGAAGATCTTCCAGTCACCCTCCCTCTTAATACGACGAGGAATTTGTGGTTGCAGCAAGATGGAGCACCGTGCCATTTCTCTATGAATGTCCGAAATCATCTAAATAATGCACTTCGTGATAAATGGATTGGCAGAGGAGGGCCAGTGCATTGGCCACCACGGTCACCCGATCTGACTAAATATTGATTTTTTCTTTGAGGATACATAAAAGAGCAAGGCTAACGAGCAAACCCTAACAACACGAAAGAGGAACTTTCTTTTAAAGAGCACGCCTACATACATAACAACACACAGAAATGAGAAATAGTTTAAAATATCTCTAAAACCATTAATTTTAACTAGATACATGCTTTATTCAAACTAATAGATAATTAAATTTTGCTTTCTAACCTATAAAAATATAGTGTTTCAATTTGAAAAAAATGAAGATTTTCGCATTTCAATTGTTTCAAAAAGACACTGATTTCTAGAACACTCTGTATAACGTATTTAAGGAGATGCTTCTAACGTTATGTTAAGTTTCATTTTTTCGTTACCGAAATAATGGCATTTTTCTGAAGAGAGCAAAATGTTAAAATTTTCAAACGTCAAAAATATCTTGAAAACTAATGAAAATAATTGAATATGATCTTGTACAAAATTGCCTTAGAATTTCTCAGGCAATTCAAAAATGTGATCATATATAGGATGTTCTACTAAAAAATGTTAAGATACTGATGGTTACGGGCAAACTAAACACCCTGTATATCGTAGAATAATTTTTCGTTATAAATTTCATTCAAAACTAAACAACTTTTGTATTTGTATTGCACTATTTTTACACCCTGTATACTATATACATATATCAGTTATTCTGTTTTTTACATAAACTTTCTGTGTTTGTTTGGATATGTCTCAATTATTTACTTTCGGTGTACTTTTAACTAGGTTGAGTGAGCGTATCGGTTTCATCCTGTTTCTGGTTTCCTTTTCTGCTTCTTCAACGTCTTCATCTTTTTCTTGAGGTTCGTCTTCTTTATTCTGTTCTTCGTTTTCATCTTCTTCGGATGACTATTCGGAGAGTTCAGATAGGTTGCTGCGTTATGTGTGTCGGTGAACAGGTCGTTTCCGATGCCGTTTTTGCAGTTGCAGAGACTGTATGAGCTACTAACGAAGTCAAATGATTTTTTCCGATAATTTGTCGGAGTCCGTGCTTTTGTGGAACAAAGATACTGATTATAAATGTGAATAATACAAAATGCATCTAATTCTTAAAAAAGACGAACATGTTGCACCGTTGTATTCTAGATTGGCCAGTTTGTGCTATCCTATGATCGAATAAAAATTGTTATAGGAAGAGATATAAAGTCAAACATTGGAGCCACAAACGTGGAAACTATATTTTGTTCTCCTTCTTAAAGTTGTAAATCCTCGGGTTAACAAATTTGTGTGTAAGGTGTAACTGATTACAATGATCTCTGGTGGATTGTAGTGATCCACCGTGTGGGGGCGCTACTGCACAAGTTACGTAGAGGGTGTACAGTCCCATACAAAATATAGGGTCAAAGATATAAAGGAAAATACAGTAGATAACATTTGTTATAAAAAACAATTTGAAGTGATATTTTAACAATAAATGCTTTCGAAGTGCTAACAGTTTCAAAATTAGTAATTATTAAAGAGGAAAAGAAAGCAAAGAACAATTTAACCTTTTACTTACTCCGGAGGTAGTACTCCTACAATTCGGTTCTCCTCCCTTGTAACACTCCAATATACCAGGGTGGATCCTCGAAAAAGATGTCTACTATGATGTACCAGACCACCACACCAAAAACACACAAGAGAGGTGAAATGTCTAATTATAAATTATTTGTAAAATAAATGATATCGTTTCCATGATTTCGTTTCTAATGTACAAATACTGTAATACTTAACAGATACATAGTTGGAAACTTTATCGTATAGTTCACATACAGATTATCTATCCAAGATATTTCTAATTTTACATAAGGCAATGCGATAATGCAAGCTAATTAAACTAGAAAGCAAACTTGAACTTAACACCATGACCACTAGTTTCGTATATCCGCTAATTACATGTAATCATCCGAATTCATTCCATGAGGTCTCACGGTTCTCGTCTCTTCAACATCGCACCATTCCTTATATCTTGACACTTTGACAAATGACCATCGTCGACGTTAAAATCGGTCCGTCCATGCCATCTGACAGCTCGTACGGATCGCATCATTCGAACGTACTTTCGTGCGAGTTGCACGCCAAACTGCCCCGGCAATAATTAAGATAGATCATGCGTGCCTACGAGAACTCCGAACAACCGACAATGAATTACAAGTCGAGAAGTTACACGGTCGGTCGTTTCGAAAGACGGACCGGCGAAAAATCAGCGGAAATATAATTGGGGATGACAAGACAAAAGGGCGTGTTACAGCAGCAACAGCCGGTATTGTTTGAATGCTTAACGCTGAGATGTTTATCCAGTCATCGCGGACTTCGTACCTTTCTTCTTAACGATTTCCACGGGTTGAACGTCGGTTCAGAGAAGCACTCAAGGAAAATATCGTTAGTAGTTACGTTTAGTTACGAGATAAACCAGTTCCCTGTGCAAGTACGCATGAGATTGTCGATATTAGACGTTCATGATTCGACAGATAAAGAAATTGTAGTCGTACTGAAGACATTTTCGTTGCAGTTTTATTTCTTTTAACGATGTCGTTAGCTGTAAACTCGTTTCTTTCTGACATAAGAAATAAATTGTTAAACAGCTCGTTTTGAAGCTATGATATTTGAGTGCACAATTACGGTTCCCTTCATGTCGTTGTCTATTTATTCTTTTAGAGTAATTAAGAGGCCTCACAACAAGACAAACTTTGTGGAAGCTATCTTCGAAATAAGGTTTCCAGGAATGGTTAAAATATACTTGCACAATATTAAGTTGTACTATATCAAAACATACATATAACTAATGATCGCTTCTTTGTTTCAGGTAAATACCATGCAAACATGAACGGCTCTTCAGAAAGGTATAGGACAATTAAACGTGTTTATATTTATATATATTATATTATTAAGTTATTCAATACATTTTGATGCACATATTCAACAGCTACAACTTTCCTAGAATAACAGAAGGTGGTTATATTACTCTAGGATATTTTCTAACAGATCAATACAGTTTTGCTTAAGGGATTTGTCATGAATTTGTTTGCAAGTGACAGACTCGTTTAAACACTCCACACGAGCTGTAGTGGATATGATTTTACTGTTTACAAACAATTCACCAAAATATGACATATGCGTCAATAGCGAAGTAAAACCCTTGTCATTTACGTGTTATTATTTAAGTATCGTATGTGTCTGTAAAAAACAACATAATCTTGCACCAACTAGAGCATTACTTTTCGGAAGTATGTTAAAAACGTCTATTACAAATACTAAATTAAATAAAATTTCGTCTATACTGGAAAGCTTCTGCTTAGTCATATTCCCTGTTAATTTATCTTATGTTATAAATTGAGACGTTGGAACAATAGGACTACAGGCTACATTATTCTAATATCAATTGCATCATGTATTGGAAGTACTATATCTTTTTCCAGAAATTGTCTTGTCTGACCTGCTACATGTGGTCTTGCATTATCATACTGGAATAGAAATCTAGGACCTATAAAAGGGCTCTAGCAGGTATCTCATGGTTCGTAAGTATGTCTTCAATATATCGGGCAGCATTCATTCCCCCATGTATGTGAACAAGAGCTGTACGAGTATGAAATAAGATTCCAGCCCACACCATGTCAGATCCTCTTCCAAACCTGTCCACTTCCTGAACCAAACCTTCATGATGACATTCACGTGTACGTGTCCAATCTTAACGCCATCCGTTCATAACGTGTCAACCAAAATCTTGATTCATCGCTGAAAAGCATTGAAGACCACTGCTCCATCTCAAAATTGTCCCTGAAAAAAAAATCAATTGGAATTAAGAAATGAAAATTATGTCAAATGATTAATTTCTATGAAC
Organism: Holotrichia oblita; assembly: GCA_023690525.1. Taxonomy (NCBI): domain Eukaryota; kingdom Metazoa; phylum Arthropoda; class Insecta; order Coleoptera; family Scarabaeidae; genus Holotrichia; species Holotrichia oblita. The sequence goes on from CM043015.1 coordinate 189,692,484, forward strand.
AATGCACCCTTTACATCCAGATACAACGCTTGAAGAAATCCAACCTTTCATGGGACTTTTATACGCCGCTGGTATCCAAAAATATTTTTAGAGCAACAATTTGTCAAAAAAGATTCAGTACCCTACTACAGTGTTTACGATTTGACGATATTGAAAGTACAACGGAAAGACGTAAACTAGATAGGGCTAGCTTATCTAGTTTACGTCTATAAGAGCAATCTTTTACATGGAGGTTGAAAATTCTCTAAGTGTCCACAGCCCTAGTGAGTAGGTTACAATTGATGAAAAACTAATTCAGGCTACGCTTCCAAATTTATTCTTATATCTCATAAAAAATTAGAGCGCCATTTTCGCCTAATTCTTACCCCATCATCGTTTTGTTACTTGCCAGTATCGTAGAGAGAAACTCGATAAACATTGCACTGTTAGTACCATTTCCTCCATGTTCGTCTTTAGTTTGATGACAGCCAAGTACTGGGATTGCTGTAGCGAGGTCTAAAGTAACCATATGATCAAACAATGAACAAATATAGAAACATACATTAACAATATAATTAAATTGCAAGCGTATTTAAAAGATTGCAAATTTGAAAATATGCTTACTACATAAGTACGAGGTACAGTTAGTTAATTATTAAATGAGAATTTTGCAGCCACAAATTAGAAAATTTAATCTTATCCGGTAAGTACTGTTTCTAACTAAATTGGCGAGAATTCAGTACTTTGCCGCGAATTAAAAACATGGAGAAACAATTGAACGTCACATTCTCGAATTATTTGGGGAAAATAACACTTTTGTATGGAACACCCTGTATATTTTCCAGTATTGTGAAGGAACTAGTAACTCCTAATAAAAATGTTCTTCTTGATGATAATTCAAACATCGAAATTAAGACTTATTCGCCAAAATGGAACAAATAATCTTAAATTATTTTGACTACAATAAGGGTTAAATATGTACATTTTGATCAACGCATTTGCTATAATTTACACAGTAGATTCTTCAAATCTTCATGCATCGTTGCTGATTCGAAATATTTCGTTGCCCTCTAATAACAGCGTTAGCAACAGTGCAGAAAGATAGGCATTTAATTATCAACTGACTGTACATACATACGTTATTAAAATTAGGATGCAGTTTATAAACAAAATCCTTAAATACCTTCAACCATTATTATTATCAAGGCACGCTTATGTACACTGAAGTGGAATTACATTTAAAAAGTTAACAATTTACGGAATAATGTGACAAAAACATAATGGATGCGAAGTAACAAGTACTTTCACGGCAATCCGTTCCTTGATGCACCATATCATCGCTATTTTCATGCGTTTACACGGCTGTAGATAAAGCTGTCCTCACGTCCACAACATAGCGCATAACGGTGCATTTATCTCGAGCTGCTATGACGGCACTTTTTCGCCTAGATGCAAATGTACATTAACGATGACTTTAATGGTAACAAATATCCATTAAATATAGTAGCCACGTACAGGATCTTGACAGTAAATCAGCGGGCGCGCTGACTAAATGAATATGCGGCAACAGTGGCTGGAAAGTTCCTGATGGGTTCAAAAAAAGAGGTAACTAACTTAAAAATGCGGGAGTAAACATGGTGGCCAAAGCAAGACATCGTATTTTTCATTACATGCACACGCTCCATCCTAGCGCAATGCTTGTTTTGTAAATATTTCAAATGTTTCCGTGTTGTTATGATACAATTATTCCTGCTTAAGTTATTGTTATTCGAATATTGTTTCCAATATATGCATTAATACCTTTGTCGCTTAAATGATTGCACCCCTAGATTTGTTCAAACGTGTCACATACCGATGTATTATGTCCAAAAAGAAATGCATCCACTTCTGTTGTATCGACTAGCTATACGGACGAACATCGCATTCCATTTTCTTTACGGCACTATACCTCACTGAAAGGTGAAATTCCTCTCTCTGTTAAATTTAGCAGCTGCATAGTTCGAGAATAAGCACAATACATAACGGTGTCTATTCATAGACCATTACGTTTTGTATAGAATATCGCACGGGATACTACTACAATATCGCTCGAAATGTGCATTAAACGTTCAAGTTATTGTTTTTCCCACTACATAATACTGTAAAATATCATTTAAGTGTATCTCTTTGAACTCGGCGATCATAAAACTGCAATATTACGTACTTTTATTGCTCTCGTGTACTGTCAGAATACATTTCTTTTATCATCGACATTTAAAGATCGGGGTATTATGTGAATGGTATTTTGAGATCGTGTTACTAGATGTTCCTGACATAGAAGGAAGCGACTTGGAAAGGTGGAATTCTTTAGACGTCTATACACTTGGTATAACGATGGTAAAGAGCTTCAACGCGCTCAGAAAAAAATGTTTTGTTTTGGGCTACAAACCGCTCGTTCATCTCTATCATCAGTGTCTCATCGTCCCGAGAGTGACTTCCACTAAAGTGTTCCTTGAATGTTGGTAATACATATAAGTCACTAGGGGCCATATCTGGTGAATAGCTGTTGGAAAATGTCGGAGCCTGCATTGTGAATTGCGGTGATTGAAACACAGCTCCTGTGACCAGAAGCGTTGTGCTAATAAAACAGCACACCACATCTCAATTTTCTCTTCCCTTTTTCTTGCTGAAATCACGCAGTTTTGAAATTGAGGCAGCATAATATTGCCTAGTTATAGTCTGACCATCTGGTAAATAATAACAATTATGTTGGAAAGAAGTACATCGACCGTACAACGTCAAGAAGCCAGGGGGTTTAAAACGGGTAATCAGTCTGTGGTGGTTAAAAGAAAAAGGAGTCTCCTTTTTTCATAAACTCAATATTTCGCTCTTTATTCAGAACTTCTTCAGGAGTATAAACTATAATATTTAAAAAGGGTTTTTTTACAATAATGTCCAAAAAATTACAAAATTAATTCAACACTTACAGTGGAGATGATAGAAGTTGCAAACTTGATACGAACGTAATTCAACATGGTCAACTACATTAAAATTGTTTTGACAAGTTTTAAAAGTTGAAATAACTAATTTAAATTAAACATTTTAAAATTTACAGTAAAATTAATTCAGAAGGGAAAACTAACGTACACAAGACAAACAGGATCTGATAGTTGGTATCTGAGTCTAATACTTTGACATTATCAAAATCAAAGTTGTGATCTTTTTCTTCCGTATGATTAGCCAAAGCGCAAGATCTCTTGCCCAAACGACAATCACTACGGTGTTGGCTTAAGTGGTGTTTAAGCCATTGTGATGTTTGACCTATGTAGCAGCTCTGACATCTCAAACACGGTACTTTATACACAATATGGTTTCTGTAATCTAAGGGCGTTGTTTCTTTGACAACAGTGAATAAATTCCTAATCGTCAAAGTATTATATTTGGCTATTGATAATTGATTGAAAGGTTTGAAGAAGGTGACTATTTGGTTTGTCAAATTCTCTATAAAAGGTAATTTTTTATATTTTAAAACTGTATTACTATGTTCTATGGGGCCATCAAAGAAATTTGAATTGTAGATTAGTTTGTTGAGGATAGATTTAGGGTAATGTGTGACACAATTTTTCATTGCGATGACCTTATTGAATTTGCGATTTTTCGGATGATTGGAAAACTAATTTAAGGATCTACCTGATGCAATTGGCATTTGGTACCAACCTGTTATGATTATTTCTATTATTTTCAGTTCTTATAAGTTTAGCATCCAAGTATGGTATGCCTCTCTGCTGTTTTATTTCAATAGTGAATTGAAGATGTGGATTAAATGAATTAAAGTAAAGTAAAATAATGTCGGCTTGGCACAAATGATGTCATGAACATATTTGAATAAAAAAGGTAGTTGAAACGGTAGTTGCGGGATGACACCATCCAGGAGAAAATCCATCACAATTAAGGCCAGAATGGGACTGATGGGATAACCCATCGGCGTCCCAAAAGTTTGTCAATAAAATTTCTTGTCAAAAGCAAAATAACAGTTGTTGAAAGTAAACTCGATTAGCTCTAGCATGGATTGTAACGATAGAGTTGTGTGAGACTTGACAAGATCCCATTTTTGTTTTATAATGTCTAGCAATAATTGCAAGGGAATGTTTGGTGAATAGTGAAACAACATCAAATGAAATTAAGATGAAGTTGGCTGGGAGAGTAAAACCATCAACTTTATCAATTAAAGGTGTCTTTAATGTTGTAATCGGTAATTTCGGCTAATGAGTCCGTTAAAATCCGTGAGAGAAATTTGGAGTGGTTGTAGGTAGCAGAATTAATGGAGCTCCTCTGTACAGTTTCAGTTGGATCACTGTTTAGGAGTTTATAAGTTAATGGATCTTGTAATAGTAGCATGGTTTTTTCCATGTAATCAGTTTTATTTTTTAGCTACAGTGCAGCCTCCTTTGTATTTCTATTTTCAGTCAGCTGTTCTCGATCTATTTCCATCTCGATGCCTTCGTTTTTTGTTTTGGTTTTTTCACTTCTGTACCTATTTCGTAAAACTTGCATTTATTAATTTTTACAATGTAAAATATCAGATCTTGTTTGTCTTGTGTACGTTAGTTTTCCCTTCTGAATTAATTTTACTGTAAATATTAAAATGTTTTTAATTTAAATTAGTTATTTCAACTTTTAAAACTTGTCAAAATAATTTTAATGTAGTTGACCATGTTGAATTACGTTCGTATCAAGTTTGCAACTTATATCATCTCCACTGTAAGTATTCAATTAATTTTGAATTTTTTAAGTTTCTCGTGGAAACGAATAATAAAGTTGGGTATCATCCTCATACATATGAATTGTGCAGCACTTTATAGACTCAAATAAGGCACAACTATAAATGATCAGAAACCACATCCTTGATTTTTACTGATTGTGATCTCCTATGTAAAAAACTATTCAACACATCAATAGCCCAGTCATAAAAACCAATATAATGAAGAATAACAGCCAGCATTTTATGATTCACAGTGTCAAAAGCTCTAGTGAAATCTAAAAGAACCAAAACCGTAGTATATCCTCTATCGCATGCAGACAATATGTCATCAGAAACTTTTAGCAATGCAGATTCACAACTATGCCCCGCCCGGAAACCTGATTGATAAGTAGGCAAGATATTAAAGTTGTCGATATATTCAATTAACTTTACATATGTATACCAATTTCTCAAATATTTTTGATAGAACTGAAAGTAAACATGTAGGTCTTAAGTCGGACAAAAGCTGCGGATTAGATTTCTTGAGTAGCGATACAACCACTGCCTGCTTCCTTGCCTCGGGAAAACTATTTTCCTCAAGACAACAATTGAAAATATCTATGAGCTACTTTACGATAAAAGGATTGCAAAGCCTAATCATGTTAATTGTTAAATGATCACTTCCACACGACGAGGAAGAAATACTGGATATAATATTAAGTACTTGTTCTTCATTTGTTAATTTAAAGTTCAAATGACCACCATTATACCTAGTATGTGTACAGTAAAAAGGATCATTCTTTCGACATCCCAAAAAACTGTCGTCATGATCTTCCCCGCAGACGCTGTTTCACGAAACTTTGGAGAGGGTGGTGAACCTTTGTGTCTCCATTCCATACTCTGACCCTTTTGATTCCAGATCATATAGTGGTGAATTCAAGTTTTATCCACAGTAAGGAATCGTGCCAGGAAGTATTCAGGATCTCGCTTAATGATAGCCAAATTGTGTATGTAAAATGGTTTTTACGCTCCCTATTGAAAAGCTACAAGTTTGAGGTATGAATTTCGCAGTGAAATAGGTTGAATATTATAACGGCTTGGCATAGAAAAACTTGCTTTGCAATCTGAAATAAAATTAAAATTTAGTGCTAATATACAACCATGCTTGGTGCTTGGTATCACTAAAATGTCTGATCATAGAACCATGTAGCGAAACCTTCAATTTTCATCCACTCTGTTTTGTTGAAAGTAAAAATTAATTCTGAGGAAGCTCCATCATGTAATTCTTTCTTCCTTCTCCAGCTTGAAAATATCAGCATGGGTGAAACAGAATTGCTTTCATACGCACATAAACGATAGTGGTAGTCCAAGTCACTCCTAAGAATCTGAGCAATGCAAATTGGCCATTATTGTGGAATTAAATGTCGTTTCTTTTAATGAGACAACAACAACAAATTAGCATCTGCGTACATGGATACTTTTGCATCAGTTGTTTGAGATGGTACATCATTTACATATAGGAGAAATAAAAGGGATCTCAACATCAATCCTTGGCGAATATTCTTTCTCACGTATTCCGTGTTAGAGGTTTTGTTATTAAAATGTCGTCGGTTTTTTTTTAATATGACGTTAATGACTCGTTTAATTAAATTTTCTCTCTGCTGTCTACCGTTAGTCTGAAGAAATGATTCTGAACAGACGCAAACCAACAATGATTTTCTAGAAATTACAAAAGGACAATTAATATGCAATATCACACTATTACTAGTGTAAAACGACACTGATTATGTTACCTGATGAAGTTATTACTCACTATATAAAACGCTTTCATGCAAGATTGAGACGCATCTATCGTACATTCGATAAAAACAAGCATGATTAATGTATGACGGACAACAGTTAAAAGGCCGAACCAGAAGAAAATTTCACGTGCCAACGACCGCCATCCACACGTTTACGTTGTTGTAGGTATAAATTATTACCGGGAAGACGCCGAACTCACCAACACGCGCACCTCATACTATAGAATTTATACATATTTCTCTTAATGCCGTCGTACGTATGTATGTATCTATGTATATCCGTATTGTGCAAGTCGTCTGGTTCGCGGAATCGTAACTTATCTCCGTTTATATTCTCTTGTTTGTTCGTGCGGCCAACTTTTTCTCCCCGCGCTAACAGAGTCGCAGATTTTAACTATACTCACACCGGCAATAATAATAAATATAAGTTCCTCGTTCCATATAGTTAAATAGTATGATAATGGTGTATGTATCTGGAGCGGAAATTGCATAAAGCGTGGACGAAAAGTCTCGAAGGGAATAATTGCAGTTAATTAATGTTATCGCGGTATGTATCTGCGTTACGGACACATTTGTTGTAGGCAAACTTATCGGTACGTCTCATTTTTATTCTTTCGGTGTTTTAAGTAGGTATATAATCTAACAAATACAATGTGGGTAACAACCCACACTACAATCGCAGGTCTTTACACCATACATAATATAAATACCTGTCACTTGTAATCGAGGTAACAAGTTGGAAATCTGATACTGATTAATATGTTTAGAGGAAAGAAAAGTTCTCCCTACAGTTTCCATGGGAAAGCTGTCACTGTTTAGATTTTTAAGTGAAGGTTTGCTACAGATAAACCAGCATAACATCACAACATTTAATTAATTATTCGGGACTGGCGTTTTGAGGGCTCATGAGTCTTCATCATCAACAGAATACATTTGTGTATTCTGTTATATTTAATGCTTCTACAAAGTATTTTCTTTTTAGTTACTTAGCATTTATTATAAGGAACAGAGAAACGTGGAAAACCTGATCGTTACACGTTGGGTTTTACTTTAGACCTTGGATTTTACTTTTATTTTATATACACATTAGACTCTTCAATCAACTAATGTTTTTATTGTGTAAAATAAACGTCTAACAAAAATATATTTTTACTTTGATACACTACATCATCAACTGTTTTCTTAATATATGCCTTCTTAAATAATTATAATTGTCATTATTACTTAACACCATCTGCTAATGACAATTCTAACCGAAGCTGCAATTTTAAAAATTTTACCAAAAATCAACTATTTACAACTGCTTTCTAGGCTTTCGAACACCTATATCGGGAAGTTCTAAGCCTTGAACTTTCAAATTATCAATCATAGCCTGAGCCCTAGTACAATCCGCTTTCTGTTTCGATGTAAGCGGCTTTCCTGGCTTTCTCCGCTTCTTATTTTAGGAGTATTCTTTCTTCCTCTTGCTTTTTGAAACGTTCTCCCTCCGCCGTTAATTTTTTCAATGGTTCTTGCATCGCAGCAATACTTTTCTTATTGGGACATCTCTTTGCATCTTTTGTATATTTTCCTCTAGCTTTTCATTCCTTCTTCTTCTTTTTACTTTCCTTTTCACCTTCATCGTCATCGCCTTCCCTATCCATGTCTTCACCTTCAGCTTTCACATCCACTTTCGTTTCGACTACCAATTTCACCTTTTCTTCTTCCGGAACAGTCAATATCTTCATCACTATCATCTTTCTTCTTCCTATTCTTCTTACCCTTTTTTGCACCGGTTTGTTCTTTAGTCCTGTTAGCTTTTTTTAATGTATTTTCTGCTAATATCGATTCTGCTTGCTGGTTAATGTGTACGATATAAAGTCCGTTTTCTTGTTTTCTTCCTTCCAGTACTTTCTTATCATCTTTCAGTATTGTCACTCTGTCTTTTGTAAAAATTACTTCACCTTCGTTTTCAGTTATTGCATAGACAGATATTAGGTTTTTATTAAGTTCCGGTACATAACATTTTTTTTAAATGCATTCAGTTCCCTCAATTGTCCCAATACCTAGACCTTTCAGATCTTCATCCTTTTTCGCAACAGATGTTCGTTTCGATCTGTTCTACTGACATGAATGTTTCTATTGAATTTGACATATGTGACGATGCCCCAGAGTCAACTACAAAACTTTCCATTTCTTTTAAATTAGTTTCCTCCTTTTCAGCAAAAAACGCAATTTTATTTCATACTACTTTGCCCTTCTCGTTTTGTTTTCCTAAAAAAACAGTTTTCTTCAGCATGATTATTTTTCTTGCATATGTTACATTGAAAAACATTCGGTTCACCTCCTTTACGGTCCTTTATTCCCACATTTAAAACATTTTCCTTCAGTTTTATTGTCCTTGTTAGGACAATTGATACTCATATGACCTTTTTTTTACATTGATAGCAAATCCTTTCAGAAGATTTAAACGCTACTGTACTTTCTTTTGCTTGATCTTTGTTTCTTAATTTCTCATTTAATAATCTTGATATTAATTTCGTTAACGTCCTGTCCTCGATAGGAGCCGAATCCCAAGCTGTTGTAAAAAATTTGTATTTCTCAGGCAGCGTAGATAATATTTTTGAAATTACCATGTCTTCTTCGAGAGGTTGTTTCAAATTCTTCAGTTGAAGAACTAAATTCTCTTTTTGCTGATATATTCAGACATATGTGTACCTTTTAATTTAATAATTATAATTGTCATTATTACTTAACAATCTAAAGCTTTTCGACTTGAAAAGCTGTCAAAAGCAATTATGAATTACTAAATACTGCAAGAAAACAGAAATATAAATATCTTTTTTGTACAATTAAAGTCAATTACGCAAAAGGTGATAGATGTATTATCATGCAACAAGATTATGTATTAATTAAATGATTAGTGAAGAAAACATGCATTATCGTAGCAAAAATTTGATTATGATCTACAGATTCCATCGACGTATCTAATCAGAATAAGGAAACACAAGTTTATGTTATCGAGAGATTGCTATCGCTTGAATTCCATTTGGTTATTACACACGTTGTCAGAAATATTAGAAATAATTTTTTTCCATTCCCAGAAAATGTTCAAAATAGTTCATTCTTAATACAAAATTCCCTACAGTTTCTGAGAATGTATGATGTCTTGCATTGGTTCAGATTTTCTGAAAGGAAGACTGGTAAAACAGAAAATATACGCCTAAGTTTTTCATAACAATTCCACCCAGCAATCAAAACTATTTAAAAATCTACATGTAGATATTTACACAGCAAGTTTTTGTGGTAGATCCGTGGTATTTTATTTAAAAAAAATCATAAATTATCCAAAAATATGTAGAAAACATTTGCAATGTTTGATATTTCATTACTACTACAGGCTTACTTGGTATCTCAAATTTATTCCTTCATTCGCGTTTACATCTCGTGTTATCTGGATAGTGGTACAATTGCTTCCTAGTCTGGGAGTACAGTGATCCAAAATCAAAACCAAGTACTCCTTGATTTTGGTTTTCTGAAATTTTCAAAATTTAGGTCAATCTGCAACCATAGGTGTAGTAATAACTCATAACCAGGCGCAAACTGTACGGGAATGCTAATTTTAAAATTACTATGCTTTTTCCTGGATTTAGAACTTATGCAAATTTAGCAATTATCTACTACGTTTTATCGATGCGCGTATCTTTCGCGGATCGTTGTGTGTAACTTGCATTACCTTCTAGAACCGAAGACAATTTCTACCATCTTGGACAAGGTCACAACAGATATTACCTACTAAAGAAACCCTTCTCCTATCAACTGATCATATACTTAATATTGCCCTTTTTCATGTCATTAATTTCGTAAATTGTATAGCAATTAATTATAGTTTCAAGCTGCCTACAGACGAAACGATTGGTTCTACGACTTCTCGTACTACAAGTTGAAATTAAAAACGTAAAGACATGCCAGTCTCTCTGTTTCCTCCACACACAGACTGTCGAACCAAGTATGTACGAGATTAGAACAGATTATACAGCCGATCGTTTCGTCTGTAGGCGGCTTTAAACCGGTTGCGCTGCAACGGATTATACAACCAATCGTATCGTCTGAAGACCCCTTTACTGTATTTTTATATAGTCTATTTCAAATTTAATATTAATTATAGTGTAGTGCGAATTTAATTATTTTTTCGTTTCAAATTTTATATCTTTGTAGATTTCTTCAAATTGATATATGATAGTTCATTTCAACTTTGATATATTAATTTATACGATGTTGCGGAACCAACGTTTCACATAATTACTAGTGAATTTAAAAACATTAGTTATGTTTTGTATTTTGAGGGTAAGTGTAGCAGGTGTCTCCGAAACACATTTAAAGCCAACCCCACTGAAATCAGTGATATTATAATTTTTTAGAGCTTTACAATCCTCTGCGCTGATCCAGGTACACAAATTGCATTCTCAGGAAACTGATATTACATTTTGCATTTCATACAAAACCCACCCAAACAGAAGCTGTTCGTTAGTTATTCTAAAAAAATGGCATAAGATTATGAGGTTCTCTATATCGTATTCTTTATTCCTTCCCCACAACCTTTAAAACTATGTAATATATGTACATCAAATTATGTCATTTAAGAGATAATAGTATGATTTATCAATTATTTAAATACATTTTAAATAATCAAACTTCTTGAAAAAATTAGGCTGTCCTATAACAAACTATCTTTCATCACCTATGTAAATTCTGAACGAGAATCAAATTTTCTGGAATTTAACTAAATATCCAACCTTCATTTTCCGAGTGCAATTATATTTTGTCTCGCTCTAAAGTGTTTAGTTACATTCAGTTGTGTTCTTGCACCTCTATATCTAAAACAACGTTGAAAATATTAAGAATCAGTTTTTTGATTAATGTAACCCGCTTTTTAAAATTCTATTTAAGCCGAAACATCGAAGGATATATTTGATCATGCCAAAATAATATTTATTTCTTTCTCCAATAATTTTTAAATACATATGTGCATCAATTAAAACCTTCTATTAAAAAAATTATAAGATTGGCATCAGACAGCGATCATAAATGACCTTCTTATGCATTTATGTATAATATGACTCTTTTTAAAACAATTTTCTCGCAATGGCTAAACTATTCGTATTTTATAAATATAGAGCGCGTGCAGTCATGGTCATACCTCTATGATGCTGATGCAGAGTTCTATTTCAAGTCAATTTATGTTTACCAGCTGGTTTAATTAGAAATACTTCTTGGATTCTTGAAATTAACACCTATTGTTTTCAGAGAAAAGAATTTATATTACAGCTTCTCGTGCAAGCACAGTTGAAATATTTTTGCAAAAATATCTAACCACAGTTTTAGACCTGTATCCGTTTTTAGCCAGTCCAATAACAAGACATGGTCAAGTTATTTTGAACGGAGCAATAAAAGCTATTTTAAAATGTATATAGGTGAAATTGTAAATTAATGTGAATAGTTGAAATTCTTCGTATATACTAGAGAACCTAGTTTTTCAATGCTATAAATATTATTGTGCGAAGTAAATAAAACATTATTGCACTGAAATTCTATAATAAAAATATTTTAATTCAGTTACATGGCTAAAACACACAAAATTAATATTTTTTTAACTTTCGTATTGCCTACATAGGTGCATGAACTATAAATTTCTTCAAGGATACCCAACCCAGAAGTTATGTACCTCCTAATTAGAGCAATGATAAAAAACATAGAACTTCCTGTTACCACGAGACTAAATTATATATGTGAACCACAAACAAATATAGTCCGCTTCTAAAAATTATTAAGGTGTATCCTTTTCTACTTGTAAATGCAGCAGCGTTAATTTAAGAAATAAAATTGTTTAAGCAAATATTATTTTTACAAACGCATTTAATAAATTAATTCCTGGTAAAATGAGTTATAAAAGGGAAACCTTCAAGCTAAAATTATTGTTGGCTGTTACTGTACAATAATTACCTATTTCGCGGCTACTGTGTACATCAGAAATGCCGTTGCTTTTGTTAAAGCGTCAACTGTGAAACTGAGGAGAGGTTGACCTCCAGCGTTTTGCGTCTGGACAACAAAAGGCAAATTAAATTTTCATTAAAATCACACCATCGCATTCTATACATTAATTAAGCTTTGATTGGCAGGTTTATGTACTATAACATTAAGAAAAAAAATGTAAAAGAATCGTACGCAATGGTAAAAAGTGTTGAAATTTAGCGACACCTTTTTATAGCGCAAACCGGCTTCTGGACAGGTTAATTAACTGTTCGCGATATTAAAATTTCAGAAATATTTTATGTCTACCTTTTTCATTCGAGAACGAATAAGTGCATTTTTTGTCATAATCTGTTAATCCATTATTTTGAATAAGGTTCGGGCTCTCTTGGGGATTCTTTTTAAAACCTGTTTATTTTTAACGTATATTCTGTACTATTCGTTGCAAGTTGACAAGTTTGTTTACGTGCAAATACCTTGCCAAACAACAAACAACCAGCCATGTTTAATATATTGTTCGTTTATTTTCCTGATGTGCCCATATGTTTAAATTTCAGTGAGGGTAAATTCAGAACTTCATCACACTCTCCTTCTGAATTGCCTCTGAACTGCCTCATGACTTCATCTCAGATTTCTTCAGTTATCGCTTTTACAGCTAAAAATATTGTTGCAATTTTACTTCATTATTTCCATTGCATTTTATCCGAAGGTACACATGTCAGCAATGAAAGGACACCATGCACTACTTCTGCTCCGTACTACAAGTTCTGCAATTAATACGGTATACATTTTTTACCCATTGCAAATCGTTGCGCTTGACCTAATAAGTTTTGTACCATCAATAACCAATAATATTTAAATATTAGTATAAGACCAAAGATCAGACTAAGGGTGGGTGTATCAATGTGAGGATAAAAGTGTTAGTTAAGTAACTGGCAGATAAAATTTAGCAAATTAGCAAGTTAATTTATTTATCCTCACTGATAAACCCACCCTTAGAAAACAAGTTATTCGACATAAACAGGAAACCAAGACGAAATAATAAGAACGGAGTCGGAGCGGAAAAGAGAAAATAATCAAGCAAATGATAATCAAAACATAACGCTACTGGCAACTAACGCATTACAATGAAGTGGAAAGACTATAGACGATAAGAATATTGAAAACGCAACAACGAGGAGAAATCACACAATAAAGTATTTGGCTATTTAGTAACACAAGAGGTGTTGCATATTAAAAATGATGAATTATGTTTGGAAGTGATAAAGGAAAGTACGAAACTGCAATTTATCGTAAGGAAAAAATATTTAGAAGAATACAGATTAGACCAATGGATAAAGCACTTTACAATATTTTTTTTATAGACACCTTACACGAAATAGCTCTCTCAAAATTTTATTTCGCACAAGGTTAAACAAGTTATAATACATTTAGTTAGAAATAGATTAAATACAAGAAAAAATTGTAGACAACTGTAACTCATTTTTTCACAAGTGTTATATAGTTTTACATTTTCGAAAAATATTAAAACGCTAAAATGTCTAGGAAAGAAAAAAGAAGAATGGTGACATTACATTCAAAATATTTCGAACAAGAGATTATGAAATAGAATTTCCAAATTTACCAAACCAAATATCTATTTTCAAAACTTACAACAAATTGATGACATGTACAAGTAACTTAACCCTTTCATGGGCCCGACCAAAGTTTTCATAGAACGCATTCTTTTCTATTGAGACTTTATTTAAAAACTACAAAAAGTGTGTTTTAGGAATCGACATATTTTTTTCATCTCTAATTTCATATTTAGGGGTGGTGAGAATATATTATTCCACCGCCCAATAATTAACTTTATTAGTGGAAAAACCTTTTGGTTTTTCTAGGAATATGAACAAAAAAAATACTTGTTGCACATACATAAAATAAATTAATTTAAAAAACATTATTTATTGTTCGTGAAATTTATCGAAGCAAGTGTTTATATAGAGTGGAATTTTACAAAATTTGCAAATATATTGGGTTCTTTTTTCATTAGCTTTTGTACTGCACATTCTGCAACGCCTGTAGTTCTTTACTTGATTAGGAAGATGCTGTCCTATATTAACTAGGCGTATTTCATCAGGAACTTTACGTTTGTTTGATAAAAAATTCATTGACTTGTTTCGACGCTTTCTGCATGTAAACCCAGATATCAATTGCCTAGCCAAATTTATACGAAACCATAATTGATCGACTTTCTTCCTTCGATTGCAATTCATTAGAACAAACGAGGTTTACAATTGTCATATCTATAAGGTAGTAGAAAATTCTGTGCCACCATTTCGTTGAACTTAGGCCAATGGCATACCATCCGTGAAGCTGGTCAAACTTATCAACTCCTCCCATGATTTGATTGTGTACCGCTACAGCTTTAGGACAAGAAACATCTGATCTTGAACTATCCTTATTTGTACGTTGAACATATGTTGTTGCGCATGGAGAATATTCAATAATTTTCTTGTATCTTACGCCGAGATAACGATCACTGGACCAGTAGTTATTTAGTTGAGGTAAGACATAAATACCCATGATAATCATTATTCTAGTTAGAGCTTTTTTTCAACATTCGTGTTTTTCCAATTGTTAGATGGCCCAATTTCGTCATTTTTGTTGGATTTTCTTTTCAAGTTTTGGGATGCATATTTATTAGTCTGCTTGACTATATTATCTACAATGTCTGAATTCAAAAGCCTCAAAAAGTAATCAATTTCCTTGGCCTGGGGTGTAAAATCGTTTACGGATTTTGCTTGTCTGCTGAATTCAAGGACGAAGTTTTCAAATTAATCTGTATTTTCAGTCCAATCCTCATTATCGCTTTCGTTATCACCTTCCTTGTCGGTGTTGAAAATTCATTCCCAATAACCAAATCTGGTGCACTCTCTGGAGAAGGAGACGAAGAAACGCGAATAAAATCGTCATTAAATTCGTCATTACAGGAAGATGACGATAGATTAGGCTTACTGCTACCGGAATCTGAACGACGAGTTTAATAATTCCAAATTTCCAAATTCCTTCTCCGCTTCTTTGTCTGCCTCCTCCTCTGAGTTTTCTTCGCCATCAGGTAGCAGTAGGTAAAGTACTTTAGCGCTGCCTCGGCGTGTTCAGAATTTTGTACATCCCATTGCCCAAACATTTTTATTTGAAAGTAAGGATAAAATAATTGGTTTAGATATATCTTACAACATAAACATGGGGATCACGAAAGAGCAGTGGAAAGTGTTCATCCCACCAGTTAAAAGCTTTATTGTTGATCACTGCAATAGTTTAATTATATTCATGATTTTCCTAAACATAAATAAAAAGGTGTATTCTAATTGAATAATTCATTGACTTCAAGCTAGATGGCAGCAAAAAGTATTGGTGGGAATTATAATATACAATGCCTACTAGGAAATAAATTCAGGGTGGGAACATTACCTTCCTCCGCCGATTAAAGGGTTAAAAGAAAAAGAAAACTAATAATACAATATCAGGAAGAAACTAGACAGTCGTGGTGTGCCTAAAATGTGTGAAGAAGTCGCAATTGAAGTGTCAATATTCAAAACACTAGAATATGGCCAAGAACAAATCCTTATTTATTTCAAAAAACACATGGAGTTGCCCCAAATATTGAGTGTGTATATCCTCCTCGGACTTTCTTTATTGAAGTTATGTAGTCACTAGAATGTTTGATAGTATTAGAGACAGCTTTTGAGATTAAAAGAGCTGAAAACTAGAATATTCAAGGTTCTTACCGAATTGGTGGCAGGCAGCTGCAAAATGTAAAAAGACATTTTCAAGTAAATTATGTAACTATTTTGTTTTGACACCTTACAGCAAACTTTGTAGATTTTCTTTAAACTTAATTTTATTATATTGTAAGAAATTCTATTGAACAAAAGACAATGTTGTTACTTACTGTGTTTTTTTCTTAACGTCTTCTTAAGTTGTCTACTGCCGATTATACGAATTTTTCATTTTTCACAAGTTTTGTGAAATCTTGTTTACAAGGGCACTATACTATAGAACTGTTACATATTTTTATTAAATATTCTGCAAACTCTTCTTGTATTTCTTCTGAGATTACAATTCAATTGTATTACCTCCTGTATATGAAATCTAATTTTGTGCAACTAAAATATTGTGTGTACAATATTAGTGCCAGGTTTTTACATAATCTTGTTTGTAACGACATTGATTCTCCACCTGTGCTTGGATATGTAAACTTTAATGTGCCATCTGTGAATACTCGTTCGTTAATCCGCTAGTTAATTGTCGTCCGAAAACTAATGTTCTTGTTAGGTCACCTATGTACCACATGACTACAAATTTTAATAGATATTACGTCTAACAATTGCTTATTTTGCTGATGGAATGCTTTTGAATGAGTATTAGCTTCGGTTGTTATATTACCATATACACATGTTTATTTTGATTTTTTGTATTTTTTGATTGTTTATTTTGATTTTTTTGTGTTTCCTTTTGTTTGAAGTGTGCACTAGAATTGTTATTTTGTATATTTTAGAGTATTTCATTATTAATTCTTATGCTTCACGTTTTGTATTTTGTTTTTAGTATTGTCCTGTAATTGGTTTATGACTGTTGGACAATTAAAGATTATTATTATTAGTGCAGCAGAAAACTGTTGCCATCAATTTCTCAGTAGATGGTTGAATCCTTGCTTTTTTGGCGGTGTAGACCCTTTATGCACCCATTGCATTAATTCTGATTTTGCTTTGAGTCCCAGAGATGCACGCACGTCTCGTCTCCTGTCACAATTTGTGCCAAAAATTCTTATCTAAAATTGTCAAATAGCTTTGCAAAATTTCCAACCTGCGCAATTTTTACTCAGGTGTGAACAACTGTGGAACCCGCCTCTTGTTTAAAATGTCATGTAAAACGTTTATTATGCATGGTTTAGATATTTTTAATGTCATGGTAATGGTCGACACTTTCACGCAACGATCCTCGAAAACTACTGCTTCAACTTTTCAATTCATTTCCGTATTTGTTACCGTTTCAGGCCTGCCACTTCGCTCAATGAATCCACTCCGCCATCGAAACTGTTATTGCTTAATGTGATGGTGCATCATCTTCGGCTGATAGCCCTTCTTTGTTAGAAATTTTATCACACACTAATTGCTCATGTTTCGTACAAAACACTTTATAAAATGCAAATTAATTATCAGAATTAATTCAGATTTTACATGTAGGATTTATACAACGCTGGTTTTTCGTTTGATGACTAGGTAGATTTTTTCCTCGTAGCATTATATATAATTCTTTCACCATTAAATCATCCGACATAAATGTAGTAATTTGAAAGTAATTTCTTGTACATAAACTGCATAAGAACATACATACATATAACAAGGTTACGTACATGCAACCTACACACTTAGCTGTCTTAAGACAATCTGCTTGCTATCTTAAGTGTTCCATTTAGATAACGGTGTTAACATACGAAGTCCGTACTCATTTGTTGGTTGTATACATTTCCATCTATACGTGGAATATATTTTTCAGTTACGTAAACATTAAGATAATAAGCAGGTGCTAGCAGAGCTTGTGGGTGTATAACATTATTATCAACTTCTGACAGTAATCCTTTTCAGCGTATTTTGTAATTATGTTTTGAATACATATTGTATGAACATCTAAAATATTTAAAAGTTTATAAAGCCCTAGTATATAAGCAAATATCTGTATTACCTCAGAAAAATATGAGTTCTCAAGTTTGTTTCGTCATTTAATTTGTTCATTTGTTGTATATATTATGATATGTGTCTATACTTTTATTTACATTTACATAGCGAATTCGCTATATAAATTTCCATTATTTATCTTTTCCTTTCGTTTGTTCTTACCTATTTGCACCATAGCTATTACTGAAAATAAATGGTGCCTTTGGTCTCCTGTGTTTACTTTTACCGAATCATAATTTGCACTACTCTTAAGGCTGTATATTATAAATTATGTCTTAACAAAAGTTAGGGCAAGAAATTGAATGATTCACTCTATTTGCAATACACGCTTACATGAGAGCGCATTTATTTCAAAAATCCCACCTCATTTCCCACGCAAGACCATCCCCATTTTTTTCCAGTGAAATATCTGCATAAAAACCTAAATATATCGCTGACATAAATGTAACTTCCTTCTCCTTCGACGAGTTACTGTTGTTTGTTCTTCTTCTCGAAGATGTTGTTAATGCTAAACGGGTTCAAGTGCGCGTCAAAGAAAAATATTGCCGACCATTTTTGCCGTGTATTTTGGTGCCGCACGCATGTATGCCAGCAGTGAGGGACAAATTACCGCGGCAGTAAAACATGTGCGAAACAATAAAAACTGTGACAGGAATGCGAATAGAGTGAAATAATTGAATCACGTTCAGTTGGTTCCTTTTGTTTGTTTGAAATATTTATTTCGGAAAGTAACGTTTTTGGCAGACGTACTAAGCTTCCTCAGATTACATTCAGATTTTTTGTCTGGAATGAAATAATTTTGCTTAATCTTGTTTTCAGAATATATATTTAAATTTTTATAGCCCTAGAATTTTAACGTTTTAAATTTTAAAATATAAATTCTTTACTTAAAATTTGTCTACAAGAGCGAGTATTTTTTCCAATATTTTGAAAACTAAAATTAACAAATAAAGGCATACAACCAAATAAGGTACTAAACAGATTTCATTTTAATTAGTTAGGAATTAACTCAAGCATCGGCACAATCATCGGCGGCAATGAGTGGCCATTCAAGGTGGTATTTTGAAGCTGTAAGAAATGGTGTTTTGATAACACAAAATACAAAAACGTGTCATTTACAGGCGGAAATATATGCCATAGATCTTTGCGCCCGAGTAAGCTTAAAAGCTATGATCCTATTCAGGCTTTACTGTAATCTACACAGTAGAATTAATGTCAGTAGCTGGTCGCAAATAACAGGGTATTCCTAATATGATTTCCTGGGCATTTTAGGGCAAGAGGAAATGATGTATCAAACGAACTTGCGAGATGTCGAGCGTAGATACACTTCGTTTCTTTATAGTTCCAAAAGGACCAACAATGAGAAGCAAAGGAGGAAGACGCCTTCCTTTGCAGGAACAGGAAATGGTGTCTTCTTATGATAAGCAAAATCTGGATTAATTCAAGCGAAATCTTCTCTTTAAAACTTCTCAACAATAAACTACTGGATTTCAGTAAACCGGAGTTAAGCACATTTACAGGCCTTTTGAATGTTCGTTGTCTCTTAAAACTGAGACTTCTAGGCATATATTTTTGTAAACCAATAGTCCAAGAATGGTTCCAGTAAGTGGCAAAAGGATCCCAAACGCCCGATGAGATTAATATAATAGTGCCCAAGTAACTCTTGAGATTCGCGAAGAATATTGTACTGGGAGGGCACTAACAGAACAGGGTAATCACACTGGATCGCCAGGTTGCAACGAGGAGACGTACGTGGAATCAGAATGTCCTACAATACATTAACAATCCGTAGGGCAGAGCTTTCTCCTGTTCAGAAAGTGGAAACCTGGTGAAAATAATGAAATGGAAAATGAATCTTATGATTTTACAGAAGAAAACAAAATATCGAAACTGTAGGTTTCAAAACGTCTCAAAGTTAGTACCAAATTTGTTGCGTCGTCTCGATTTAAAAATGAATAATTTTCGGAAGTTTATTTCTAACAGAGAAACAGATTAGTGCCAAAAATGTACCTTGCAAAGATGTTTCACGGATATGAACTCGCTGTTACTGTTAATAACACCTAGCATATGATTGATAATTATTTGAGATTGAATTGGATGCGTTGGATTTAATTTCAGTGCTGCATCTCAGACAGTAACTTTAAAGATGTTCGAGTAAAATGAAAGCAAAGAGAAAAGACAAAGAAATGCATATGTACAGAGGCAGTTCAGATATTATTGTCTCTGATAGAATGAAACAACTTGGAAAGGTGGATTTTTTTTTATTTTCAACATAGTCTCCTAAGCCACTAACACACTTCGTATGGTAAAGAGCTTTAACACCCTCAGAAAAAGTGTGTTGTCTTGGACTACCAACCACTCATTTACATCTATCATCAGTATCTCATCGTCCCGAAAGTGAATCCCACGAAGCTGTTCTTTGAGTTTGGGGGAATACATGGAAGTCACTGGGAGTCAAATCTGGAGAATAGGCAGAATTGCGGCCATTGAAACATAGCTTCTGTGAGCAGGAGCGTTGTCCTGATGAAGCAGCACAAGACGTCTGGGTTTCCTCCTCCTCTTCCCTTTATTCTTTGATGAAATCACGCAGTTTTGAAATTAAAGCAGCATAATACTGCCCAGTTATCGTCTGACTACGTGGTAAAAAGTCTATAAGGATAATTCGTTTGGCATCCCAGCAAACGGTGGTCATAAAGAAATGTGTAGATGCTGTTGCACGAAACTTTCGAGGGGGTGGTGAAAGATTGTACCTCCATTCCATGCTCCGCCTTTTTGATTTAGGATCATAATGATGAACCCAGATTTCATCCCAACGAATCTTGCTAGGAAGTGTTCAGGATCTCGCTTAATGACCGCCAAATTCGTCTTTGAAGTGACCTGTTGAATGCGCTTTTGCTCTGACAGGTCTCTGTGCAGCCGCCATTTTGGGGCCTAATTCTTATAATGTATGTCAGGGACAACAATATCTGAACTGGACTTGTACCTCTTTATGATTTTCGAAATCCCTGTAGAATTATTGAAAACGATAAAAAGAAGTACTAAGAATGCTCTAGTTTTTCTACTTTATAAATTCTTTTAATTTCTTATTATTAATAGGATTATATAATAGGAGCAAAAAGTCAAATGGAAGAATACATTTCTATGGATTTCGACGAACGTTATTAAGTTCAATTTTACAATTATAGCGATCTAACTAAAACCAATTTTCTCTTGTAAGTTGAACAATTACACTCATACATATATAATAAAGATAATGCACTTGCTGTGAGACCACACTAACCTTTTTCTGCAAAGATGTAAAAGCTTTATTTATTAAACAATTTTTGCATTTTATTATATGTACATATATGTAAATATACTATATCTTATCATAGAACTGTATACGTTGAACTTTTACCACTGCGCCTACAGTCATTGTTGCTTGTAAATATTCTCTTTCCGTCCTGTGTGCTATCTAGTAATTTTCCACTCCAGTACGTTAA
The DNA here is from genome assembly GCA_023690525.1 of Holotrichia oblita. Classification (NCBI taxonomy): domain Eukaryota; kingdom Metazoa; phylum Arthropoda; class Insecta; order Coleoptera; family Scarabaeidae; genus Holotrichia; species Holotrichia oblita. The sequence continues at coordinate 189,714,199 of CM043015.1, forward strand.
AATATTTTAAATATTTTGCTATAATTTTAATGTTCTTTTTACTACTTTATCGTTAATGTAGAAGATAATGTTTAACAATTTTTTTTGTGGTTTACGTCACACAGATTCAAAAATAAGGTTTTACTACTAGCATCTGTGCGGATTAGCCGTGTTTACGAGATTCTTGCAGTTTTATGGGAATTTTTCGAACATCAATGTTATGTAGATTACATCTATTAAAAGTTTTTATGAGAAATGTTGCTGTTTTGCCAACACTTACACGATGACATGCAACCCACGGTACCGATAGCTCTGCTTAGACATTGCATGTTATTCCACTTGCAATTTCTTTATGTGTCTTTATATTTATTCTTTCTTCACTGGAACTGAGATGGCCTAGCCGAAATCATCACCATTCTATGCATCATATGAGAAGCTGTGCAATTTTGAACTGCAAAAAAGACCACACCACCTACATCATTCCAAGTTAATCAAAGTATGATCCTCACAATCAGTCAATCAGATCAAAGTCCTTCACAGGTGTACATACTAACAATATATTTTCAAAAAATAGATATTAAACATGTGTGTCTTTATTTTTAAGCAAACAAAAACCATTAAATTACGTATCATAAAGAATCATGTAACTAGCAACGATATCTATGTAATTCCATCGTTTATTCATACCCTTATGATGTTTATAATTACAGTTAAAATAATAATGTGGTCTTAGAACCTCTACAGCAATAACGCACAGGAAAAACACAAACCACATAAATTTCTATAAACTACTTATTTGTAATGATTTTAATGAGCGGTGTCTACCCTATCTCACACATAATAGCTTGCAATCTCCTTCATCAGCGGCAGATGTTTTGCGGCTAGAAATATACCATTGCACTTGACATTACAGCTTCAGTCACGGTCATGCATTTCCGAGCATCTGCGTTCTTGATTATGCAATATGTTAATATTTCCGTTGTTCTTTTTATAGCGTTTGCAATTTGGTATTGCGTTTAATCGGAAAACCAATCTTATGATGACAATTCCTAGATATACGACAAAAAAATTGTAATTTGTTGCATTATAATTCGAATTAAGAATGCTATAATTTAATCCTGTACAATAATTGATTTAAAATTAATTAGTTAAGTGAGATTATAATTTGATTACGTTTTAATTATTACTCATTAATTTTTTCATATTAAATTTATTAAAGTGGGCACACAGGCCATCGAAACCTAACCGACTTTAGACTAAAGAAATATCTACGAGATGATAATATTTTTGAAGTGCCAATAAACGACAAGCTTAGAAATACGTACACCGAAGAGTAAATTAAAAAGGTCTTAAGATCCATCACTTCGTCATTAATTGTAGCAGTACTGCAAGAATTAAGGATGGAATATATTATTATATTAGTCCATTTTTTGGTGGATATCCTAGTATGTAAAGGAACCACAAAGGTGTCTAACTAAGTAAAAATCTAACACAAAAAAATTGTTATAGGATCAGAACTAACCGAAAACGCAGCGAAGAGGTTGTCAAATAAAAAGTAAATACAACATTAAAGGAAAGGTAATTTGATAATGGGTGAAACACCTTTGCAGTCACACTGGAAATTCATATCTGCCTACAGGAAAAGACTGTATGGTTATTTATTAACATGTTCAATTTATTAAGAAATTACAATTTAAACGGGTCGATAGCAGCAGTGGTTAGGAGGCTGACTATTGTTGTGAGAGAACGATAGGTGCCGGAATTCAACACTCTGGAGGGACGGTGACATTTTTTCAGAGAGTTTAATCCCGGATCGACTTGCCATTGGCTGTTGGGAGCAAAGTGATTAACAGCGCGGCGTCATAAAAGGCGATATGGTGCTGTTGCAAAGCCATTGAACACAACTTACAGACACAAACTACACCGCGAGAGTTGCAGTGATAGCCAGACAAGCGATACAGCTTACGGAGTCACTGCAACTAAGCACCCATCACACATTAAAAGAAAAATCTAATAGTATCAAAATCTACATATACGTATTTTTATATCCAAACTTGAAAAACTTCTAAAATAAGGCGTATAGGAGTATATAATAATAATAATAATAATAATAATAAATATAATAATAATAATAATAATAATAATAATAGTGACTTTATTTTCCACAATATGAAATTGCAGAGTGAGGGTGGGTTAGCCTGCGTATAACAAGAAAATAAACTTCATATTCGGAAAATCCATGGACGGGGTCCAGAAATAAGGTGCATTATGCACATCTGCTTTATACCCAACCCAAAAATCTACAAATAATGATAACATAGCGAAACATCATAGCACTAACAATAACAATACACTATAATCAGGCAATCATAGAATCATAGGTAGCTATACACTATACTCTACTTAATACTCTATTACGTAGGCAAGTCCAGATATACTAGACATTTAAGAGTAATTATCTTATGAAACAAGCATGCTGAGTGTAATGATCTTCTATCCCTCATATTCAACCAATTCGTTAGCTTTAGGGTGTGAGAAATTCGACAGTACTTTCGTATGCCATGAATTAACCTCAAACATGAGTTCTGCACAAGTTGCACTCTCCTCTGGGTAATCACATCCAAGCATGGCCCATATACTACATCACAGTAATTGAAGTGCGACAAAACTAAGCTGTCGCAGAGTTTAACTTTCAATTCTTGTGAGAGGCAATCTTTGTTTGCATAGATAGCTCTTAGGTTAGAGTATGCAGTACGAACACATTTAGGAATATGTGATGTAAACCTTAAATTTGTATCTATGATCAAACCCAGGTTTTTTGCCTCGGTAACAAACTTTAGCGGCATACCATTCAGCTATATATAATTCATAAAAGAAATAATCTAGTTTAGAAAATTTGCTGCTGGCACCACATTCTCTTAATTTCTAGTATACAGAACACACTTGTTAGCGTTAACAGTATTATAAGCCCTGCTCCTACCACCAACGTGATTGAGGGTGAACACCTAAAATGTTGACCACATCTTACGTATTAAAGCATAACACTCAATGTCAACTTGGTCTTCTTTTCTTCAACATAGCCTTCAAATTTCTCTGAGTGTGGTCTGTCTTATTACCCCTTCTATGTTAAAAAAGCTCTTTAAGCATGTTTTCTTCGGCCGCTATTAACCTACAATGTACCTAAGATGGCCCCGTGGCAGCGCCTCCCAAATCAAGCGTCTTATTACCCTGCAGAACCGAGTTCTGCGTGAGATTGTCGCAACATCCTGGTTTACTTTTAACGCGCTAATTTATCTGGATTTGCAATTTTTGACGCTGTATAAGCACGCGCTAGCACTGGCCAGAAAAACCTCGGCTAGGGCCTCCAGATTGGAGAACCCATTGTTCGCACACCCTGGAGAATTGAATCCTTCAGCTTGAGAAGTAGAACTGACTAAGGTTGACCCACATTTTGAACGAGCCCACACAACGCCAGCCATATCCGCGAGATTAAAAGGCTTGCGAAACAATTGTTTCTATTTGAAAAAATTCAGTCCTAATCCTGTATAATAAAATTAGTTTTTGAATATTTTTTAACACATCCTATTTTTCGTTAATAACTCAACAATACGTCATCCAAACCCAAAACTCCAAACACAATTTAAAGTAGTTAAGAAACAATAAACAAGAGATATAGAGGATGGCTCATTAAAAGAAAATTCGGGAATTTACCCCACTTTAACTCGCATTTTTTGTTACTATACCACTTTTTATAAAATAAGTTAAAGTATTTTTCTACAATGTCTTAAAACAACATCCACATGAAGATGATATACAAACTGTGCTACTTTCTTAAGACCATGACAAGTTCGTAGAGATATGCTATTTCCGAAAACTAACATCCTCAACGTCACTACCGGGTAACGCCAATTCCTTTAGGCTATATGCCTGACATCTATATTTTCAAAAGCTGAGATGCAAAGACCAAATCGCACAACATCCTTACCATCCTAGTTATCATTCGCATTTGGACTTATGAAGTAGTAGATTTAGCCAAATAGGACACTAGGATAAGATACAGTACTTCACAGCAGTTTTTGAGTTTGTAATTTGATTTCTGCAGTTCACTTCAATGTTTAATAACGCCATATTAAGCTATGATCGTTTAAAATCCGAAAAAGGTCGAAATATGATTTGTTAGATAAATCTAATAATAAACTTTATTATTATTGCAGTTCTAACATTCTTCTAATCTTTGCAACAACCTTTTACTTCAATGTATGTACATACATATATCCGTAGTAAAATCTTTACAACAACCATGTACGATGAATCAATCTATCTAACGGGAAGTGCATTCAACGTAACATCGATACATTCAACTTGGTAATTTTCACTTATCGATTGAAAGAACCGTTGTTCTTACCAAACACATGGCAGAACACACGTTCAATCACGACATAATTGCCGATTACGTCTCCTATTACCGTCCATTTAAAGTGAATAATAATAATGACGAACCTTGCAGCGAACGATTCCGAATTCCTTGCACTTGACATTCGATCTTCTCTGGGTATTTTAATAGCTTTCACTTTATTAGGTTCTGCTATTACACGCCGAGTAAATACATATGGGTCTATTTACATTTACATTTACATTTTCTGCTTGCGCTTCGACCGTTGGCAGCTCGAACTGCAATGCCATATCTTAAATAGAACTTCAACGGTTTTAAATTGGCTTTAATCACGCAAACCGACGTATGCGGCATATATGTATACATACAGTCAAATCGGTTTGAATGGTTCCAAATGTTGATTTATATAAATATGATAAAATCGAGAATTTTCTATTGTTATCGAAATACTTATGTATTAACTGATATCGACTCGATTAAATAGAAATTTAATGTTAACTAGAAGCTTTATATAAGTCTATCGCTCCATTTAACAGGTAAAAACATCAGTACTGCTAGGAATCTTGATCTTAGAACGCACATTAATGTCAATTAGTTTCTAGCATGGCAATCGTAAACGTCAAGGACAACTTGTCCTACAACTCGTGAGTCGTAGATTTCCCTCTTAACGCAACTTTTTCTTCTTCATATCAGGTATTCACCAGTAGCTACGTTTTAAGCGCATCCGTCATTTTTTATATCGGAGCATTTAAAACCCATGAGGATTGTGAAATGTAGTATTTGCTTGCGCGCATCAATTGGACAATTAACACTCAGTGAAATTTCTATACTAAGTAAGTACCTTTATTAGCAAAGCTATTATTACAACTCTCACATTTCTTACATTTTACTTAATTAACTATTTTACGCTGCTACAACATCGAAATTACATGGATCACTCAAATTTTTGTTTAACATATTGTAACAGATTTCTCTTTAACGTTTTTTAAATCACTACAATATTTTAAACTTTGTGGGAATGCATTAAACAATATGAAACCATTCACAAAAACGTTTCTCGATGTCCGAATCCTGTCAAATCTCTCTATATAAAGGTCTTTTACATTTCTTGTATTCTGTTCATGTATATCTTGTACAACAGCTATTCTGCCACTTAAATGAAATGGGTACATGCAGTTTTTTTATTTTAAAAATAAAAATCATGGTTTTGTAGACTATGTATTGTTTATATTTAACAGGTTCAACACCTCGAGCATAATCTTGATTGGTGTATACTTATTGCACTTTAATATAATTCTTAATGCCTTATTTTGTAGCTTTTGTAATTTTTGCATTTCACCATTGTTTATGCTGAACAATACTGTTGAACAATAGTCAATATAATAGCCCTCTAAAACAGTAACAAAGTATACAAAGATAAATTCTTACTTATTCTACTTAGGAAGAAAACCTTTTGTGACATCTTATTTAATAAATATTGCACATGTGATTTAAAATTAATGTTAATATCAATCATCACTCCTAAATATTTAATATTATCAACCCTTTGTAATTTATTTTAATTACTAGTTAAATTTATAGTATCAAAATGGATAGCTGCAATTTGAAACTTTGACCCAATCACCATATATTTAGTTTTATCCAGATTAGTCGCCATATTATTATCACATAACCACTCGTATAATTTACTTAATTCATTATTTAATTTTTCTACCATAACGTCAATATTTTTACCAGTAACATAAACCATGCTATCGTCCGCAAACATACGGATCTCACAGTTGTCTACACATTTCACCATATCAATGATATGATACAAATAAAACTGGTCCAAGACAGTTCCTTGGGGTACACCAAACAGAATGCAAACCTCATTAGATACTACCTTTCTAAATTTTACAGTTTGTGTTCTACCTGAGAGATAAGTCGAGAACCATTTCAAGGCATTCCCTGACAAACCAATTTTATTTAATTTACACAACAGCAAGTTGTTGTCAATAGTCTCAAACGCTCGTCTAAAGTCTAAAAATACAGTCAATACTACATTATTACAGATTCACAATAATGTTTCTTCCTGAATCCTGACTGATTAGGTACAAATATGTTGTTTTTGTCACAGTATTCAATTAGTTGTTCTTTCACACACAATTCCAATACTTTTTCATAAGGAGCCACAGAATTAATAGGTTTGAATTCACCACACTTTTTTTCTTTTGGAACTTTCGGTACCGCTGTTATAACAGTTTTCTTCCAATCTTCAGGAAATATACCTTTTCCCATAGAGGTATTTATTACATACAAGAGTCTGTCTCCGATAACTTCACATGGATCTATTAAAATACTGGATATTCCATCACTAATATCAGCAGAACTTTTTAAATTCCGCACGATATTTCTTAACTTTCCCCCAATGGTGTACGATTTTTTTGGAAACTTTTGAACAGAAGTTTATATGGCACAGAAGAAGAGTTTTCTTAGTAACTCCGTAAAAATTATACATCGAAGTTAATGCCGAACTACAAACAAACACGAATGCAAGAGAAAATAACATTAAATGAATTTATTTTATATAAAGAATATTTACAATAACTAACTCAAAATAGCGAAATTAAAAACTACAAAAAAAATAAAAATGTACATAAAAAAAATAATTCTTTCTAAACTTAATAGTGAGTAGTGAGTGTTACATCCTCTAGACAAAATAACTTCAAACATCCGGCTCATCATACTGTCTATCAATTTGTTCGATATTGAAATAGGGATATCATTTCAACATCGCAGATTTTAATTCTTTGACGTCATCCCATTGTTTATTATTGACATTATTGAGAGCGGTCCAATCCGACTGAGAGGATATTAAACGGACTGTAGAGGTGGTGGCTAGATCTTAAGTTGACACTGTTAAAGATCTTGCAGAATGCGTCAGGTTCTCACCGACGATGAACACCTGATAGGATCCAACTCCTCAAGGTATTGGATCAACGGATTTCCAAACCTATGGGCCCTTTCAAGGCCAGTTAATTTGTCCCCTAAGTTATTATCGTCTTGAGAAATGTCACGTAAATGAAGAACTCCAGTTTTAAGCTCAAAAAGCTTCTCCAGCAGACGAGCCGATACAGGACAGACCTCATTCACATGTAGGAACTTGACAACGACGTCGCAAAAAATGTTGGCGAGAGGTGACACGCATGTCGAGAGTAACTCCAAGGTATTGGATTGGTCGACCAAGGGAGCCTCTCGCCACCCACGAAAATGTTAGTTGGGGGTGGATTTCGTTTTCTAGAGAACCTCACTGCCACGCATTTAGAGGCATTGATACCATATGTCATATACGGCATTAAGGGGCGCTGAAGGCGTTATTCCTTGAAGAATGTCATCAGCATTTACCGCCAGTTGCGCGTTGGGAGAGCGCAGAATATCGCTGGCAAAAAAGAAGGAAGAGTTCTGGGCTCAGCAGGGAACCCTGTGGGATACCAGTCCTAATAGGCCTGGATGCCAAGACGTGGCCAGGCGACTTGATGCATAAAGTTCTACCAGACTGGGTTTAAAATTTTATTTCAATTATTTCCGTTGGTGTAATAAAATGTGTGGCCATGATTTATCGAAGCCTGAAGGAGCTGCTATCCAGACGTTACCAGAACAGGCTAACCGAAATATCGATGACCGATGTCTTCATGTTAGTTTTTGATTCCATCCTCAACGCGATTTTTGCCATAGGAGTTACCCAACTTTATAAATCTGTTGATAAGACGATGGGATCGTCTCAAACTTTTGAAGATGTCTAGAAGCTTTCTTCACAGGAAAGTAATGTCTGATTTTGTGGTGTGGAATGTCTGCTAACTCTGTGGAATACGTTTATATGACCGGTACTTCCCCTACATATCTAACAGTTGCGACTTGACAAAATAATGTATCTGTTATTTCTTTACGTTCAGAAATGTAATTCTAGGGTACTCACCAATTTCGTTCTATTTTTTATCCAGTATTATCTCGAAGATTATCAAACATAAATACTCATATATTATAGTTTTATTCGTTAAGGTTATTCTGCTCTATACATACATATCTCCTTAAATACATATGTGCATAATGCGTCTAATCTATGTATTTGTATTTAATTTGTTAGTCACGTTGTACAAGAGAGTTAGTTCATCGTTCTATTTTATCCGGAGCAAATGTAATCTGTGAAGCACGCTTATTTCACACTTTTTCCAAAATATGTCCACAAACTCGTATTTATACATAATATGTATAAACATGCACTATTATGTATATGTGGAATAAGCTGAGATAAAGCCGTGATGACATCACTTACGTAAATGTTGACATTTAGCATTCGCCTTGGTCTAAGTAAAGTTATGAGTATGAAATGCACAATAAAGATAGTTGTTACTATCAGATGCAGATATCTTGTATTGTATATTTTGTTCATGTCTTGATACCATTTTCTAGAAATATTTTTTTTTGTCTACAATTGATTAATATAAATTAATAAAATGCAGAACAATGAGAATACTTTATTCTTACTGTGATTTAGTCTTAGCAGATGGTGTTTATAGATTCATATCTGTTAATTATAGAAACAATTTTACGCTAGCCAACCATTCGTCTGTGCATCTGTTCACAATGTATAATGAAATATGTACAAATTTCTGCCGCAGACAAACATAAGATGTATTTGTGTAAATTTCTCAGGCTATTTGTTTTAGGTATGAATCTATGAATACTTCAAACACCTACAAAGTGACTAAATTCTCGCTTTCATATATTCTCCCGCAATGATAGTAGGAAGCAAGTAATTTTCCAATTTACATCTGTACATTAGAGAGACGCCCACTGTCTTGGCCGTGTGAATTAAGATTTGCTTCTCAGATACACACGGTAGCAAACGCAAGCTATTTATGGTAGAACAAGCAACGCAATAATTAGTAAATATAGCGATGCGAGCGTATAAGCAGAAGCAAATTTGTAAACATCCAATATGTATAACTTGTTATTACATTAATGTCACCGTCGTAGGAAATATATTGCCTTACCTACCTAGATAGAGGTTTTAAATTTGCGAAGGTACTTTTGGATGAGTGAGATTAGAGTTTGATGAAGTAAAATTAATTCTGAACAAAGAATAATTGAGAAAAACGATCAGGATAAAACTTCCCCCAAAAAAGTTTCGCGACTACCTGTGTTTATCGCTGGAGATGGAATCACACACTAGAGAAAGTATTGTTCTACTAAAACAGTGAGAATTAGAACAAAATATTATCATTAGATTGCTCCATATTGAAGAATATAGAACTGTTTTGGAATGTTACTCCTATGTTGGATATTATACCTACTGGCGACATACGAAAAAGAAGAGCAAAACCTACTAACATTTATGAAAACAAAGCTTTTTTTGGTCCATTCTACTTAGCAAAGCCTTTTGTAGATAATTGCCAAACTACACACTCAGCTAAACTAGACGTTTATGATGGGCAACAGCCTGAAGACTCATACAAGCAGTCCAATGACACATGCAGCACTGTCCAAAGATTTATAACCACAATATCTATAACAAATCGCAAGATGGCGAATGGCAACTGGTTTATGAGTCTAGATGTTGTCAACAAATTATTTTTTCTTTAAAGGTACAAAAATATGATTATTTCTTCACTAGTAAAAAAATGTTCTGCTTTCTTTACTAGTACAAAAATGTAATGTCTATTATCGTAAAAAAGAATAGATGCTGCTTCTATAAAAATGATTCTAAAGCATAATTTTATTGCCAAAAGTGCAACAGCTTTTTGCTGCTAAGGCTACTTAAAGCTTAGTGCTGTCAGTATTCCCAAAATGCTAAAAATCAATAAAAACTTCTCTGTAGTATTATTTGAACTAGTGCAGTTTTTGACAATGTATTTTGTTAGTGTTGTTTAAACTTAAATAAAAGCTCTCCAATAAAAAAAAAAATTAAGGACCATCTCATCGGTTGCTGTACTGACAAGGACCCCTTAAATTCTTAAATAAAGTTAAGTTAAAGTTTATAGAATACTATAAGCATAATAATTTGAGCTATATTACTTAACTAATTTATATTAACCTTTATAGTCAACCAAATGAGTGTATGAAGCTTGCAAAACTCCGCCGGCTTTTAGAAACAAAGCACCTGGAGCCCAAAAGGAAGTCAGTAGATTATTTTAAAATTAAACTAGACGAACTCACATCATGCCGAAATGTTATTGCAAAACTTTCTAGTGCACATTAAAATTAAAATGCAACCCTTACATCTTATGAGCTGCGGTTATTGCAAAATCTGATAAAAACTACACGATTGCCGAAGAATTTATATTGCCACCAGCGGTAATCGTTTGCAAAAGAACGTTGGGTGATGCAGCCGCTAAGCTAGTAGCTACTGTCCCTCCTTCAAAAGAGGGATTACTGATATGGCTAGTAACACTGCAAATGCCATGTTGGTTGGGCTTTGCATGTGTGACATGTTGTTTGTAGATTTTTTTTTTTTTGGAGCTACTCCACGGAACAACAGATGATATTTTTACTGCATTGAATGATTTCTTTAGTAAACATGACATTGCCTGGAGGATGTGTGACTTCAGCAAAATCTGTGGCTAGGTGCAAAACAGATTTTCAAGCTCGTATGAAAGCTGTAGCTCCTAACATGAAATGGACACGCTCTTATATTCATCGAGAGGCTTTAATAGCCAAAAGATTGTCTGAAGATTTGCAGAAAACTCTTAACGAAGTAATATAAATTATTAACTACATTAGAACTCGACCTTTGCAAACCAGGTTGCAACATAAGATGACTCTCTTGAGATAGGATCTTCCCATTGTTTTTTGAGCTTAAAGATGAGGTCAGAATTTTCCTTTTTGACAAAAAGCATGCAAATTGTCTCACTGACTTTTCTTGGCTTTGCGTATCTGTTTACATAGATGATGTGTTTGAATATTTAAATACTTTGAATCTAGGCTTACAAAGTAACAACATAGACGTGTTCAAAATTTAAGACAAAGTTAGTGGCATGCACATTTCGCGCACCCCTAAGACGACATCCCCGGTCCCCTAAACCACCTGTTGAGAACCACTGTTCTAAGGCATCTCAAATTGACTGTGTAACAATTACTTTAAACTTTTATAAAAAATAATAATCTTCAAATGTAATCTTAATCTTATTTACCAGATCTGGCTCTGTCTAACTATCATGCGTTTCGTCAACTGAAAAATGTTTGAAAGGTCATATTTTTTTTTCCAACTAAGACATAATAGTAGCTGTGGAGACCTGGTTTGCAGAGAACTTTCCTTGGTCAGCCGGAATCATCTAAGATTTGCTTTACAATAACCCAATGATTTTGCTTTCGTCTTTCGTGAAACAACATACTGGTAATTAACTTCATTCACAACAATCATTTCCTTTTAAGAAAAACAGAATTACTGTAAAAGTCCTACTCTTCAAAATAAATACAAAGTTAATAAACTTAATATCCACTTTATTCTGTGACAGGTAGGTGATAATTTATTTTAACAGGAATATTCATCTTCTGTAGACCTACTTATAAAGCATCACCATTATAGCTGCACCTGAAGTACATAAAACTACAACACCTAAGAACACTGACATAGTACTAATGTTTGTAACAACTGTCTTGGCGTAAGTCAATAAAGCATCAGCGCATGTCTGTTGGTAAGGTTCAATGCATTTTCCATCATGTAAGTGTTCACAACACGACAAAAGGTATGTGTCGTTTATTTTTGCCGGTTTATCAGGACCACAACATTTGTATCCTTTCTGCATTTTATCAATTTCCTTTCTGCGTTCCTTATTAACAGAATACTCTAGATAACTAACCTTTAGTTTCAAGGTCAAAGGTTCTCTACCGTTTTCCATCAACGGTTCTTTTATGACGTAGCATACTAAACTTATAATGAACAGAGCAATACCTAAAATTAACATAATTATGGCATATATCAGAAGTAAACACCGGTTTCTCGTCCATAGAGCAAACCATCCAAATCCCGTTAAAAGGAGCGCGCCAATATTGAAGGTAACTGGTGCTATGTGGAAAAGGTTGGCTGATGGTGTTTCAACTAGCTTTGTTTCACTTGCTGAAGTAGCAAAAGGCAAGATGATGTTTGCTACGGTCATTATTGTAAGAATGCCGTTGAACACTATGAAGCTAACAAAGGCAAGTATTTTCAGCTTTTGCATTTTTCTCGATTAATTGAAATGTCAAACGTATGTATATTTAGTCGACATACCTATATCACATTGCATTTCATCCGATCTTAACTTCAAGACAGTTTTGTTATCCACATTTAATCTGGCGATTAGTCAAGAAGAATTAATTGATATTGGTATGGGCGTTATGGTTAATGGTACTATGTACAAAAAAATCTGTACATGCTTACTGTGCGTCAACAGTCATTAAAGTGACAGTTGTCTCATCATCTACTGAGACAGACTGACAGGAAAATTGTTATGGCAGCCGTTAAAACCTAGGACAGGACGTACACTCCGTCTATTTTATGTTTTAACTAACCTCCTCGCTGTTTATCCGTATAAATCAAATCGATACTTCCAAGTTCACGATTTTGAGTGCAAATTCAAATTTTGCTTTCCAAATACGATTCATTATTACACACAATATTACTTATACTACCTTTAATCAGACACAAAAATATTGTTCAACTTAATAATAAATAAATAAATAAATAAATATATTGCATAATAATTGCATATAACCTTGGAAATAGTTGCTTGCGTCATTTGGTGTTAACCCCTTATTAATATAGAAACTCTATGACTCTACTGGAATCTGTTGGAACAAGTGTTTTATTTTGTATTTGCTAAATATTTTTTGTGTGTGTTAATTTCTAATTTCAGGAAATCATTTTATAATTGTGGCTTTTCTCTTTGTAATTTTTTTAAATGGTTTTTATTTTGACGAAGCTCTATTTTTAATTTGTTCATGTAAGCACATTTAAGTGGCGAATGTATCCTGAACTGTACACTTCAAAAACGTTTGGCGGTCATAAAAACTTTCAGACTTTCAGTCTGTTTAAAATAAGCGTAGACGCCATTATTTGAAAACTATTTATTGAATCATAATAAATATTAATTTAATTAATGACCTGTTGAGTAGTGGTCCTTATAAGTCAATTTCAAAAAATCCTTTACCGAAAAAGATTAGAGACGTCAACAATGTGTTTAAAGCTTGTAACAACCTTGTTACTGCCGATGTTAGACGTAAGCTACATGTTTCCAATCCTGTTATCCCTAAATTATATTGTTTACCTAAAATTTACAAACCTGGCAAGTCGGTAAGGCCAATTGTCTCGGCAATTGACGCATCGACTTATAAGGTTTCCAAAATTGCTGACCAATGAATTTAATAATTTGCCAATACAGCAACCTAGTTTTGCAGTAAAAAATTCGTTAGAATTTATTAAAGAAATTCAAAATATTCAGTTGCTGGAGGGTGAAATATTGATTTCATTTGATGTTAGTTCTCTCTTTCCTAGTGTACCGATTCCAGACACCTTGACATACCTCGAGGAGTTGTTGCTTCAAAATAATTTGAGTCAACAATGTGTCCAAGAATATATTCGCTTAACTGACATCTGTATGAAACAGAACATTTTTCAATTCAATTCGAGTTTTTATCAACAGCTGGAAGGAACGGCAATGGGTAACTCCTTGTCGCCCTTTTTGGCTAACCTTTTCATGAGCCGTTTTGAAAAGGACTTAGAATCTGAGAGCGAATACTTTCCTAGGGTTTGGTTGAGGTATGTGGATGATATTTTCGCTATATTTGACACTAAAAAATGTAATATTGACGATTTTCTTAATAGATTAAATAATCGGTTCGAAACCATAAGGTTCACTTGTGAAAGAGAAGAAAACGGTCAGCTACCCTTTCCAGATACTTTAGTAATTAGAAATAACAACAGATTAGAGTTTGACGTGTATAGAAAGGAAACCAGTACACTTCGCGACATTTCTTCAGATTCCCATCATTGTGTTCAACACAAAATGGCAAGCTTGAATTTTTTGGTCCACAGACTTCTCACTTTTCCCTTGAACAAGGCGAGGTACGAGAAAGAGCTTAAAATTATAAAAGATGCGGCCAAGTGTAATGGTTTCCAGCCTCAGCATACCTATCTATAAGTTAATTAAGAAGTTTAATTATAAGAGAACTGTGAAAGAATCTACGACTTTTCGAGAGGATGTTAAAGCTTCACCCGTTGTGACCCTCCCTTACGCTCCCTTTATCACTAAAGGTTTGAGTAAGATCTTCAAAGAGCTAGATCTCAGAATAGTTTACAGTTCTGGGACTAGTTTACGATGTCTCATCGGTAACCCTAAAGATAAAATACAACCTCTAGAAAAGTCAGGTATTTACGAAATCAATTGTAAAGATTGTAATCAAAAATAAATTGGGCAAACCAGGAGAGCAGTCTCAACTAGATTCAAAGAGCATATGGCTAAGCGTTGCCCGACACATTTTTGAAACAGATCACAACATCGATCATACGAATGTTAAATTAATTAGACAAATAAACAATTGTAAGTTTCTAAATGTTTTCTAAAGTTTAGAAATATATAAAAGTAAGTCATGTGTAATGAACTGTGACAACGGACCTATCCCGCATTCGTCATTGTTTTCGTTAATCGGAAATTAATGATGCGTATCGGATTGACCGTGCATAACATTTAGGTTACCTGTATTTGTAGATTTTATTTTAATTTAGTTTTACTATCGCCTTGATAATGACAGCATTGCTGTTGAAACGCGTCGGTGTTTTAAGTAAAACTTGTTTGGTGTTTAGTGGGTTAAAGTGTTTAGTGTTCATCTTCAAAAAGATGAATACAATCTTGAAATCTTGTGCATTTTTCTTTTAATTCGGGCAGTTGCAGTTCTTCTTTCTCATCTCAGTCAACGGAAACCGAAGAGAATGCAGCTTTTGAAACGCAATATCTAATTTTTATTTCAATAAAATCATGTCTGCACTCTTGTCAAAATCGAAATACATTGGCGCAAATTGATAGATATTTTGTTTGCGATCTACGATGATAGAATTTAAATTTTTCTAGTGCCTTGATCCACAGACTGTAGTGTTGACGTCATATTTGGCAGAAATATTATCAGTTTTATGGTTTTTAACTTAGATTGCAAACTATGACGATGCCGAAGTGCAGGGCAATTATCAATATTTAGTACTATCTTTTTTGTTCGTTAAGTAGAAGTTAAAATACAAGCTACTGTATTCTGAAATTTAATGTGCACGTGAAAAAGAATCGTTAAATAGAAAAATTCGTTAAAAAGGTATTCCTACAATTATTATACTTTCCAAATTTGATACCTTTCTGGAAATTTAAATTACCAAAAATACTGTTCGAAATTTTATCTAATTATACAATACGTATTTACGAGTACATAGCTATGAAATTAGACTCTTCTTACAGTAGGTTGCCTCACTGTTATAGCTGCTAGTTCACGACATAAGAGTGTCAGAGTTAAAGTCAATGATACTGGACCAATGGGGCCAACTCCTCGCTTGATATAAGCTATTACAGCATCCGGACAACCTATTTGATATGGTCTGAGACACTTTCCACCATCTAGGAATTCACAACATGATAAGGGATAAGTGTTTTCTATCTTGATGGGCCGATCAGGACCACGGCATGCGAAATGATTATGCATTATATCAATCTTCTCCCTGATCTCGTTGTCTGTTTTATAGTTATTGTAATGTTCTTTCAGTTTAACGACCAAATCAGATCTATTTTCATCAATTTTCGGCACCATTATAGTAAAACTCATTATACAGATAGCAAGCGTACCGATACCGAACACTAACATAGTGATGATGTAGATTAGAAGTAATGTTTTACATCTTCGCCATAAACCAATCCATGCAAGTGCAGTTGTGCCAATGATAATAGCGGAAATTATAATCTGTCCTAAAGTGATAGTCCTAGTTACATCAGGGATTTCCACTGATTTATTTTTCTTATAAAAACAATTGCTATGAGAATGCTTGTCACTCCGATTGCAGTAAGTATGGCTGAACATATCATGATGATAATCCTAGCAACATTTTCGTGTATAATCATCTCGTCAAGAGTATCTAAGAAGTCGTACCTGAAAACTTTTAATGAAGTAATTCAAATTATCAACTACATTAGAACTCGACCTTTGCAAACTACCTTGCTTGGTTTCTTGTGCAACAAGATAGGCAGTAAGTATGAGTAGTATCTTATTTACATCGCATTTACATAGCTCTCTTGAGTTAGGATCTTTCCATTGTTTTTTGAGCTTGATGAGGTCAAAATCTTCCCTTTGACAACAAGTAGGTATGCAAATTATGTCACTGACTTTTGTTGGCTTTGCGTAACTGTTTACTTAGATGATGTGTTTGAATATTTAAATGCTTTGAATCTAGGCTTACAAAGTAGTAACATAGACGTGTTCAAAGTGTAAGACAAAGTTAGTGGCATGCACATTTCGCATTTCTAAGGCATTTCAAATTAACTGTGTAACAATTACTTAAATAACAAATTACTTTTATAACAAAACATAACCTTCATCTCTCTCTAACTATCATTTCCTCAACTGAAAAATGTTTAAAAGCTTTTTTTCCAACGAAGACATGATAGAAGCTGCGTAGGCCTGGTTTGCAGAGAAGTTTACCTTAGTCAGCAGCAATCATCTAAGATTTTCTTTACAATAACCCAATGATTTTGCTTTCGCCTTTCGTGAAACAACATACGCATTAGTGTAACTAAGTTCATTCACAACAATCATTTCCTTTTAAAAAAACAGAATTGCTGTAAAAGTCCTACTCTTCGAAATAAATACAAAGTTAATAAACTTAATATCCACTTTATTCTGAGACAGGTATGCGATAATTTATTTTAACAGGAATATTCATCTTTCGTAGACCTACTTAAAAAGCATCACCAATATAGCTGCACCTGAAGTACATGCAACTACCACAGCTAAGAATACTGACACGGTACTAATAGTTGTAATAAGTGTCTTGGCATAATTCAATAAAGCATCAGCGCATGTCTGTTGGTAAGGTTCAATGCATTTTCCATCATGTAAGTGTTCACAACACGACAATAGGTACGTGTCGTTTATTTTTGCAGGTTGATCAGGACCACAACATTTGTATCCTTTCTGCATTTTATCAATTTCCTTTCTGCGTTCTTTATTAACCGAATACTCTAGATAACTAACCTTTAGTTTCCAGGTTAAAGGTTCTCTACCGTTTTCCATTAACGGTTCTTTTATGGCGTAGCATATTAAACTTATAATGAACAGACCAATACCTAAAATTAACAGAATTATGGCATATATCAGAAGTAAACAGCCGTTTCTCGTCCATAGAGCAAACCATCCAAATCCCGTTAAAAGGAACGCGCCAATATTGAAGGTAACTGGTGCTATGTGGAAAAGGTTGGCTGATGGTCTTTCAACTAGCTTTGTTTCACTTGCTGAAGTAGTAAAAGGCAAGATGATGTTTGCTACGGTCATTATTGTAAGAATGCCGTTGAACACTATGAAGCAAAAAAAGGCAAGTACTTTTAGCAGTTTCATTTTTTTTCGATTAGTTGAAATGTCAAATATATGTGTATTTAGTCGACATGCCTATCTTACATTGCGCTTTATCCGACCTTAACTTCAAGACAGTTTTGTTATTTACATTTAATCTGGCGATTACTCAAGAAGATATATTTATATAATTGACATTGGCAGAGGCGCTACGGTTAACGGTACTATGTACAAAAAAATCTGTACATGCCTACTGTGCGTCAACAGTCATTAAAGTGACAGTTGTCTCATCGTCTACTGACACAGACTGACAGGAAAATTTTCATGGCAGCCGTTAGAACCTAGGACATACACTCCGTCTATTTTAAGTTTTAATCAATGTCCTCGCTTTGTGTCCATATAAATCAAATCGATACTTGGAAGGACCCAATTTTGAGTGCAAATTCAAATTTTGCTTTCGATTATTACGCGCAATATTACTTATACCGTTAATCAGACAAAACAATATGGTTCAACTTTAAAGAAATTGCATATAACCTTAAAAATAATTGCTTGTGTCATTTGATGTCAACCCCTTAATATAGAAACCATGACTCTACTGAAATCTGCTGGAACAAATGTTTAATGTATTTGCTAAATATTTTTCTTTTGTGTTAATTTCTAATTTCAGAAAATCATTTTTTAATTGTGGCTCTTCTATTTGTAATTTTTTAAATGGTTTTCATTTCGGCGAAGCTTTGTAATTTTTTAAATGGTTTTCATTTCGGCGAAGCTCATCAATATTTGGTGCAATTTTTCTTCTCCCTTCCCTCACCCCTCTACGCCCATTGTTAGAAACCTTGTCTTCGCTAGGCCATCGCAACGACGCAAAACATGAACTGGGGCTTCTCCTTTCTCTTGATGAATCTGCAGAGAACATCATCTGCCAGGTCGATGTTAAACATATGCCTATTTAGTCTGCAATGACCGGTCAACAGATCTATTATTACTTTGACAGTCTTCCTGTCTTTACTCAGTAGGTCTTCAGTAAACTCAGGCCTGCGTTGAAAAAATTGTTAAATAGAAAAATTCTCTAAAAGGGTGTTCCTACAATTATACTTTCCACATCTGACATCTCGCTGAAAATTTAAACTACCAAAAATACTGTTCGAAATTTGATCTAATTATATAATACGTATTTACATAGCTATGAAATTAAACTCTTCTTACAGTAAGTTGCCTCACTGTTATAGCTGCTAGTCCACTACATAAGAGTATCAGAGTTAAAATGAATGATACTGGACCAATGGGGCCAACTCCTCGCTTGATATAAGCTATTACAGCATCCGCACAACCTATTTGGTATGGTCTGAGACACTTTCCACCATCTAGGAATTCACAACATGATAAGGGATAAGTGTTTTCTATCTTGATGGGCCGATCAGGACCACAGCATGCGAAATTATTATGCATTGTATCAATCTTCTCCTTGATTTCGTTGTCTGTTGTATAGTTATTGTAATGTTCTTTCAGTGTAATGACCAAATCGGATCTACTTTCATCAATTTTCGGCACCATTATAGTAAAGCTCATTATACAGATAGCAAGCATACCGATACCGAACAATAACATAGTGATGGTGTAGATTAAAAATAATGTTTTACATCTTCGCCATAATCCAATCCATGCAATTGCAGTTGTGCCAATGATAATAGCGGAAATTATAATCTGTCCTAAAGTGATAGTCCTACTTACATCAGGGATTTCCACTGATTTATTTCGCTTATTCATAAAAACAACTGCTATGATAATGCTTGTCACTCCAATTACAGTAAGTATGGCTGTACATATCATAATGATAATTCTAGCAACATTTTCTTGTATAATCCACATCTCGTCAAGAGTATCTGAGAAGTCGCAATATGATCCTATTTTCCAGTCCTGATCATGTTCTAGTCACAACTTTTCAATTTTAGTGTTTGTAGCAGGTTTATTATCCAATCTCAAATACATCATCGTAAAGGAATATCGAAGATTATGCTGGATAAATTAACTCCTACATAAATATGTCCAGTTTATGCTGACGGTTCTGTCATTTTGACAGCGATAAATAGGTACATACTGATACCTTGTACTACTGGATCTCACGGACCAATCTATGGGTCCTCTCCTGCTTCAGCAATGAAGCTAAATACTTGGGGGTTAAGCTGGACAGCAAACTGTCGTGGAACCCCCATATCAACTACTTACCGAAAATTGCCATAAAGGCATCGCTAATTTGCCGAAAGCTGCTCGGTAAGTCCTAAGGTCTCAAGCCTCAAATGATCCTATGGTCGTATACGGCAATCATAGGACCCATGATCACCGATGCTGTTTTGGTATGGTGGCTACAAACAACACAGAAGACTGTACAAGAACAGCTTCAACAAATCCACTTGTCTAAATGTTACAGGAGTGATGCGAACCTGAAGACTTAAGGGATTAAAACCTGGAGACATTAGAGGTCACCTTAAAATCCTTGCAGATTATCAATTATCAATTACCTAATTCACATTGCAAAGGACAAGATCCCTATGCAATACAACTTCTACCAACCCTACAAAGTGGTAATCGAAAGCCGTACTAAGTGAGCCTGCCGTGAACCTCAACTCAAAAGAGGGACCTTGGAGTGGCACACGAACGGCTCTAGAATAGAAGGAGTGGGGACGGGCAAAGGGCTCAGTGGGCCTAACCACTATCTCAAAGTGCCTATGGGATTCCACTGCAACTTATTTCAAGCGGAGATTTCTGCTATTAACTTATGTACCGTAAAGAACCTCGAGTTAGGGATACGTGGCGCAACAATTAGTATATCAACGGACAGACAAGCGGCGTTGAAGGCTGTGTGTGCCTACATATACGAGTCCGGTTTCCTGCATGAACGTATATGCAATTTAAGGCAATTGGGACCCAATAACCACGTAACTTTTCAGTGGGTCTCAAGCCATAAAGGGATCGAAAGGAACGAAAAAGCAGCAAAAGATATGTTGTTTCCTGGAAGGCTATAATTACTGCCGTTTTGAAAAATTACTGCACGTACAGGTACAACGTCAAAATTGCAAAAATTATAAATGTCGTTCACTTTTCAGAATTGCTTCAGATAAGATAGAATTAACTCTCCCTTATTAGCCATTTTAGGTCACTCATTTAATTTCTGCGCGTGTTAAGCACCCTTCGAAGTTGAGGTTTATTCAACTTAAATATCCGCAATTTAGACAAGTTTGCACTGTACTATTGAGAGCAGACGTGATTTCAGTCTTGAATTCCTGTTGCCAACATTGTTTTGCTAAACACAATCCATCATGATTTAATAAAATTGTAGTCATCGGTTGGGATCGTCCTCAATTTTCGCGAGATATTTTTCGTTCTTGTGACACATAGCGCTATTGTCCGACCAACTTCCTGTTCTAACACAAGTCGAGACATATTATGAAAAGTCACAAAAGTTCACAAAATGTTCGTTTTCTAATTACCACTTTTAAACGCGCAAGTTTTAGAATATCTTGAACATGACCAGTTACAGTAAATTCAGACTCAACAAAGAAGTTTTAATTGATTAACAGTTAATTATATTTATTAAATTACCATTTTTATGGAAGAAGTTCCCAAAATCATGATGATGAATATTCTTATATTATACTAAACATTTTTTTAAACTGTAAACATAAAATTCATCTGCTCGTAGACAAAAACAATGAATTTCAATGTAACTACACCTGCATAATGAAAATCTTTGGCTTTAATCCAATTTACCGAACCGGTAAGACTCTACTTTCAAAACCGAGAAATGCTTATGTCAACAAATTTTATTTTTAATCCGACCTCATCGCACTTGTATACTGTTTACTTAAAATCATGTATCTTGTCGCCAGGTTGACAGAAACGTCAGATACATTTCATTTGAATACGTCGTCGAACGAAAATGAAAACTTCTACATTATCGCTTTAATGTATGTATGGGTATGTAGGCAGTTTCTTAAAATATATGCTAGAAAGTTACACCTCTACTTTTCCATAATTATATTTAAGTTAATGTTTACGTCTACTTATCTGAACAGTCACATTTGTTGAGTGTTTTACTACATGTTGATAATTCCGTTTTCTTTTATCGATAAAATCTTCTAACGAATTTGTTTTTTTTTCAGTTTTCGTTTTAAATAGACGCGGATATAAAACGTGGGAGTTGGTTTACTTTATATTAACACACTTCTTTGAATTTTATTAGAAACAGTTGGTCAATTGTATTTCATATAGTCATTCCGATAGTCGTATATTAGCTGTTTTACGATCGAATAATTTGTATCCTCGATTGCGTTAGGGTTACATGTGACACAAAATCACAAGTGTAACAAGTTTTTAACTATATAATACGTTTCACGTATGTTCTCATGTATCCTGAGGTCACATAGAACGCCATATGGCAAGTAGACTGGCACCTCATATGATTAGCACTGCATATGAAAATGACTTGTACCTTTGCGTAGTTTCGTAGTTGTGGGTTGATGTGAAAACTGTAGGATTCAAGTTATATAGTTGCATATACTTACATTGTTGGAAATTAGTGATGAGCACACCCTGTATAATCTAAACACATAAAGGTATACCTGCATAATAGTTTCGAATCTTTCTATAACTGCATTTTTTTACTGAGCGGCTTCGACAAGTGCAACATTCTGTCGGCATAGAAACTGAAGCAGAGGGGAGAAGCGGCCGTTCCTACTATAGTGTGAAGTGATACTATGTAGTAGTACTTTGTGCGTAATAGAAGGCCGATCGCGTTATCTGAGCGAGTTTGACCGAGGAATGATTGTGGGTATGCACATGGCAGGTGTATCCTTTCGCGAAATCGCACGTCCTCTCGAGCGGTCATTGTCAACAGGGTAACGGGCATGGCGAGAATGGAATGAAGAAGGATGTAAGCGCCTTCAGCCGCGAGCGGAACGGCACCTGGCGAGGACCGCGCCCTTGTGTTGAGCGGTATACCGTTGTGTATGTTCTCCTCAAGGCATCTTGGAACTGTGTGGTCAGCAGGAAGGGAAGGCGTACTCACTACGCGAACTGTACAGGGGCGTTTGCTAGAGCAAGCACAGTACACAGTGGTAGTGAGTTGAGACAAGACATCGGCGATGATATCAAAAATTAAATTAGTCAATGTTGGTCATGAAATGTAATGTGTTACCTACTTAGTTCAGCTGTAAAATAATAATAAACTACAAGTTATGAAATAAATAACGTTTTTATTAACCAGAAAAACTAAATTACAATAATTGTTGGAAATGTCCCCCGTTTTGTTCAATGCACAAGTTTACGTGCCTCCTCATGCTGTGGAAAGCGTTTTGCTGCATTTCTGGCGTTATGGTTGGACATTGCTGAACAATTCTTTGTTGCAGTTCTTGCAAATTATGTATCGGATTTGCGAAAATCTTATTTTTTAAATACGGAAAGATAAAATAGTCCATAATTGTCAAACAAGGTGATCTCGGAGGAAACTCAACTTCCGGATGCAAACTTATCAGCCAGTCGTCAAAAAACTCGCGGAGAAAAGCAAGATTTTCTCGAGTAGTATATGCTATTACACCGTCTTGCTGGAAATACCCGTATTGAAGTTCATCATCGTCTAACTGTTGCACAAATTCAGTCAAAAAAATATTTCTGTACCTTTCTGCGTTGACGGTGAAATTGAAAAAATTGGCCCAGTTATTCTTCTGCGAAAAACTGCCATCCACACACAAATTTTCTGAACATGTAATTGCGTTTCCATAAAAATATGCGGGTTATCAGTGCTCCACATTCGCATATTCTGAGAATTGATGTATCCCGAAAGGTGGAACCAAGTTTCGTCAGAAAAAAATAGTTAAGTTCAGCAGATCGTCATTCATTAAATTATTAACGAACCAATGGCAGTACGAAAGGCGTCTGGGGTGGTCTGCAGGCAGAAGAGCTTGATATGATTGCATCTTATATGGATCCATGTTCAGGTCCTTCTTTATAATCGTTTGGCATGTTCCATAAGAAAGCTGAATTTCTTAAGAGACGTTTTAAAGGTTTTGCAGGCTCTTCTTCCATATGTTGACGAACGTCATTAATAACCTCTTCTGCACGAACTCTTGGCCTACCAGCACCTTTTCTATGCGTCACAGAACCAATTTCGCGAAACACTTCAACACAATTTGTAAGGCATGCATAAAAATTGTCCGGTAATACTGCTACGGCTGGGAAGTACTCTGCAAAATTGTTCATACACAAACGTTGACTGTATTCCCAAGTTCCATTAACCAGCACATCCTGTTCGAAAATAGGCTTCAATCATGTAAATTTTGTGCTCTGTGGTGAAAACCACGATTCAAAAACCGTGCAGGATTAGAAAACTTCAACGCAATAACTTGACAGATTGTGACATTCAAAAAATTATGACATCTAAATGTACGATGCACGCTACGACAATAATTTTAAAATCCATGACCACCATTGACCAATTTAATTGTTGATATCATGGTAGTAATTTCATCAATCTCCAACCAATGTTCGGTCAAACATACAATGCGTGGTTTTTCTTTACTTAAAAATACATCCAACAAAATAAATTTGTTGCGTAAACTTTGAATGTTCATATAATAAAGCTTAAGAGTATCAATTTTAGTCATGGATTTTACATCGACGCTTTTTAAAAATTTGTTTGGTAATCTATGGCATTTGTTAGTGGTACATAAATCAGGGTACTTGTGTTCACATGACGAGGTATGGCATCCCCAAGAACTACATGCTGTCTTAAAATATCAGAGATATGTTCAACTGTTCAGTTCATGTGGAAGTCATCTCTCGATACACAGTTTGTACTATATTATACAACGTAGAATTGTAATCGTATATCAACGTATTTAATACTAGACGATTTTTCCAAAAAGGAACACTCAAAAATATAATGATAGTACTAGCTAATGTTTCAAATAATTGGTGTATCTGATTTCGTTGAAAGGACTCACCCCTAACCACGTCATTGGATCCAGCCTCAATAACTATAAAGTCATCTGAATTAAAATCCTTGCATAAGCTTCCGACGTCGCCCACTACATCCTTAAAAGTTGCATTGGACTTGCATATAGTTTCGATACTATAATCCTTTTTATTTAAGATGAATTGAAGGATTCTGTCCCCTAATATCATTATTTTCGACCGTTGTTGCTGCGGTGCTTTGCTTTTTTTTAGTATTTTCGTGTACCTACTAAACTTGTAAATGTTGTAAAAGATTAGGATGGTATTTTTTTTCGTTTAGACAATGTGGATCGGATTTTTCATGTGTGCCTGAGCTCTGTTCCTTAGTAAAGGACGTTCTATTTGTACCAGTATGTGTACTATGGTTAGAGCTCTGACAGGCTTGGATTGACACGCTCCTTCGCGAATGTTCGGATGTCTGGGTTTCAGAATCCCTGAGTATCCCACTCCGTATTTTACTAGGTAAATCATTTATAGTTACATGCAAATTCTTAATAATGTCCGTTTGGCTGTGACACTTATTTTTGTAATGTTCCAAATCTCTCTCTTTTGTGTTAAGTTTTTCATTAAGTTCTTCCACATTGTAATTCGCTGCAGCTAACTTATTTCTTAATTCTAGTGTAATATCATTTTCCTCGTTATTTTCTTCGCTATTATCATCGCAGGTAATAGATTTGTAGCTAGTGTTATTTAATTTCGCCGTGTCCGGTGAGACATAGTTGTTGTCAACTGGAGCAATGCATCCAACTATACCATATCCACCGCCAGCGGTGCATTATGGTATAGAGTGCAATTGCAAACGAGCCCTTAGTGAAGTTCGCTCAACTATCAACATTATGTTTTCAAAGAGAATTAAAACTAAATATATTTCTGATAAAATAAATTAGGGAATAATGAAATGCGACCAGGGAATAATGAGACATAACGTTATCATTATTCCCTGCATTCCGCCAATACGAACATAATTATACCAACGCTATCATAGAAACGATAAACAAGTCCGAGTATTTCGTATTTTATTTATCCATGTGATCAAATCAGCTCAAATACATTACATAGGATACGTCAAAATAGAAAACTGAACCAAATCTAAGGCTCAATCTAATTATTAATTAGATTATTTTTTAATAATTTTATTAACCAATCGTTTAGCAGTATTTGCGCACACATGTTTAATTCTGTGCAATCACAATATTATTATAGAGAATAATCTTGGTACATTATTCTCCCGAGAATATTTTCTAGTATTTTGTTTCTGTTTGTTGACAACGTATTTTCTAGTTTTGACACCTGTCACCAGTATCATTGCAAATTGGAAGCAATGAACCATAAACGATTTAGTCCATCATCAGTGGAAGATATAAACGCACAGATTAAAGAAAATTCGTGAAAAAATACTATGGTTAGTAATAATTCAATATGGAAACAATTCCAATCCTTTTGCGACGAACGGGATTACAAATTAGAAGGAAATACACCACTCACAACACTGGCAAACATTTTGGAAAGCTGCAATGGAGAAGATTACAAAGAAGCCGTTATTAAAAAAATGTGGAATAAAATCGCCAAATTAATGCAAGAGTTGTACTACAACGAATTTAGTAGAAAATTAGGCCCCTTTAAAGATATCGAATTTAAATCTGCGAGAGAAGCCAGAAATACAAATCGTAAGATATTACAACAGGCGCCAGAAAAAAGGAAGTAAAGTTCTGCAATTCTAACTAAAGAACAAATCATGGAAATAATAAAACGCTACGACGAGTAGACACCCTTCGGTTTGCAAAGAAGCTTTATATTGCTTCATATGAGCTAGCATAGCGTGGGGGAGAAGGTTGTCAATGTTTAGTGCATTATTTTCTAGAAGAACCAGACAATCCTGGTTTAGCAACTGGAAGAGTTTTCACTAAAACAGCGCAAGGTGGGGCACAAAAGTTGACTGATAGTAAATGGTTAATACCAAATACTGAAAAGCCTGATGCGTGTCCTGTCCGGTTGCTCAAGAAATTGCTAAGCAAGAGGAACGAACATATAAAAACTGACAGGCTTTTTTTAACATTAAACATTGCTTGGGATAAACCGTCTTCTTCAGGATGGTACAAAAATATGCTGTTGGGGGTGAACATAATGTCGAAGTGGATGAAAGAATCCACCACTCACGGACAAAACATTTACAATAATTATGTATTTCACATACAAACTTTTAATACTAATTAATTTTGTAAATGTATAGAAATAATATTAAAAAGTTGTTTTCTTATGCTGTATTTTTTATTTAAAAATTAAAAAATAATCATTCGAATACCACTCGAGGGTGAGAATTAATTAGAAAATAATTCTCCAGTCTTTCTCAAACTTGTTGCCATTCGGGAATAGCCACTCGAGCCCTAAGGGCTCTGGTGTCTACTCTCTAGCAACAAGTTTTCGAAAATCTGTCGAATTATTTTCTAACTAATTCTCACTCTCTTGTGATATTACTACTGATAAAATAACTATTAAAAAAGGAACTAGTGATACAAAATTCGGAATTGTTACAATTATAGCTGTAATTTTATGGAAAACTATCAGAGAGGTATTATTACATTTACATTTTTCTCTTTTCCTCTATGTCATTATATGTCTAGGCTTTCTATTCCTTACCGACTTTAATTTCTAGCTTATTCGGGAATATCTATTGCAATAATTGTCTTGCCAAGCAATTTTGTCATTATCGCATACTTCAAGGTAATTTTTTTCTTGTTAGCAGTGACAATCTTGAAGATTAATTCTCTAAGTCTTTATCTTGTTAAAATGTACTTCATTCTGGCTACATTTTTGATATGTTGTAGTAACTTATTTTTTACTTTTTTGGCGTCCAAATTAGGCTTCTATTCAAAGTCGCAACCCCATACCTGGACGGGCACAACGAATCCCTTCTATATTTACTAGTTATTTATACCGCCAAATTTAATAAATTAATGTAGTTCAACCTTACGAAACATATTTTTGCTTTTTTATAAATCATATTGTATCACAAACATCTTTCAACTGTGCGACATACTTCAGAATGACATACATACATGCATACATCATATATTTCCAGATCTCTTCTCCTGTTCATTAAATACGTTGTCGAGTATAATTAAAAAGAGCGAAAAACGAAATTTATACTGCAACAGATGATACCATCGCTGAGACGAACACGTTCCGGTATACGATGCGATGGTTTTAGGCTTTCCATAAATTATCCAGCGTGCACACACAAGGATGATACTTTTTTCGCCAATGTCACGGCAACGTGTCAATACACGGACGGAGAACAGGAAAAAAAAATTGTCGAACCAGTCGCTCTCGCACCATATTAAGTGACAGGGCGCGAGGGAACAAAAACGGTATGCCTCGAATATGTATACAATGCGATGGCTTTCAGTACCGCAATTCAGTACGACGCTATTCACCGATGTCCGTACCTTTTACACGTTTTTTTTTCGCTCCGTGTGCTGGTGCCGTTCGTTCGCCTCGTAAATGAACCCGTGTACATATGTCAATCAATATGACTTTGTTTTACTTTGATGGATACGTCCGTGACGCGTATATCTGACGGGCGTTTCTTTGAAACTATATACCGAATCGAATGATTTAATACGCGTATGTTATCGAGGAGACACAGGATGATTGAATAGCGTGGAACAGGTTGAAATAGGAATGCGATATGTAGAGAGATACTAATACAAGTTGCATAAACTCATTTAGGTATGTTATAATGGAATTGACATATTACGTTTCTGCAACCGGTATAATATGCTATCAGTATTAATCATCAATTTTTGCTTAGTAATAATTGCCTACTGATTTGATGATGTTTAACTTACTGTAGCACCACTCTGCGGCTTCATATTAAAACTGGATTGGTACTAAATGCATGAGTACTAAACGCGAACATACTAGATATCAAATGTAGGCTTTCACGTCCACTGTTCCATAAAGATGTATCTTTCGGGTAGTGCCGTGGTTGTTGTAACAAACTTGACGTTTCGCTGATCATACTGTCAGCTTCTTACCAACGTGCTCTTTACCAACGTGCCAGTGGAAGAAACCCTAGAACTCATCAGACAACGGTTTATACCACAAGGACTACCAGAGGATATAATTGACCTCGTAAGACTATGTTTAAACACCACCTATTTTCTATGGAATGGAGATTTCTACGAGCAGAAAGACGGCGCAGCCATGGGATCACCACTCTCACCAGTCATCGCTAATATTTTTATGGAAACCTTTGAAGAACAAGCCATTAGCTCTAGTGACAAGAAACCGAAATGCTGGTACCGCTACGTGGACGACACATTCGTGATATGGCCTCACGGTATGGGCAATCTACACGCATTCCAGGAACACATCAACAGACAACATGCCAACATCAATATTACGATGGAGTTAGAAGAGAATGGCTGCTTACCTTTTCTGGATGTATTGGTAAAACGCAACGACAGTGGAAAATTGGGACATGGAGTATACCGCAAGAAGACGCATACGGACCGATATCTACACGCAACCTCACATCATCATCCACAACAGAAAAGATCCCTGGTCACTACACTACTACATAGAGCGGAAATGATTAGTGATGCTACCAACAAAACCGAGGAAATTCAACATGTGAAAGATGCACTCCAGAAAAACGGCTACAAACTACAGGAGATTCGGAGATTAGCCGGAGCCAAAAAGAAACAGAAGGATGACTCAGAACTAAAGCCAGCAGGATACGCACACCTGCCATATATTGCTGGAGTCACGGACAGGCTGAAGAAAACCTTGGAGAAGAAGAACGTCAACGTCAGGTTCAGCACAGTCAAGAAAATAAAAGAACTGCTTCCATCCAACAAAGACTCCATACCGAGACTACAAGCTAAAGGCATCTACGAACTTCAATGCCAGTGCGGGAAATCGTATATTGGACAAACCGGGCGTAGTATACAGTGAAGTGAAAGAGCATCGCAGAGATGTCGAACAGGGAAATACTGGAAAATCTGCAGTAGCTGAACACTACCATTCCGGAAGCAGTCACGTAATCGACTACAATGACGTGAAGATACTGGCCAAAAGCAATCACTACTACCCACGGATAGTGAGAGAATCCCTGGAAATAATGAAGAATCCGAACAACTTCAACCGAGAAGACGGTTACAGATTGACTAAGGTATGGAAGTTAGCGCTGGAGAGCTCGAAGCAGGAAGGACCAACGAGGACGCATCCGAGATCATCTAACACGAATCGAGGAGAAGCATCGGACACGGATCAGAGAACGATAACGGATACGGTTCACGGGACTGGAACGGATACGCATCACTGGAGCGGAACAGGGACTGGGTATATAACGAGGGGCAGAAGACATCAACATCAGTCTTTAGAGAAGTTCTGAAGAAGCTGACAGTATGATCAGCGAAACGTCAACTTTGGTACAACAACCACGGCAATACCCGAAAGATACATCTTTATAGTAGATATGTCTAATGTCTTATAATGTATAGCCTGCCCAACTAAAAATCTGCAATAAATTACTGCATATAATAGTAATGATAACTTTAACAAGTACTATAAACCTAAGTTCCTACACAGAAAACATATGAAGCAAGAACAGAAGACAACGATATCAAAACAGCATTGGGGGAGGTTAACAGTGTACAAAAACTTTATGCACAAGTTGCGGCCGATTGAGGTGAATATTGTTTACTTGTTTTACACAGAAGAAGAATATGTTAAGCTAGAAGACGTCAGCAATTATTTTAAGATAGATTAGACTCTTTAAATAGTAAGCGATCTTTCTCGTCCTTCAAAATGTCCTTCGATTAAATTCACCTGGAAAAAGTCAATAATTCTGAATTGTGACCTCAAGTCTTACACATCTGACGACTCCAGTTTTTTTAGGAAAACGAACAATCAAAGTATGAAGATATAGTTAGTGCTTCTATTAAACCTAGTACAACTTTTAATTCTTTAAAAATAATGCTTCAAAAGAGTGACACCACGCATGTTCAGATACAACAACCATTGCGTACGACTTTCTACCCAAACCCAACTAATTGCTAAGATGTATTGAGCAAGGACTGTCTTTTCTTAAACTTTTCAAGACCGATTTTTCAAGAAATATCAGATTCTCTGTTCATGAGATTTTCGTATTTACACGTGTAAATGCTTTCATACCCTTCATATGCTACCATATCGAAAATAACCTAACTGTTCCTTCTATCCAGTCCCTATTGATCACTTTGTTTATCTGATATAAATTTGATCACAGTCTTCGCATGCCATTTTATAAATTCCAGGCTTCTGTCTCACTTCAGGTTTGTCTTTCGTGTTTCTTAAGGGATTTTTAACATACCATTGGATTTACAGCAAACATTTAAGTTGAGTTGTTGCAAAACGCCATTCAATCCTTTGGTTGTGAGGTGAAACGGTAATGTAATTAATTGCTTTTCCCGGTTATTCAATGGGAGTAAAGTCGTGGAATTTCTGACGTGTTCTTTATATTGGACCTTTTTGAGCGTGCATTCGATATCTGCAGAAGAAAAATCATTGTAGGCAACTATTTTCTAAATAACCTGTAATTCATTCTAAAATCTAACTTTATTTAGTGGAATTTTGATCAACTTATTAATTAGAAAGTTTATCACCTGCATTTTCTGTTGATTACAATGGTTTGAATCGGCTGGAATGAATTTAATCGTATTATTCTCTTTTCTACAGATGTCAAATTTTTATCTATTGTTTTCCTTGCTAATAACTAAAGGATGAAGTTGTTGAGACTTTTTTGTAGTATCAAACACCGCTGAAATATCATCAACCTACCTAAGTTAGATTCACGGAAAATATTCATCCTCTTTCAGAACTACTCATGAACAAACTGCCAATGAAAAAAGATAACGTATTACCTATTGCAGTGTCTTCACTTTGTTTATAAAACTTGCCATTTTGTACTCAGCCACTTTAATATAATCTACATTGTTATGGTTAAGGAAATCTGCCAAATATTTCAACGTTTCTGGGACAAATAGCTAGTGCGTTAGCTTAATATGGTTTATGTATTTGACAAATTCATTGGAGATTTTTTTGATTTTATTTATTCATTCGGTATTCGGTTGATAATAAGGGTCCATGAGCCCCCGAAACATGTGTCCCGGATTAATTAATTAACTGTTGTGGTGTTAGTGTTTCCGATTTTTATTTGTATCCTTCAGACCCTATTCTGAGTTACATGCGCTGGCAGAAAGATTATTTTGATTTATTTTTCCATTTTTCCGATATTTTTGAACTTGTCTTTATTTATATCGAACAGCTGATTTATATTCTTAGAAATGAAAAGACGACTGAGAAGCGATTTCAAAAATGTAATATAATACATGCAGTATTTTTTAGGAAATCGTTAATTCAATATTTCACATATCGTGGGCATGGAAACAAGAAAGTTTGACGTTTTATATATTGTTGATTCTATAGAAATAGTTTTGCTGTCATTTTACCCATTTTGTAGCCAATAATTAATTAAGTGGAAAATAAATTTGGGAAATGAATATGCAAGTTTGGCAAAGAATCCTTATTTCAAATTGTTACTATAAAATCGTATAATACACAAAATAGTTTTCTAGGAGTGAATTGTACCAGATACAAGAATTTTTGTAAAACTAAAATATACTTTAATAATATTCTTAACACGCTTAACCTAAAAGAATTTAGTAAAAAAATTAAGTTAAAGTCCCAACCCAATATAACATTTTTGTTTTCATTTTGTTGAATATCAATTATATTAGATAAAATTTTTATAAAGTGATTATAATCACCGTTTGGCAGACGATATAAAGCTAAATACATAATGCGTCTTTATAGTCTCCTGCAATAACATGCCAGCAATTATCGTCGTGGCTAATAAATCAGACAGGCAGACGTTTTCTTTTTAGACACAATTGCAGGCAATTCTTCTAAAAAGTCTAAGTCTCTTCTTCCAGTTTTATGTACATTATCAATATTTTTTTTAATTTATCTGTAATATGTTCTTGAAACCTATGATTTAGTGACCATATCACACATTTCTCTTCGTTACTTTCTTCTTTGCAAAACAACAAGAATAGCTAAATCAGTGGTACAATCTGGAAGTGCATAGGCTACTTTGGGAACTGTAGAATTTCCTATGTTACTACTAAATACAAGGTTCTCTCATACGCAAGAATTGAAAACTAATGAAACTGTCAGTCGTTACAGTAAATCAGATACTAAATAAAGGGTTTAGCGTGATAACCATGGTTGAATGGCTCCTGAACGAAATTTCGGAAATAATGTTTGTAGGGGTGTTGGCTAGTGAAAATAATATGATATATGTGGTTTTTAGCCGTTGTGCTTGAACTCCCTTTGAAATAGTCAAACAAATATGTGCAAATGTCCCCTGTACGTATGTGTTTGATTATTTCAAGAAATTGTCAAAATGGTCAACGGCCAAAAACTACATGCAGCGCATTCTTTTGACAAACCAACTTCCCTACAAACAAAATTTCTTCCAGGAGCCATTCGATCATGGTTATCGCGCTAGATCCAATTTGCCAATAACTCAAAGATGTCTAATTGAACCAAATGATACCATCAAAAGAATTCTCCGCGTCTTTCTCTTTGGATAATAGAAAGTTACTTACTATTACCAGTTGTTCATGACTTGTGGTATGATAATAGGACGATAGGTGCCGGGGTTCAATTCTCTGGAGGGACGGTGACATTTTTTCAGAGAGTTTAATCCCGGATCGACTTGCCATTCGCTGTTGGGAGCAAAGTGATTAACAGCGCGGCATCATAAAAGGCGATATGATGCTGTCACAAAGCCATTTAAACACAACTTACACACACTAAACTACACCGCAAGAGTTGCAGTGATAGCCAGACAAGTGATACAGCTTACGGAGTCACTGCAACTAAGCACCCACCACACATTAAAAAAAAACATTTGAAACGTTTTAAAAGGCAATGATAATTTTTGCCACAGTTAGAACTATGGGTTGTTTCAATTAGTTGTACAAAAATATAATGTATCCAAATAACAACTACGTCCAAATAAATTCTTCTCATGAGATGAAAGCTGATACTAGATTAGTTTCCTCTAGTATAATAAAGCAATCAAATATTCTATAAAATCAAAGTTTTAATATTAAAACTTATTATATTTTATTATAGTTTCTGATTATATATTCTTAATTTCAGGTAAGACTCTCAGCGACTGAACAAATCAAGGATTTGAATGTGTCTCGCAAATCTCCTAAGCCATTAATTCTCCTTACTATTGTCAACACAACTGAGCAGGTAAAAACAACATAAGCACTTAATTCAAACGAATCTGTACGCGGTTCAGAATATAACACCCACTGCGAGGATGTAAAATCGTCCAACGGGACATGTTTTGTAAATTTATATCCTCTTTACCTTTTAATGTTGGTGTCATAAGCTAATTTTAAATAGCCATAAATATCAATACCGCCAGCATAAAGATATAAACTTTTAAATGCTACTGGGTTTGTTTTCGCATTTTTATGCATTAACTGCATGTGTCATGTAGCCATAAATATGCGTTATTACGCCTATACGCAGAATGTTCGTATACATCCCACTTATTATTCAAACTTGCATGTTTGCATGATCTTTCTGCAGTTATATGACCTTTTCGCATGTACACCTTGTTCGTAACATCATCTTACGTAAGTCGAAAACGTACATACGGTATGTAAGCTGGTAACAACTTTTAGGTTTACATGCTTTCCATAAATATTTATAGGTACAGATTTATGCGAAGATAGTGGGACAAATAACAGATTAGTAAAGGAATTTGTTTCTGTCTGTCTCGGAACTGAAGCACAACAATTGTGACGAATAAAAAACTAAACACCCTACTAACCTTACCAGCTTTCCATGTTTTGCAAGTACTTAAGGCAGTAAAAGTTTATCAGGTTTAATAATGAATCCACTTGAAAGAAAAGACCTTGTCCACATAGAAAGTTAGTATCCCATTATCATTAAAGATTCCTGACATCCTCAGCCTATAAGCCTTAAATTGGTTGTACTTGTCTGCGTCATATGATTCCAACTACGTACCTTAATGGAAGCGCTCACGCCGTCATCTTAGAATTTATCTAGATGAGCATCAAGCATGTTTAAGTGACAACCTGCAACCTATTTGTCTGTGGTTCTATCAATTCGGCAACCAACTCCACAAAGTCTCATCTCCAGCAGTGAGACTGCAAAAGCCTTCGTTTGTAAATCGAGGCAAGGATCTACCCGCTGGTTTGTGGATGCTACTAAAACGCCGAACTCCACGGGAATTGAAAGCGAAGCCATCAACTTGGGAGGCTTTCTATCCATTTTCCAGGACGAAATAATTGCCATCCAAACCTGCCTAGAGACATAAATTATCCGCAAAACAATGGATTGCTAAAAATTCTAACAGCTAAGCTGTGAGGTTTGACTTCGAGGTGGTACTGGAGTGCCATAGGAATTTCTAAAAGCTGGCTAAGATGGGTGCCAAGCCATTCTGGGATCTGAGACAACAAAATTACTGAAAAGTTAGAAAGAGGTGTCAGCGAGCGACCACTTACAGCTCCAGAACTGACATGTGGGAGTATGAAGGGGATGGAGTATGGTAGAACCAAAGCTTTTCTCAGACCTGAACTCACTGCTAAGCATTGCTCCTACTGGAATGCATCTCAAGGGCCCAGTAAACTCTATCCTGTGTAGAAATTGCGAGAATGAGGAGGAAACTTCGGTTCATCTCCTTGCCTTCTGCTCAACAGCGGACAGGGAGAGGCAAATATGTTTTGGAGTCGATCGATTGGATAATCCCAAAGTATGTAAATTAACTTTCGATCAAGCTGTGAACTTCTTTATTCGAGTGCAGAAAGCTAAAACGGCATAGGGCCACAATAGGTGGAGCTCCTTTTTAAGGTGGACCACCCCGTGCAGACTCAAAAAAAGCTTCTCGGAGACCAGTTCTTTATTTGCGGTCTAACCAAAACATCGGCTTTGACCTTGGCCTCCGAAATCTTAGGAACTAACTTTTAAAGGTACTTTTAGGCGGCCGACTCTGTATCTAGAGCTTTTACTTATCGTTTAATGAGGTTAATAAGGTTTACTAGTGGTTCCGATTTGACATTCTCCTTCCCTGCAGATTTGCTAAAGCAAAGACAAAGATAGTTTGAACATAGATTCAAAACTTTCAGCAAGGTCTTAGACGTATTCTAATTCTCTTTGACATGCATTTCAGTTGCAACAGCACTGCTTGAAGCTCTTTAAAATGCTCTGGTGACATTACAGGCGCCTCAAACAAATCAGTCACATCGTAGCAACAGTGGAATCCAGCTTGATGGGTAAAGAAGCTGAAAAAAATTTGATGACGCTGCCTCTGGTCTAAAGCTCGCAGACTTTCATCTAAAATGTGCCACTTCTTGAACCTACATATCGAAAGCTCGGTATTAGACTAGATTAAATCCAAAATCTCTGACTTAGTCGTTAATGTCTTTTTGGTTGGGATACTATGGATTTCTCTCATTATCTTCAAGCTGAGGGCTATGCACGGCAGGTGTATTTTGTCAGTACGACATTTGGAACAAAGTAAGATCGTTGTAATATTTTTCTTTAATGGCCATCAAATATCGTGTTGCAAGATATTGTCTCTTGCAGTGATCGCTAATGAGATGAGGGACCCAGAATTTGTCTTGATTTTCTCCTGACTGGCATGTCAAAAGAAGCCTTGTAAGCCTCGCACATCTTGACACATGAATTGATGGAGGAGTTTTGCGTTCTTATCTTGATAAATTGTATAATAAAAATTGTGCCATTTCTGTAGTAGACTTATTGAGAAGTTTATTTAGATTCAGAACAGTGCTATGGTAAGCAGCATTATTGAGAACCACAAGTAATGGTTTGTCCACATTAACTACAGTGCCGTCGCGATAATCTGAATATGTGGTATTCCGAATTCATCAGTAATCCGGATCATGGCTTCGTTTCCATTATGTATGTTGTAGTCCGGATTTGTCACATATTTGGTAATCCGGATTCGTAGAATATTCTTGTTGACGAATAGCTATCGATTATATGTACAGTTTCAAACTCCCTGTCTATACGCATACAGGTACGACAAGTCAAGAGTTAGAACGTGTTTAATTTCGGTGTTAAAGTGTTCCTATGCAATGGCTCCTATTAAGAGAAAACAAAACATTAACCATTGAAGAGAAAATTACTATTATAGAAGAGGTAAAAAAGGAATACCAGGTGCAGTGTTAGCACAAAAGTATGGGGTAGGGGCTTCAACAATTTCCGACATTAAAAAAAAAAACAAGAAAAATTGAAAAGGTAGGTACAGGAACTTTACTTTTATACATCCATATTTTCATTGAGTTTTTTTAATCACTTCTTCAAAATGCATTTCACAATCAATAACGAGGCAGACTCTGACAAAACCAGAGAACCCTAAAATGGAGGAATAATTATTATATTTTTGGTTTATTCGTCAATGAGATAGAAATGTACTACTTTCGGACGATATTTTGAGTGAAATGGCAAAGACACTTTTTCATAAACATTACAATAACAACCATAATTTCATTGCAAGTCGGGGATGGATTGCTAATTTCAAAAAAGAAAGACATTGCATAAGAAGACTTAAAGTTTGCGGAGAGAAATTATCTAGCAACGCAGACGCCGTTGATCCGTTTGTTAGACAATTACAATGTAAAATAAATGAGAACAGCTTATTGCATTCACAAATTTTCAATGCAGATGAATCTGCACTTTACTGGAAAATTCTACCTGATAAAACATTAGTCGAAAGAAATTACTGCACCGAGCAGGAAAACCAGTAAAGAAAGGGTGACGTTTTTAGCTTGCAGTAACGCAGATGGTTCTAGCAAGTGAAAAGTGGTAATCGGTATGTCGCAAAATCCATGGGCGTTCCGAAATGCTCAGCTTCCGGTTGAATACCAAGCAACCAAAAACGCATGGATGACCAGAAAAATCTTTAATGAATGGTTTCATAACTCATTTGTGCCAAAAGTGAAATCTTCTTTAAAGGATAACAATTTAGCAGAAGAGGCTCTTTTGTTGGTGGATAACGCTAGCTCTCATAGCGGAGACAGACTGCAAAGTGATAATGGAAAAATAAAAGTAATGTATCTACCACCAAATACGACAGTGTTGGTCCAACCTACGAACCAAAACATAATCAACTTAACTAAAACCTATTACAGAAAGAGTCTTTTGATGGAAATCCTTTCGAATGAGAATAAAAACATTTGTACTTTGTCGAAAAATATTAATTTACTTACAGCGGTAGTTATGTTAAACAATGCTTGGGCAAAAGTAAAACTAGAAGCAATACAAAAATGTTGGCGTAAACTGGTGGCACTAGATGTCGATGAGGACGAACCAGAAGATTTAATAACTCTGAGTAAGGTAAATGGAAGCCTTAGTTGTGGTTTAGAAGTGCAGAAAATCGCCACTATGTTGTCGGAGCTGAATAAATATGTTAAGTTAAGCACTGCCGAAGTAAATCAGTGGATTATTGAATACCAGAGTACTCAAGACAATAATTCTGAAAGTGAGGATGATTATCAGGAGAATGAAGTAGAAAACAGCAATAGAAAAATAAAACATGAAGAAGCAATGAAAGCGTTAGGCATTGTGTTAG
The DNA here is from genome assembly GCA_023690525.1 of Holotrichia oblita. Taxonomy (NCBI): domain Eukaryota; kingdom Metazoa; phylum Arthropoda; class Insecta; order Coleoptera; family Scarabaeidae; genus Holotrichia; species Holotrichia oblita. Next base: position 189,752,829 of record CM043015.1, read on the forward strand.
AATGTGCCTCATATGAAAACAAAGTTTCAATTGCAGATATATCAATATTCTTAAGATTAAAGGAATTGGCATTTCAAGAATTCAAAAGCAGTGTTCGCCAAACAAAAATTATCGATTATTTTCAACAATAAATGAAAAAGAATTATTAAAGTTGTACAATATGTACCTATGTATGTAAGTACATGTGTGTTTATTAAAGTACCTTTTTGAAAATAAATTGGCTTTATTTCTATGCCCCACTGTTTGAATAACTCATTCTTCATGTCATTGTGATATCTAAGCATATATTGATTGTTGATATTTAATAAAAAGATTAGATATTATTTAATAGCTACTGCTTTTTATGGAGTGGAAGAATATATAATTTTAAGCTGTGTACTACAGCATCTTCGTTTTGATTTTTCTGTATTTTGTCCAGTATACTGCAAATTGTTTTTGGGAAATAAAACGTATTGTATTGTATTGTATCCACTGGTTGACTCCGATGGCAATAGTAAGCAAATTATAAGCAATAGTACACCTTACTATGATCGGAAATACTCTCAGCGTATACAGATAAATTAGACTCGTGCAACACTTTTTGGAAAGGTATATAATATACATAAATAACACATAGAAAAAACGAATATTTGTTATCTTAAAAGTTCTACAGCTGTAGGATTATTATAGAATGTACAAAGCGAAACATGTGCTATACAGAACTTTCAGTCTGTTAAAAACTTCCAGGCGCTAATCAATTTTCAAACTTGTAAATGTGTGATTTCTAGCTCATTGACGTACATAACTTTGGAGAGTTAAATGTGTAGAAGCGAGCGTGGAGCGTAGATTTTTTTTTGCATCGCATGTTTATTCTGCGCCTAGCGATACAATCCTGACAAACAAACTTCAAATATCGGACAGTTTCTATTTAAATATGCGTTTAGAGCTACGCATTATTAAATTACAACATATACACAGAATCAAATCCAAACATTAAGCCGCTAACGATCAGTTTAATTATCACTGCTATCATTATTATTAGCCATTAAGCGTCTCCAAAATCGATGCTCTCACTCCATCCTTGTCGTTTTACTTTTTTTTTCAGCTAGTAAACGATCTTCGCTCGTAAATTATTAGCACTTAAGATATTTACTTCGCACTTTTCGTGTTAAACATAAACAGATTCGCTCTTGGTAAAACGATAACGCTTCGTAATGAATTAATTTATGGCGCTAATTGTGACTGTCTCGAAAGAAACGATGAAAAAAAAAAACGGATTAATGAAATTCCGAGCATTCTTGATGACGGATGGAGCGCGTGTCAAGTTGTTAAACACTCGCGTACATGTGCCAGTTTAGAAAAACAAATATGCTAGCGTTTGTATTTAAAAAAACGGGTTTGGTATAAAATAATAACAAAGAAATGCGATATGGTGGCGTTAATAGTAACAGTACACATGTGTTTTGGTGTAACGTCTCGGTATTTCTAGAAGATTCTTATGCATGTAGATGCAAGTAAAGCTCTAATATTGCTGTACACTAATAAATACAGCATTTCGGATACTTTCGCATTAGTTGCATCGACTTTGCGAACACATACTGCATAATGTGTCAAAAACGATGAATCAATCGTGTATTTTCAAGCGATTTGTTGTTGTTTAATGTCAAAAATATTTTTTCCCATTTTGGATTATAATTCCATTGTTCATTTACTTGTTATATACTCGTAGTTAAATGAACTGTATGTAATGTAATAGAAATTCTTACAAACATGTCTACTGTACAAAATTTTGCTCTTGTTATTAATTATCCTTTTCGAGGAACCGTACAAATTTCCATTAAATCTGTAGCTTATATTTACAGTACACAACGGTTGAACTAAATTGAATAAACGTATACGTACTAATTACTGTAATTGTGGTCAATACATATTGTGGTAACCCTCCCTTAATAGAAAACATGAGCGGACATATGTATAGGTATTTGTATCCGATTTTGTACATTAAGTAGATTGTACATCAAAGAGAGGTCATCTGCGTGATATGTGATATATATAGGATAACACATCCGTGAAAAGCTGGCGGCTTCCATTAGTCAGATCACTGTCATGGTTATTTGAATTATTTGAATGTAAATTAACGTACTTACTGCATCCATGGAGATATGCAGTTAAGGACAAATAGTATAAATCTACTAGTCAGGTCGATATTGAATGTCTTATGACGTAAATTACTTGCTTTTCCAACATTGACTTCAACATCCCGAGAAAAGTGAAAAGTAGCACTAATAGATCAAAACGGACACTATTTTTGTCGTCAAATGTGGAACTAGGATTTATAAGATTTAAACAGTGCTCACTTTATTAACGATGTCTGCTGCAAACCCGTGAGGGCACAGTCCAGAGAAATAAGCCAATTATTAATAATCAAAATGATGAAATTCCAATACGTACAATACGTACGCAGTGAACAGTAATAGAATTAGCGTTATCAAAATCATAAATTTTAAGAATTCCATGGAAACACAAGTTTTAAATGTAATAAGTTGGAGTGTCATCTTGAAACTATTCTATAGGTATAGACTCGTTTGTTGAGAAACATATTCTACCAGCATAATGAGACACCGCAGGTGCCTGTTTAGTCAATGATTGCCTGCAAAAGTTTTACAGATTGCGGACATTTATGACCTAAAATTAGAGTGACATAAATACCCTATTTGTTCGTCAATGCACTCCTCTAATCAGATCAAAATTTTCTATAAGTGTCCTAAGTACGTATATAGCGGTAACATTCTGCTTCAATTCTTTTAAATTCTAAGGCTAGTTACAATAAACTTTATGGTTTCGAAAGACCCAAAAAAAGCGTGAACGGCTTATTGTTTCTTACCATGTATTAGGCTGCCAGCATCTTCTCTCTCCTGATCTTGAATTTGGCAAAGAAAAACGTTTCCTAACATTTGGCCATCACGTGTTGAATTAACTCTTACGGTGGCGTCATTTTTTTCAAAGAAATAGGAACCGATTATTTCTGCAGATGAGATGACGCACTACTCTGTAACTTTGTGGAATTATAATGGTCGTTTATGTAGTTCTCTTAAGTCGTTGCTTGTCCAGGAACTATTGTTTGGTTATTGATTAAACCGTTTAAATATAAATGGGCCGGGAAAGTTTGCAGGAAATTTTTGAACTACTATATTATATTGATAGAATTTGATATCTCTTAGGATACTTCGAATATTCCGATTTGAGATATAGAGAGTCAAAGCTAAGCTTTTCTGATTGATCTTGTAAGGTTTGCAATCCTACATTATGATTCGTCGGACTAGTGACTTAGTGGCTTGCACACTTGCCTCGTAGTCCGGCAGTACCGGGGTCGAACCTCGGTACTTCCTTTCTGAGTTTGGTTTTCTGTAGTTTTCCAAATTCCACGGTACGTGAATAATGAATAATAACTCATGGCCAGACGATGCCCCCTGTAATTGGCGCAAGCTGTTGGGGGATGCTAAGGCATGAATTATTATTATATTTTGGCCAACCGAGTGGTTCTATGTACGGAACTGAACCTGCATTTTACAATTTTTTAACTCACGAATAAATAATAGGGCATGAAGGACTATCTCTAAAACTAAAATTCGTTAAACTATGAAACAAAATTTCCCAAGGCTTCTATTTTAGTTGAAGAAATTTTTGCTGCAATAATCTAGTTCACTTTAAAGGTAAGGATACACAATGACACCGACACTCGACACGAATGTCGACAGTAGTGTCGATTGTGGCGACACCGTACGCAATTTTTTGTGTCGACATTGGTGTATACATCTAGTGTCCCGGTTCAAGTGTATTGGTCGTCTACACGAACCATGACCTGCGACACTAACTGCAAAGGTTCCCGGTTCAAGTGTATTGGTCGTCTACACGAACCATGACTTGCGACACTAACTGCAAAGGTTTTCTTTCCTTTGCAGACCACACGCTTGACGTCATCGGTCTAGCTAAAAGTTTCGGGCAGGTTCGAGATTCGTGGCACTTGTGTCAGACACTCCAAATGCCCTGCCTTAACGGCAACGACACGGACACTGTCACGGAAATTTGTGTCGAGTGTGAATGTCGTCCTGTATCCTTACATTAAGTGTTTCACTTCACTTCATTATGATCAATGGATTGCCAATAATCAACCAAGTTGTTGGCCACTTTCTTTTTCTGACTTATCAGTACTGGATCTTTTTATTTGGGGTACGGTCAAGAACATGACCAATTATACTACCTAACCATCTGAGACAACTGCTTGTAACGAGCCACAAGAGCATTTTAAAATATGAATCCTAAACTTCTAAAAAGAGCTGCTCATGAAGAAAGCTGTCTTAAGGTTCAAGGGCATCAATTTGAGAAGTTATTAAAATAATTTATAATATTATAATAATAAAGCTATAGCAGATTATTTTAATAGATACTTTGTAAACAGTGTTACTGAGATTATACAGTCAATAAATACAGTACCTTCATACGAAAAGGTTTTAGAACTGACGGTGAGGGATCAGCTTCAAAAGTATTGTGATGAAAACGCAGTGCTAGCACAAAATCAATCAGGTTTTAGGTTAAATCATTCGTGTGAATCAGTGATTATAAATATAAGTGACGTGTGGTTGAAAGCTATGGATGAAGGGGAAGTAATGATTGCAGTGTTTTTAGACTTTAAGAGGGCCTTTGAAACTATTAATAGAAACTTTTTAATTAGGAAATTATCTAGAATTGGCCTTAGTGCGAATGTTTTAAGATGGTTTGAATCATACTTAACCAATAGAAAGCAAAAAGTGAGGTATAACAATTGTTTATCTCCTGATATTGTAAATAACAGTGGTGTGCCCCAGGGGACTGTTTTAGGTCCACTCCTTTTTAACTTGTACATAAATGATTTAGTTAAGTATGATCTAAGCATTAACATGAAAAAAAGTAAATTTATAGTATTTGGTAAGAAGAGTATGATTGAATCCATCAATATTCCCATAAATATTTACATAGATAATTTAACTATTGATAGAACTTACAACATAAAATACTTAGGAGTAATGTTTGATGAATGTTTAAGCTTTAGAGATAATGGTAATTACGTTATGAATAAAATATCCAAAAAGGTTTACTTTTTAAACATAATTTCTAAATGTCTTAGTATGTTTACAAAGATGCTACTTTATAGATCGTTAATCACGCCACATTTGCAGTACTGTTCTACGATAATGTTTGGTCTTCCACAGGTGGATATTCAGCGAATGCAAAAAAATTTAAATCGTGCAATTAGAACAATCTGAAATTGTAATAAATATACTCCAATTGCAACAATGCTTGACTTATTCAATTTTATGCCAGTTAAACGAAACAAGTAGAAATTAAAGATTGTATTAATATAAAAACATTTAAAATCCTTTGTACAAAGTATATTAGAAACAATGTGTAAAAATGTTATAGGTAGGTATATTTGTCTGTAATGCAACATTCTTGTTTCTCTCATATTATTGGTTTTTGTATACTAATAGCAAATGCTAAATAAAATTCTATTATTATTATTATTGTTATTATTATTTTATTCGATTTATTATTTTGTTTTAGTTAAACGTAGTATTATTATATTTATTTATTTCTATACCAGTTAACAGTTTTTTTTGAGAAGATTTTTGTTTTTGCGGATATCGAGATGCACATGTATCTCGTGTTCTGGAAACAACTTTATTATATAACTTCCATAAATAATAAATAAGTTTCAATTATCGTTTATATGATTTAATTGACTTTTTCTCAACGACTGACAATTTATTATTTTATAACCACCATCATGGCTATCAACAAAAAATTAAAACATGTAAAAACTGCTCTTCTCCAGAATGGCTACAGCTCCAGCAACATACAAAGGGTCATAAATAGGTACGGTTCCCTAAGGAAATACTGGAAAGTAATAAAAAAAACACGAAATTCATCTTTAAACCTTTATACAAGATCTGCCAAATTCTTTCTTCACCCAAGGACACTCGTCATGCTCTCTCCCTTAAAGGCATTTACAAATTCCTTGTCACTGAGGTTCTGTATACATAAGCGAAACTGGACGGTCAATTCAAACTAGGATAAAAAATCACCAACGGTGTTAAGCCATGTTGTTCAGAAGACTCAGCGTTATCCTAACACTTTCCCGACACAGGCCATCATTTAAATCTGCCAAACGTTTTTAAATAACAACAGAACGATATTTCAAGAATTTTTAGCACTCTGCATTTCGGAAACGAAGCGAGAGAAAAGCTTCTCGTCCATCTCGTGATTATTAGAATAGACGCCAAAATCTTACCGGAAATACTAATATGGATGTACTGATTGACACTTCGAAGTTTCAATTCTAATTAGTCATACCTAGGCTGAACATGTACAAGAGGGTACCATTATCGCTTACCACCAAGTTTTTTCTTTTGTATACTAACTGTGCTGCAACAATTTGTGAGACTAGATAGTTAAGTATTGATGGCACCCTCTAGAAATTCATTTAATGAATACTCTCAAGTGTGCAGATATTGACATTTTTTACGTAAACATAGCGATTTTTTTTCAATTTCTATTGTAGTATGTATCCTAGTTAAATTAGCTGTTATTGGATCTTATCCTGTTGATGAATAAACCATTACTGTGACAACATGCACCTGATTACCTTTTCTTCCATAAAACTTAATGACAATTGATATGATTACGTAAATATGTCACCGTCAGAAAATGTTTGCTTTTGGTTAAAATTTAAACGCGAACGTCTTCATCTTATTTTCATCTCGCGTCATTTTATTCATTCGCTACGTCTCATTCGTATCTCGGTGTCCCACGTTCACGCGGAGGCGGAATATAAATACAAATCAACGTCCGCGTTATTTTCAATTTCGCCCGACTAACTGCGTATCAACACCGTGCAGAGGAATAATAATGTTAACAACCATCACCGAAAAGGTTCGTGCAGAATTCCCTGATTAAGCGCGCCAGTTATTTATACCCGGAGGTTAAACGGAGAGCACATTCCACCTTCGTGTGCGTCCACATGCTGTTAGAGTACGGATTATTTACAATCCTTACACACATGTGAATATATCTTGATGAAAACGAACTAACCTAAATCACGGGATCACGGCGACAATGAGGTTTTGCTTCGGTCGACATGTGTACAAGATAGAACAGGTAGCGAAAGCATAATAAACTTACCAGATGTGCTTAGTACTATAAGTACACGATTACTGTAATGCTACACTAGCGCATTGGATATAAGTCCCCTTCTACCTTTCCAGGGGTTTCCTTTATTAATGCCTGCTATTGTCCATTGTAGTTCATTCTGACAATTACATATATTCTCAACAATCGTGTTCATAAATTTAGAATTATTACAATGGTTACGCATCTATTCAGACATTATCCCTAGCCCCGCATCCTAAAAGAAGTTTCTTGAAATTGAGAACGATGTAAATACACTTTTGTGTTATCTTTTTCCCCAATAATTCTGTACTTCTAACTACTGCTTCTATTAATGCCGTTAGTTGAATTTAGTTTGCTAATTTCCCGAGTTCTTTTGCCTGTTTTGTCAATTTCAAACATCTTTATTCTAATTCTTTTTGTGACCATTGTCACAGTAATTCGAAATGATTTAATAATAACATTAACTTGAAAACAGGACCAACATATTGCAAACTTGCCCAGCAGATAATTGAAAAAAAAAATTGATACCCAAACCAATTCTGTAGATCCCTTAAATTAGCTGGTATGGACGGCAACGTTTGAAATCGCAGAGCTATCCTACCCTAACAAGGGCATTCTTATTTGTAGATTAAATTCTGAATAGCTCAAACAGGGCGAAGATGCTTTTCATATGTATAACAGAAGCTTTATAGCATTCTCTCTCATTAGAAGCGATTATTGAAAATCATTAATGAGACTCGGTTTTACAATAGAAGAACCAATATACTTGCTAAAATGTTGCAATATCTATACACGACAGTTATAGTGCCTGTAGGCAATAGATCAGCACAAATGCTTTCTGCCAGCAAAAAGGTGGTGTTGACAAAGCTCTAACAGCTGGTGAAACATTCCTCAGTTTAAGTAAAAAGAATGCCAAACAAGCTAAACGCAACAGCTCACGTTTTAGCAAGAGATGTCTCCGAGTCATTCATCTGTCCTGAGCCAACTTGTGGTAGTCCTTACATCACCGCTGGGGTTGGCATGATACATTGAAGAATTTTTAAGATTTATCCTAGCGAAGAAAAACCTCGCAAAGCAGTCGTTACGGTCTTATGAATCCAAAGAAAAAGAATTTACTTATGTGCAATCAGACCACGGTCATTAAAGTTACATGGAGCACAATATATCAATCAACAATTTTTCACATTTTTTTAATAAAATTTTATATTCTTTTTTTTTACTTTTCTTTTTTCATGTTTGCTTACCTGACGATATATCTAGCTTTACAAACCCAATCCGAAATAACATAAAAGATAAGTCTCTCATATTTTAAGACTTAGAAAATGATTAGTTCAATCTTTCTCTTCAGATTTTACATCAGGAGTATTCGCCAGCTATACGGTTAAATAAATTGAGCCGTTTAGTTTAGTTTAAGAACAAAGACGAACTAATAAATCTTCGAGTCATTTATTCGCCACCAGCTGATCGTAGACAAGCGTGCAGGTCATCTATGGAAACTACACTAGATAATGCCTAAGAGATAATCAACTTAAACCAAATCAATATGTTATCGAAATTACCAATATTCCAAAATATTGCTGATTTAACCAACATTGAAAGCTGCAATTGAATTCTATTAAGAAGAAATAGGAAATAGAATTACGAAAGAAAAGGAACAGGGAAAGGTCCAGATCCAATATAATGTGATGTTTAACATTATACTGGCAGAAAAAATTAATTGCAGAGGTACCTTTGTCTAACAATACTACTATGTAAGTAGTCAAAGACTTAATGGTTTAACTCAGGATTTGAATGACCAATTAATTAAAATTAATGCAATTTGATGAGACTGCTGATAGTAACGAAAATAAACACCTTATTTGTCATCTACACTGAATGATAATATCATTATTAGAGTCCTGCTGTTTTGCCAAAGCGTCATTAGAAGCGTAAAAGGTTAAAGCATATTTGAAATGTTTGACAAATTTATAACCGAAAATGATTTGCAATGGAAAAAATTGCTTTGGTATATGTACTGATTGAACTTGATCTAGGTTTGGTCACTATAAAGAATTGCTGGGGTATTCGAAGCAAAACACCTCATGCTATCTGGGACCCATTGCATAATCCATAAAAAGCACTGCGGCACTAACATGTGGATGTCCTTGTCCTACATATTTGTACAAAGACGATTAATTAATTCGAAAAATCTAATTAAAATGTGTCCTTCCCTACCCACCCATCTTTCCCGCTACTTGATAGCGAAACCATAACTTTATATTGTCATAAGTTTTATTCGTAGACATACAAATGAAATAACGTTTCACATATCAAATATTTTAACAATATCTACAAAGGAACAATTTGAAAACTGTTTTGGGTTGTTCGAGGTTTAGTCTATATTGCCCCAAAATTTTACAACATAATATTAAGAACAGGATGATTTTGAACTTTTGAAGTTATTTCTAGTTGTTCTAGTTGCTTCAAATATTATTCTAAAATGTCGAAAGAGAAACTTGTATAGTTTAAAAGATATGGCGAAAAAATAACCCTTTACCAGCCTCTGATTTTTTGAAAATTAGGTACCATTTGTTGATTAATTGTTGTAAACATGGATCTAACGTTTTTGTTGTCTACTAGTTATAGTCCATGAAATAATTGGCAATCGCATCAATATCAGTAAACACTGTCGATTCGTTCACTCAAAAAAGTCATCTCCTACGCTTTCAGCGACGATAAAATGTGAACAAAATGTAATTAATTCGAACTATTAAGGACATTACAATTAAAATTGTAATTAGATACTCGTTATGTGTTTGATCAGGCCCTACAAAATTTTGCGTGGGTACATTGTGCTAAGTACAACAATATTACACTTACAAATGTGCGCTCAAAATTACACCCCTTTATATAACACAGCAATTGATGAACGATAATAGTACATACACATGTTCCAATATTGAGTCTTGCCTGTCGTTGGTAGCTGTCAGTTGGTTTTTGTTTCCGCCTGTCATTGTTTTGACGCAAACAATCAATAAGAGCCGGTTCCGCCGCTTTAATCTAGAATTTATCATCGTCACGCCTCGGTAATTCGTTGGAAAAACATTCTTTAAAATCCACTTCATGTTCCATCACTCTCTGCTTTATTAACCGGCATTGTTTATTTATCTACACGTTCGGAATTTGTCAGGTGCCTCTCTCTGAAATACAGGACTATGTACGAGAGAAATGAGTTCCTTACTTTAAATCCACTCGAACGTAATTTCATTATGTTAGTTATTATTCATTTCTTGACTCGTTGGATTTTCTAAAGAAAATATTAATTGCCACTGTTTTGCTCGCCGCAACAAGTAGGCTAAGCTTATATGGAAATGTAGTTTCACTGTCAGTCCCCAATAAACTGCGATAACGTTAATGGAGTGATTAGTGTTTACGAACACATGAACGTGTTCTTGCGATGGCCTTTTTCAGTCACAATAAAATCCATTACCGCTATATAAAATTACATAAATCATTTTCAATCATACGAACAGTAGCAGTGTTCTTTTAATAATAACATATCGTGACCGAGAAAGTTTGATATGTGTAATAATACGTTTTTCCGAAGATTGCAGGTGTAATCAATACGTCTTTTTTAAGGATAACTTTTATTTGTTATATGTACAGTAAGTTAATAACTAAATGCGAATTTTGCAGTTGAATACTTATTAAATAAAAGTTTAAGTTTCGAGCAAATGAAGATTATTAGTTTTTAGTTTATTTAATAAATAGGAATTCCAAACTAAGTTCCAGGTTAACTTCGTTATCCTCCATTATCTACTGTTACGATACATTTAAGAATCTTGGTAATCGAGCTAAAAATTTTGCATCTCATATCAACTATAGGTACCACACTTTAATGGAAATGGTGAGAATGGTGAGCCATGCAATTCGTTATTTTTATGGTGTTGTGTGAACCTGGAAATCATATTTAAGTACCCCATCAGTGCCTCATAATGCTTGCAAACTATGAATTATGGAGAGAATACTGCCCTCAATCTTATGACGCTCGCATCAGCTCTTTAATCAAAAAGAACTGAATGAGTTGGTGTGTGTGTCAAAACTTTCAAAATAGCAGGATAAGCTCTTCGGCTCAAGATTCCAACAATGGAATGTTCTTGTTCCAAGGACAAAAATTTCCAGTTTTAGGTCAAAGAATATTTTCTTCAGTAAAAATTTCGACATGCAGAATTCAATGTGTATGTAGAGATGTTCCTTTCAGTAAAACCAGCTTGAAAACCGAACTGCTGAATAATGGTAATAAATATTCATCAGTGCTGTTAGCTTATGCAATAGTCATGAAAGGAAGTTATGGAATCATGGCTTTGTTACCAGAGGCAATCAAATATAAAGACCTTGAATGGTAACTTTGCTGATTAGGTTTAGATTTACAGGATGAATGTATGAAATACTGCTGTTTTAGAAGCACTATACGGTTAAAAAAAATGGCCTACAAGGAAATTAATAATAAATTTTGTCTCCGCCATGTCAAGTCGGTCTTCATGGAAGACTTTGTAAAAGCTCTGGATAACGATTGTCATGCCTTCAGTCATTTGAAAGAGAAGTGTCCTAAATTGGGCTGGACTACAAATAAGAATTTGACATCAAAATAACAAATATCGAATTAACTGCTCGATCCTCTTTTCAATCAATTGTAATATGGAGTGGAGAATATCACTTAAACTTCACTTTTTACATTCCCACTTTGATTTCATTCTGGACGATGAAACACAATTTTTCGATTACCTAAGGATATTAAAGTTGAATAGATGTGAACTAATTTCGACCTATTTTTATTTGAAACCTAGTTTTATTTGAACACGCTGAAGTAAGGAACTACATATTTTCTTATTTTCCTTAATTAATTCTTAAGCCCTCAATAAGAACTTTAACATCTGCTTATCGATATTTCCTTCTTATAACCTGGATGGTATAACTACTTTTTCAGATATTTTCCTTTCAGCGTCCGCAGCTTAACTAATCTTAACATATTAATCACAGTGAGTGTTTTCACTTTATCGACAATACACATTCGGCATTTAGCAACAAACTAGATAGAATCATTGACGATTTGTTAAATAAGAAACCTTGATGCAAGTGCTTCTAAATAACACGGCATAAAAGCCAGATCTAACCAACACTATAAAGCATACTTGAGCAACTTTCAGTCCAGACACATCACAGCGATAACTTTAAATCTCAAAATTACAATGGGGCATATTCCAGAAATAAATGTGTTCAATGACAGCGGCACTAATTTTGCTGACGATCTTAGGAATCGCTCCAAAATCAAGAGAAGTGGATAAAGTATCAATTTCTCCAAATCCTGAGTGACAACGGTGTTCAGCTTGGGGGATCTTATTACCTCTATGGATCGAGAATAATCCTAACTTTCTTTCCCGTGCAAAGCATTTTAGAGGGTTATTTATTTTAATTCGGGATAGTCTGCCAACCCATTTTAGTAATGCCCCTTTCAATTCAGAATTAGTGTTGTCTGAAATGTCAAGAAATTATCGAGATATTGACTAAATAAAATTTAATTTTTTATATCAGGTGATAAAATAACACCATGCTATTGTGTCACATATCAAGTTTTTACTAGTTCGCATATATAATCACGTTTTTAAATAAATCCCGAAATTTCATTGGAAAATGAAGCAATCAGACTCTCTCTGTTTTGTAAATATAAAGCACGACTTTTTTTGTGTCATGAAAATTCGTTTAATGCGGAATTTCATAAATATTCAAATTTACTTTACAAAGTTCTGCTTGGCGAGTATAATGAGGAAAATTTCCATAAAACCAATTCGTTCCGAACGCCCTCTCCAACGAATCTCTAGTCGACGGAAACACACGAAGAGCGAAATGCTAAAAAGCGCAGATAGAAACCGTACCGCGAACACGGCAAAGAGAAAGTCAAAGCTGCAAATAATCGCCCCTCGGGTTTCATATTTACCGGGCGACAAATGATAACATTCTCGACCTCCAACTGATTGCCGAAGAGCGCCTTCCTAATTTATTACTTATTGGAAAGGGGAAGAAATGGCAGATACGTATACTCCCTTCGTTTCGCGAAGCCGTTCCAAGATATCTTCCAGCGCACGGCTCACAACTAAATGCTACGGCGTACCTACTTTGAAGTTTTACGTAAACAAGAGTAAAACTTTAATAAGAAAGAAGATCAAGTCGATATGAGGAAACTTCGTAAATCCTAAACAAATTAAGCTAATTCCACAGGGTAAGCTATCTCACTCTAATGGTGTTTCGCTTTTTCGTTTTGGAGCTTAACGTGGACTTAAAAGACTGACTGTAATTAATGTTCTCAACCAGAAGTTAATAAATCATTTCTTAAGTTATTACGTGTGACGAGAGCAATGAGGCGTGTTCGCAATTTTAAGATTGATTAAAGTTCTGGTAGAAGCATATAAATATATAGGTACTAAGTGAAATGAAAAAGTAACTTCAACACAATATCGGAATCAAATTATGATTTTATCACCGAAATTGCTATCTTGTATGGCTTAAAGTTTAAGCAATCCTCTCGGCAATTTCATAACTTGTTAGAAAGCTATACGCACTCTACTGAATAAAAGTTCTGCAATCTAATTCACAATAACATTTTATATCGTCCTAATACCGCATTCATCTCAGTGCCTGACTTATTTTGTTCATAGTGGTGGAGGGTACTGAAGGCCTACACAAATGAATGAATAAACGAATGCAACTAAAAATAAAGACTAAATTTAATTTGTTCCTTACCTAATATATGTATGTATATGTCTTTAAACAGCCCCTTTTTACCGATAGTGTGATCAACTCCCTTTAAAAAAGACAACGGTCGTATATTGAGTTGAATACCTAATTATGTGTGATCTGTGGTCAGTTTTATTCAGGTCAAACGTTACTTTTAGTTTTAGTTTTTCATCTGAAGTAGGAGGGGCACCTTTTATATTTTTACAATGAACCACTAGATGGTGCTTTTGATAAACGTAATCACCATATTCTTAGTTTGATATTTGTTAATGAGAAATCCGCGATAACTTAGAAATCGAGTCAGTAGTTTGTTGAGAATCACAGTTTTAAGACATTGAGTTTGTAAAATAATACAGATTATTCATGTAAAGGTTTTCGTTGGATTTTCTACGATTATAATGAAGTAATGAAGTACCATAAGAGAAGACAGTTTACAATAGATTGTCAGAATTTCGTCGTGGTGAGTGATAAATCACCTAAAAGCCGACCACAAACTGTTGTGGTTCCAGAAGACATCGATGCTGTGCGAAAAATGATGGAACATGATCGACATGTGACTTACAATGAGATAGAGGCATCTCTTAGCACATCTCAGACTGCAATACATCCGATTTTACATGAACATTTATTTGTAAAACAATAAGGTCCAGATGGATTCCACATAACTTGACCGAAACACAGAAGGTAGATAGGTGTCAATTGGTGTAAAGAGATGCGCAAAAAATTCGACGTAAGAAACGCAAAATCCGTATACAACATCGTCACAGGTGACGAAACATCCCTCCAGAACCCCACAAAATTTGTTCGTGCAAGGAGTACTTCTAAGAAAATGATCGCTTGTTTCTTCGGCTGTACAGGACACATCGCAATAATTCCTTTAGAGGATCGAAGAACTGTTAACGCTGAATGGTATACAGTAATTTGCTTGCCAAAAGTTATAGACAAAATCAGGAAGAACAACCGAAAACGTCGCATTATTATTCATCACGACAATGCGAGTTCCCATACAGCACGTCTAACAGTTGACTATTTAAAAGAGAAAACTGTTGAAATAATGTCTCATTGTCCATATTCACCTGATTTGTCGTCGAATGATTTCTTTTTATTCCCAACTTTGAAATAAAAATGCGTGGACAGCGATTTTCAACGCCTCAAGAAGCAGTCTAAGTCTTTGCAAACCAAGTTTTCCTTCAGAGTGGTAAGAATGTTTTGAGAACTGGTTCGTACGAATGCAAAAGTGTATAGACCATTGTTCTCAAAAATTTTGTTTTCTTTCCAGATTTTGTACAAATATAAAACGTGATCCTCGTATGGCTCAATTAAACGATGTCCAACGAGCTTGAATAATAGCTCACCTTGAAAATTGAAAAAACAATAATGCAAATTGTTTCTGACTTCTGCAATTCGATGCAATGAACGTTTCTCATTTTTCTGCTTCTTTTAGTAACTCTCGACGAACAATTAGAACATTCGAATTAAATAATTATGTTGCCATACAAAAACCTTTACTAACTGAAGACCACAAAAGATCATGTCTCATATTTGCTTTAAATTATCAGCTGCTGAATGAAATGGAGCTACAGTCAATACACCAAAGAAAACAATGAAACATGAGATAAGTACCTATATAAAAAAATGTAATGCTTCTTTAAGTTTTGACCTTTATGATTACCTGACGAGTTACATTACATATATGTAATTAACAAAATTTAACAATCGCGATTACCTAACCAACCCCTAAAATTTAACTACATACTTTTATAAATACATCAGTATTTATCGTACAACGTGTGTAAGTAAGACAAACAAAATGTGTATAGATACCGTTCGTTGCGGAAGAAAAAGCACATCTCTAATAAAACCCGGACGAAACCCTCTTCACGATTCATTTAGCAACACCGCGGCTTTCTACCCTAAAAACATTCGCTCTACGAAGTTGACCTTCACCTTCCTCTTGATTTTAACGCTATTCGTCCTAAGCGGATCGATACGAATTAACTTCAATGGAAAGAACAATGTGATTAACTCTTGTAAAATTGGATGTACGTACGGTACTAATCCTCTTAGCTCGTAAGTAGCCCTGCCACGCTGCGTACATAGAACTGGCATCCTGTCAACGAAATGAAAAGGTCAAGAATTCGCGAAGTCAATACAGAAAAAAATTTGCAGCATTGTGTTGTAAAATATCAAACGTATAGGCGGTTTATTTCCGTAAATATGAAATTTATAACGAAATGTCTGCAACAAATTTACTAATTATATTCCATATCTTGGACTACTCGTGTTTTTTTTTAGGTCAGCGTATTTCCATGGAAATATATTAATGTTTTTTTTAATGGCAACCAAGTGATTTTTTGCTGATTTTTATTCCTCTTGTTTTTCTTGAAATGACTTGATGTTTTTATATGCTTTAATAATAACATTTTAGAGAAAATACTCATAATACTTTATTAACTCAAATAATATTTAACTCAAATTAAATGTTCAAACTGAAGACCAATGGTTTCTCTTTGTAAATTTTATTGTTTAAATGACCCCAGAGGAGAAAATCTAAGGTACTCAAATCGGGTGACCTAGCAGGCCATTCAGTAGATCCTCGACGTCCAATCCAACGACCTGGAAAGACGTTATTCAAAAACAGGCGAACATCAACGCCATAATGTGGTGGACCGCCGTCTTGCTGATACCAAACATTGTGGTTTGGCATTCCTTGTCGATCTTCATCCGGAAATAAATGTGCAATGTCAAATACAATGTGATCACGCAATAGGTTGAGGTATCTATCTGCTGTCAAATTTCCATCTATAAAGTATGGACCTATTATTATGTGGTGCCCAATATCATCCAATGGGGATTTTGACTGGACCAGTAGCGACAGTTGTGCCTGTTTACAAACCCATGTAGACAAAACGTGGCTTCATCAGAAAATAAAATGTGGTTTAGACAATTTGGATTATTATTGATCATTTCCATCATTATTGCACAAAACTGCATTCTTCTGTCAGGGACATCTTCGTTTAGCTCATAGAGAAGGTGTATCTTGTAGGGTTTGTATTTGTTCTTTTTAATATTCTAACTACCGACGATTGACTAATATCATTATCCAAAGTAAATTGCGTGGTTGACGTAATTAGATTATCCATAACACCAAATAACACATCAAGAGCTTGATGTTGATTTGTGGCTGATTTTGGACGTTACATTTCCAGTTGCTCTAAATTTTCTAACCAATTTAGACATTGTGGATTGTACAATAGGATTTCTCTCCGGATGAACGTTATTAAATAAATTACAAACATCTTGGTGTGAACGTTGTCGATCTCCATAACCAACCATTATTAAGATTTCAATTCTTGCAGTTTCACTGAGTTTGACCATATTTACAAATTAAAATGAAACTATTTTGATTAAATTAACTTGTTAACTTATTGAAAGGTACTTCACAATGACATGGAAAATGACATTAAGAAAACAGAAGCAACTATAATTTTTTGTAGAATTATCCTACAGATAATTCTACAAAACAGTTTTGATTAACTTCGATTCATAATTTGCCGAGAATATTAAAAAGAACCAAACATTCCGTCCAAAAGCTCATATAGCTCTATAGAAATTTCGCTGAGTGTAATATCACCGTTTTGGATTCCCTATATATATCTCCTGCGATTTTCGCACAGGTATCCACATAAACTCAATCCTCAAAGGACCACATTCCGTTCCTACACACCCTTCCAAATCACACAAAATTACGGTCGCTATACTAGTATTGGTGCAATATTCGAAATAGAATGAAGCATGTGGGTTACACCCGGAACGTAACCACGCCAATTTATTAGAGGGCTGTTAAATCCTACAGTTGATTAATTACCCCGCCGATTATTCGAATTGTGTTCGCAAATATTTAACGATGATTTTTCCACCATTAAAACCAGATACACGAACGGGCATGGTATTTCAAAAAATCCTCTGTACTAGTCGTTTGCGCTTGACAGAGTCGTGCGTTGCGTTTTCCTTAAATTTTTTCCCCACTCGATGCGCCCTTCAGCGAAAATCCATTAACGTAAATAAAAGTAAACGACTGCAGAGTATGAGCCTGACGTTTATGACGGAAAAGTTGTCCAGAATAATGAGATCTCTTTTTTCTCCCCATCTGGTCTTGTCATTACTATTATTGTTGGAGACGAATTTGTTATGAGAAACTGGAGAATATAAGTAATACTGAATGAAGTAGCCGGCATAAATTCGCATAATACTGGGCAATTGCACAGACAAAGGAACACCGACAAATGTCACTTTTCGATTTCAACGCAACTTTACAAGCTGAAAGATTACTTTGGTATATAGAAATTAATAATAAGCCATTTCTTTAGTTCCGATGTTGTCAGATTTTGAACTATATTAATTATTAAGTTATATACTGTTATATCAAAATGCAAAAGCAAATTAAACAAAACCAGTTCGAGTTACACATATTAAACATTCTACAAATTTGTCTTTAACCAAATCAGAGACGCCCATGGAAATATGCTGAATAACCCGAAAGATATTACACAGAGATGGAAACAATACTTCAAAACATTATTGAATGAACAAACCATAACAGACAAGGAAGTAGAAACGGAAGGAGTGCCCAAAAGTTACACAGAAGAGGACAACATCAACATAGAAGAAATAGAAGATGCGATCAAAGATTTGAAAAATGCTAAAGCAGCAGGTTATGAAATGATTAAAAGCGAACAAATTAAATACGCCTGCGAGAAGGGAGTACAACTAATACACAAGTTAATAAATATGGTTTGGAAGCAAAAAGAAATACCAGAAGATTGAAAAACTGCAGTAATACCACCTATACATAAAAAGGGACCGAGAGAAGAATGCAGCAATTACAGAGGTATATCGCTGTTAAGTACAATGGAGAAAATTGATGAAAAAGTACTAGAGAGAAGACTAAAAAGGAAATAGACGTATCACTGGAAGACACACAAGCTAGGTTTAGGAAAAACAGAAGCATACAAGACCATATATTCACCATTAAACAAACCATTGAGAAATTAACAGAGTATAATCGAGAAGCAATACTGTGCCTGTACATTCGCAGACGACATGGTAATATTTGCCAAAAACGAAAATGATCTGCAGCACAATTTAAAGGTCTGGAACAAATTATTACAGGAGAAGAATATGAAAATTAATGTACAAAATGAAGAATGAGAGAACAATAAATATAAAAATAAATAACCAACACATAGAAACAGTAAAGAAGTAACAATACTTGGGAACCACCAGAGAGAACAACGAAAATATAGAGGCAGAAATTAACAGCAGAATGCTAGCAGCGAATAGAATATATAACAGCCTAAGGAATATAGGCAAAACAAAAAAGAAATTACAAACGCAACGAACCTAAAAATCTTTAAAACATTTAATTGCGAAAATTGGGTACTAACTAACACACAAAAAAGTAAAATACAGGCAAATACTGGAAAAAACTGGGAGTCAAATCAGTACATAGTAAAATCGCAATACAAAAGCTGAGATGGTGGGGACATCTTAACAGAATGGAGGAGAATAACCAAACCAGAACAATATGGCAAACTATGTAGGACAGCAGGGGAAAGAACAAGAGGGCGACCAAGGAAGTCATGGAATCAAAGCGTGGAGCAAACACTGAAAATACTAGGGACTAACTGGAACGAAGCGAAAGGAAAAAACAATATTGAAGTGTAACATATGTAATTAGACCTCGACACTGTCTTAGGGCGGTATAGGAGGAAATGATTATAAAATACAACACAAATTTGCCTTAGAAATAAACTCGTCCTCTCTTACCTTAAACTAATGTGTGTTAAACAAACAAATTTCAACATCTACCACTCTCCCTTCCTTCAGTCTCCGTAATTAAGTTTCCAAGTAACTGAAGAAGTAAACTGTAGAATCACTGTTTCAAAAGAAGTTGTAACAAAACTTTCCTGCAGTCCAATCACATCTGGAGGTTGTACCATCGCCGCCATTTTTTTGGTATATTTATAATGTTCAAAATTTTACCTATCATCACGAATTTCTAATAATAATCTGTGACATAATGCCAACTTCTAGAATCAGCCAAAAAATTTCTGTTTAGTCCGTGTTGGACCTTCTCTAATATTTCAAGCACATTTTGGTTTGTTTTAAAATTATCAATTATTCTTGTTTGACCACGATTAAGTTACATTCTATTCATTCATTCATTCATTTCTTATCGATTGTGTCACATACGTGAAATTTAGTGTTGGAGGGGAGAAATACAGGCATCAACTCTGTTGAAATGTCGCATGGTCTCAATCAAAAGTCATGACGAGGGCAAATACGATGGGACATCCAAAGGAATGGCCATTTTCTGGGACAATACGGTCTTAGAAACCGCAGAAGCGCTAGTAACGTGTTAAAAAAATGAGCTACCAACGATTCATAATGTTGCAGTATCATCTTGAGCAACCAGAAGTCGTTGAAAGGAAGCTGAATTAAAGAGCAGGATACTATCAAAAAATAAATTGCTTGCCAGAGATCATAAAGCTCAAAAATTACTGTTTGAAAAACATTGTAGTAGTAAACCAGTTGTTGGGGTATCCCAAGAAATTTAACAACCAATACTCATACAATAATAATGTATCCAGTAGTTAGTCACGATTGTAAAAACAAAATATTTTACTCTTAAGTACAACACACTGCTGTAAATAACCTCCAAAACACACTATACACACTAACAGTAAGGAACATGATAGTGACCTCTGACAATTAAACGTTATATTAACAAAACAGCTGTTCAGCTCATGCAAAGACTAGTTCACAAGCCTTGAATTTTGCATGCTACAAGCCAATGGTACTGCCTCTCAAACCATGGCATAACATAAGACCCCAGAATAAACATCTATCCATATACCTAGAGGCAAATGACGACTTGTACATTAGTCTTGTAGTATCAGACAAAACTACTAGGACTCGTTAACGAGTCATTGGTAGTCAACGTGTTAAACATTTTTTATTTTGATTTTCGCTTTCATCTCTCACTCATTTTCAACAAAAGAAGCATTGAATGATTTAAAATACGGTCATGCTTTGCTGATTTCTTTTTTTTGTCGTAAATGTAATTACTTAAGTTTAATAAAGAGGTAGGTTAATTTTATTCAGGAGTTTATATACATTTACACGTCGAAACAATAATTGCGCGACTCGAGGTCCAAACGAAGTACATAGTAGTTTTTCCTAATACTGAAAATAACGATAAAAGTAAGCGCCATTGCCAGAAATATCTGGCAAAATTGTGTGACTATGAAACGGTGTATTGATTGCACAGTGCGACGGTTTTCTGGGCCTTTATAGCTAAAATACGAGCGCTAATACCAGACACATCCAGTGTGATGTCGTACATCTTCCATGTCGATGTGAGTAGAGAAAATAATAAATTTTATCTTTCGTTATAAAATATTATGTACCTTTACGAACTGCCACTAATCCACTATTCTACTTTAAACGATTCATATCCAATTTTCTCTTTAGCTTCCAGAGCTACAGTTTAGTAATATACGTCTATAGCAGTGCTACCTTCTTCAGAAACACATACAATATCTTCATGATTGTGGGAGGAATTAGTTCGACAAAACGTTCTGGTTTAATTTATTTTTTCTGAAAATTTTTAAATGTTCATTTAATTGTTCATTAAATTGTTAACGTTGTATATGTATAGTTAAGTTTTAGAGAATAATTTAAAACCAATTTTAAACCAATTTTGAATAAGCGACTGCTCCTTCCTGTTCCAACCTCCCAGCTTCGTGACGGACGATCTAAGTTGTCGGCGAGACAATTTCTATTGTGAGTGCCCGATGACACTCCTGTCGATTTACAGGCCCTCCTCTCTGATGCCGGACGATCTACGTTGCCAATCTGCGAAGCACTCCACCCCCTCCCAAGAAATCGATTCTTGCTAAATTAAAGTCGACAAATAAGCTGTCGTAGTACCTTCCACAGATGATGGACGAAATACGTTGTCGGAGGTAAAGAGAGTTGTTCTTCAGTGTTAAAACAAGCATAGTAATTTTTAAAACTTGCCACGGTATTGATAAGTTAGCTTAAATTACCGAAATAGGCCAAAACTACACAGTAAATTAATTTGTCTTCTTGATTTCCTCTTTCTTTAACAAATAAAGGTTCTGCTGATTCTTCAAGCTCCAATCCAGTTATATCTTCGAAGAAGAACATGTTTTGTTATTGGACTGTTACTGTTACTGGACAATTGTATATATCTTGCAGCGTTTCATATAGTGTACATTTTTGTGGTATCAAAGAAATTACTCGGATGTTACTTGAAACATCAATGTTGAAGCCATTATTAATATGTTTTACTTATGTTGTCAGAAGTACCCCATACAGGTATATATTTAACACTAATACATCCAGTTTCTAGTATAAATGTGCTAAAAAAACAATGAAAGGAGCCGCAAACAGTCAGTTGAAAACAAAATTTGATTGCCTAGTATATCATGTATACTACACGTCTAGCTTAACCTAACCGATTCAATATTTCACGAAAAGCTTCAAAATCAGCTACCCTTAAATCACTCACAATATGCCAGTTAAAACAAAAGGCCATACGTATTTTTTCCCATTCTATCCGTCGCATTATATCCGTACAAACAAGCAATCAATCAATCAATTAAGCTGAACAAAATCGATCTGATGCTAGGGGTTAAACTGCGAGATTGGTCTCTAACGACTTTAAACAGATCAGCGTAATGAATGTCCAATAACGACCATCTGTACTCTTTCAATAAATATATATATGGGTCAAAGTTAGATGATTATTGAGTGTTGTCTTTTCGAGCGGCACTGATCTCATAAAATGAGTTCACGACCATCGCCATTGAATCGGTCAGAGTATATGTCGCATTTACGCACGATACTTTGCAATTAGTTATGTTTTAAATGATATTTGTTTACAAGTAAATAGTAATTTATTAAAGTTGCCTACTCTTGTAAGTTTGCTGAATACTACTTTTTTTGCTTTTTAAAAGTCTAGACGGTAATTACTCTGTAACATGCACCGCCGTAATTTTTATCTTATTAAATAGCAATATATCAATCAGTTGTAAAGTTGTTTTGATTGGATAAAATGGAGAATATATTGAGTAGCATAAGACACTTGAGTGATAATTAGGGTAGAAACTATATCTGAACATTCTCCTAACAAACAAGTTCTTATGTTCGATTTATGTAAATTATACAGGCTGTCCAGAAACTCTCCTGACAAACGAAGACCGGAGATTCCTCAGACAATTTTAAGACAATTTAACCCAATTCACTCTAGTCCGAAAATGCTTCCTAAGGGAGCTGGAGCTCTCTGCAGATGGCGCCTTGTAATTATTTTTTTTTAATATCTCCAGAACGCTTCTATTTAGAAAAACAAAAACTGGTATGCTTATTTATCCTCCAGAGATGAATCGATTCCATCAATTGCGAATTTCTAGTACCGGTCATAGGCGTCCGTTTTGGGTAGGTTAACGGTTATTTTAACGCATAATTTTTTTGTCTTTAACTTTTAAGCATTTGTGACACTAGATAATTAAATTTTCAGGTATTCTAGTACTAAAAGGTACTCTTACTTTAAGTCGGTAGGATACACCGTTTTTTAGAAAAATCGATTTGAAAATTTTTCGTTTTTTCGTCATTAAAATTCAATTTATTATTTTTTGCACTAGTTGGCGATGAACTGCCAACAGAAATAAAACCTACGTTTTTAATTTTCAAATTGTTGTCAGTTCGCGAAGTTTATCTTTTAATTTTTGACTTTGTAGCATTCATACACAACGATTTCAATTAAAAAAAAAATGGTTAAGAGAAACAGGTTCAGTGGTCCCAAAAAAAAATGAAACAGGGAGACATAATGATGTAACAGCAGAACATGAAGATGTTATTTAAATGGAAGTTGAGGAAAATCCAGAAATTAGCGTTCGAAGACTATCTGCCATGTACCCCACAATTTCAAAATCTTCTATAAGATATATCTTACACAAAGAAAATTTATATCCTTTTCATTTTACAAAGGTGCAAGCACTGCTAGAAGGAGATTTTCCTGCTCGTGTAGAATTCGCTAGATGGTTACAAAATCAGAAAAATCAAGATGAAGGTACATTTTGTTTGGTGACGAAGCTTCATTCTCAAAAAAATTGAATTTGTAATGTACATAATGCACACTATTATTCGTACGTTGGTGACAGTCCCCACGTCCCCACACAAAAATTTAAGCATCAGCATAGGTATAGCATAAACGTCTGAATTATAGTAGTTGACGATTATCTACTTGGTCCTGTGGAATTACCTGCTCCTTTAAATGGTCTTGATTACTTACATTTCCTGCAAAATATTTTACCTAATTTGTTAGATGAGATGCGTTTAAATATTCGGCAAAACTTATGGTTTCTACAGGACGGCTGTCCGGCCTACTTTAGCAGGAATGTACGAGACTGTCTAGATAATAACTACAAAGACCATTGGATTGGAAGAGGCGGTCCATTTGCTTGGCCAGCACAGTCGTCGGATTTGACTCCTTGCGATTGATTATTGTGTTTGGGGATACATAAAAGCATTTGTTTATTCCGTTCCGACACAAAATCGTGCACAACTCTGGCTAAGGATACAAGATGCTTGCAACGAATTTAGAAATAATAAGAATAGAATTTTGGCGTTCTCTAAGCAAAAGCCTAAATTTATGCGTAGACATTAATGGTCATCACATCGAGCATCTTTTGTAACTATCTACCTTTGATACTTGTTCTTTTTTTGTTAGTTTGGTTCCATTGTAATAAATACTTTGTTTTTAAAAACCTTCAGCTAAAATTTTGTTTCAAATTGATTTTTGCTTCTTTTCCCAAACTTTTTTTACGAATTGTGTGTTGTATTTATTGAAACAAAAGATGATTAATTAATTAATTTATTGATGATCGAAGTTCGCTTTATCCCTACGACAACATTACATGGTTTATTTGTAGAAAAATATTAAAAGTGTTAGCTGTTTTCTAACCACTACATCGTCATTCACTAATACAAACTTTCTCAGGATTGCTTGCCTAAGTTTTGTGAAATTATTGACCAAGCCTCCTTTGAAGGGCTTTTAGAAATTTTCATAGCAGAATACATAGATTTGGTATTATTTACGAAAGTCGCATGAGGGCGTTGCAGCAGGTTAGCTGGTGCTCTGAGCCCAATTCTTGGTTAAAAGTTTCAGAAATATGGAAACGTTGGCAATGTTCAATCTGAAAGTGTGTCCACACCAAGTCGTATAAGGAAAACGGTAGAGATAAATCAAACAGCATCGTTAAAATCAGCTTGCACAAGCCTAGTAAGCGATTTATTTTTATTTATGAACATAGCGAAACGTTTTAAAGATTATTTTAGACCATACTTTAGCCATGTGAAAGGACCATTTATTGACCATTTTAGGGTTTAAATAGAGTCTGCAGACTGCAATGTAGACGTAACTGGGTTAAGTAGGCCGTGTTATGATCATGGAAAGGGGTCGATGTTGTTAAACCATTAAAAGATCGTATTGGTGTGTTGCACGTGATTGATTAGACTACGTTGTAGTCACGAATGGGTTAATAAACGATTTCTGTGATCATAAAGAGCGGTTAAATTCTTCAAAATACGGGAACAATATAAACTTACAAGAAAAATAATAGAATCAGGTAATGACAGAAGAATGTTAGTAGAATAGAGCGTGTTCCTTCGTTTTCTAACAGAACATGTATCAGTAGAAATAAATATAGCAGTTCTCAATCGATCACACAACATGATTCCTCAACGATAAAGTAACTAGGTAGGTTCTTAAACGACAAGAAACGACTATTTCGTGGAACAGACTATATCAATATCGACATATGATAATTACGGGTCAAAAACTAAATCCTTAGCTATACAGACAAGTACTTTTTTTTTCAATTTACTGCTAGTAATCCTCCATTTAGCTAATTATTTTATTTTTCCCTGAAATATTTTACTTTTTTGTGTTTTGATTCGATTATAATATTATAACAGTTTAAAGAATTGATACGTCAGGTACCGTAAGGTCAATACTCTCTTCAAATTGTTCCTGATAATGTCAGTAATCGCTCTATAGGCAGTAATAACTATAATACAAATAGGGCGTGATATTTCAGGTAAACTTCATGTAATAGCTATATCTCTTGCAGGCAATATTATAAAATAGAGCACATTAAAAAGAAAACAAAAGACGTTGTTGCTGGAAGCGAAGAAAATTACTTGATATTACCGGATATAACGATGTAATAGTTTTATAAGTTGTAAACTGTTTTCTTGCTTTTAATGGCACTTCACGATAAAATCGGTAATTGGTCTGAGGTATTATAGTAACTACCCTGGAATAACTTTGTTAGAAATCCAATTTACTATAAAACAACAATTTTATAGCCATTTTTTAAGTTAAGTTCACATCTACACGGACGTGTATGTTTAGTTTCTTTCATAATTAACGTCTTTAGAGTCATTACTTTTGAAATAGACTGCACTTTACATAAAATACAGTATTATGACGCCATAGAGCTTGATGCTTTTATCATTTCCATATCCAAGTTTACTGTCAATTCTATTTTGGTAGGAAATACATATTTACGATTAAAAAGCAGTCTTTGTGTAAATGATCTGACGTACTGTATACATCTATTTCGGAAAATAATCTCTGTAGTCGAGTCATTATTTCAAACCTAGTAAGTTTCGTTCCTATCAATGTGAAATTACGTTTTGCCTTACTTTGGGAAATGAAAATCTAAATTACGAAAAGACGAGCACGATTTATCCGAAGGAAGGGATTAATTTTCAGCGAACTAATGTAGCACTGAATTGATGACATCGTGCCTTCCTACCTGCACAATTTAGTACGCAAGATACGACCCCCGGTTTCCGTACTTTCTAATTAATTTAAAACGGAGTAGCATTTCCGTCAGCTAGATATGATGGTGTTTTTGTTTCGTGAAATACTGTGACAAGGCGGTGTTTAATTTCGGGAGAGTCTCACCGTCCGGTTACATTAGCATTTTACGTTTCACTGTTTAAAGTATCAGCGAAACCGTCGGATAAATTTTTTACATAATACATTTTTTGTCCTTCAATATTTATGGAATTTAGGGTTGGTTTGACAGTGCAAGGTTAATTGTTTCGACTAAGAAACTGGCAGTTAATTTAGAGTACCAGTTAACAATAGTCCTTTAGTGTTTTTCCATACAATTTCAACATTGTAAGCGTGTTATATTTCATTATTATTTTAATATCATAATATTTCTTTAGAGGTGGCGCAATTGACTACATTTTTGTCTAAATTATTTATACAAAACTTCCTCTCCTTCCTTGCTAGGTCCATATACTGCAAAAACTACAAGGAGTCCAAATGTCCAACATGCCAAATAAAATAGCTATAATCTGAAAACTCTGCTACAAAAACATAGTAAAGTGCAAGTTGCCTAAGTTGACTATAGAATATACTGGAAAGTGAATAATTAACCAAAACGATTCCTCTTGTTTGAAAATAAATATAGTTCATGACGGTAGTGGTTAACAGAGGGTTACAATACATATAATTTTGTTCTTTTGTCCTATAGCAAGTTAGTTTAGATTGATAGTACGTTTTAACACGCAGCAGCAATGACTTCTGGCTAGAATTAGGATGAATATTTTTGACATGGAGGCAATTCAAACCTAAACTTTCGAATTACTCCTGTTCAGCACGTAAAACCCTGGAGCGATTTTCTTTTTTCCTTTTTACCTCCTTCGTCGTATTAGACGTTGCTTGTGTTTTCGTTCCATCTCTTCTGCTATTTATCTAGTCCAATTCTTCTTGATCTACTTTCAGGTGCCAACCCCCCTGTTTTTGTAAATATATTTTTTCTTGTACGCTATTAAATTGATAAGCTAAATCCTTGTGAGTACTTGAGGTTACCTTTACCAGCGATTTTACCTCATCATTATCTTTCCGTAGATCCTCTTCTCTAATACCTTTTACCAAATTGGAGTTCTGTCTAGATTTACTGAATGAGCTATGCTATTATTAAATCCCCAATGGTAACATTTGCGAAGCACTAAGAGTACCTTTTCTACCGCCTGTTTAGTGATATACAGGGTGGGCCACTTAAAATGATGCATTGAAATTATGGCCAAACTAAATTAGAAATTTAAAATCGGACCAGGTAAAGTCATAGAATTTTAAGGGAAGCAAATTTTGATAAAAATGCCATGCATCATCACGTCATATTGAAATCAATTTGCATTTATTTAAGTGGGATGTGGTATTTTTCACTCTTTGTTATTGGATAAAATATTTAATAAGTCATTCTGATACGTTAGAAATTCCATCTTTTTACAATACAGTGACAGAAAACATAAATGTGCTATTTAATAAAATGCAAATTGATTTCGGCGTGACGTCATCATGAATGTTATAAAATTTACATTGTTATTGAAATGTGCTACTTATTGAGCACTATAAGTTTACCTGGTCGGATTTTAACATTTTTATTTAGCTTCGCTGTAATTCTAGTGCATCATTTTCAGTGGCCCATCCTGTATTTAGTATGCTTACCAGAAAGGAGTTTCTACTTCCATTAAGTATGACAGCTTCAGTTTTGTCTGATACAAGATACAGTTAGATTTGTTTATTCTGCTCATACTCCCATTGGTGTTGATTAATGGTATTCATCGTCGCCCACTACAGTCTGGGATACGTCGTTTCCATACCGCGAGTTTGCTGCTAGTTCAGTACTGAATACTTCCCCAAATAGCATATTCCAGAGTACAGGATATAATATCCCCTCTCAGGTTTGAGTAAGCAAGGGGGGAGGGGGTTGTAGAAGGTCTAGTAAGTAGAGTTTTTCTGGTTTTCGGCTCTAAGATCACTTTAGAAGTTCTCCATTTGCTTGGGAAGAGTTATGTTTGTAGCTGTGAGTATACTGAATTTAGTAGCCCCCGATGTTTCATTGCTATTACTAACTTTATAGCCTCTAGAGCGATTCCATTGACTGCTAGTGCTTGACCGTTCTTTGCATGATATTGCTATCTGTATTATTTTCTCTGTGATTAATGATCATTTTTGTTCTGACTGGCAAATATCTGTTCATGTCATTAATTTGTCATTTCTCGCAAGGTCAACTATACAGTAGGTGATAGTCAAACACAAAAGAAGAACTGAAACATCTAATGCAGGCGTAGGCAATTGGCATTACCTTCAATCCGGACAAACACAAAGCAATAGATTAGTATCTACTCAGAATCTAGAACTATACAAAGAAAGACAATACAAGTTTTTAGACACAGAACCAATTCAGAACGTATGAATCCCAAAATGGTAATCATGAAGTATGGCAAACAAACATATTAGTAGATTACTTTTTTACCTGCGATGGCAACATAATCCAAGAGTCTCATTAGTCTCAACAATTTTGCAAGAGTCAAAAACATTCTTTGCCACAATTTGATAGATTTAATAAATGCAAGAATCGACTACTTATAAATAGTAAATAGCAACCCGAACGACATAGCAGTTACTTAAACAAACACAATCAGCACAGATCCTCTGATCTGAATTTCTACAACAAAACAGATTCTCCGGTGGATGATTGTCAGCAGTATAGGGAGCCCTATATGACCTCTGTAGATATTAAATAATGCGAAACAAAAAGTCTAACACTGATCAAATTTCTAGATCAACGTACACCAAATAATAATTAATTTTAAATGGCATCACTCACTTCAATTAAGATGAATTATGGAAAATGACACCGGACAATTAACTGTGGCAACTGTACTAGTGCAGTATGACCATTTTGGTAAAAATTTCTAAGATTTCCTGCTAGCAATTGTCTTTTAAAAGTCTGAAACTGAGTGACTATTTGTATAGTTTTATTGATATTGCCCTCTACGTATCTGAGAATCAGTTATCCATTAAACTAATTTGATATATTTTAACATACCACACGAAGTGCATAGATGTATAAATCTACAACTTCTTGACCCTTAAAAGCATCAACTTAATTCATGTTAGATCTACGCAATTCCGAGCACAATACACATCATGCTGCAAACACGTTATTACATAGGCAATTACCTTCACACCTTACCGATAATTTTCCAATAAATAAAACTGTCGAAAACCATCCTATAATCTCATCTATGAGTCATATGACCGTCATCGATGAGAAAGAACCCCGAAGCCAAAGGAGTGTTCACAGAAAGACGATCATGGCTAGCCTTTTTACACGCTTCGAGTCAGAAAAGATACGCTTGCGAATGCCCCGCGGTATATGCATTATTAATTCCCTACATAAATTTCCTCCGATTTATAGTTTTCCCAACACCCACATGTCCTCGAGCTAACCGGAAAGTTTATGCGTACGTATATACGCAACGATACACGACCGTTACTACAGCGTTTGGTTGTATGTTTTCCATCCATAGCGTGTTTATGTAAACATGCAGACATGAGATTTACAACATTTCTTGAAAGTTTTGAGAGATTGATTATTGCTTTTATCTGACAAAGACTTGATCGCAGTTAATCTAACAGAAATAGTGGTTGAGAGGGGATGAATATGAGATATGGTAGGATATGACACAAAGAAAACTCGGAAAGACTCTAAAAGAAGTTTTATTCAATAGCTTGTAAATACATGTAGCTTTCTACATACTGTAGTGTTACGTGGGTTCAGTACCAAAATAAAGCTATAATTACTAATAACAACTCTACCTTTAATGTATTTTACTTATAATTGAATCATTAAACTCTTTTAATAAATCAAAGAAAATAACTACGGTAAATAAACTGTGTATTCTTCTACTTCTTTTACAAAATTGTTTTATTAACTAAACTGATTCCCTACGATAGCTAGTTATAAATACCTATTTCTATTGTAGATCACTAACCTAAGATGCGCACACAAAATCTTCCTACTGGATTCCTCGATGAAATGTCCCTATTTATACGGATCTATGTCCTGGATTGTGGTTATTCACAAGAATTTGTTTAATCTCGCTTTTCTAAAGGATATTAGTATTGTAAATATAACATGTTCTTCCAAAAAAGGATATAGATATTATATATATATATATTCTTATGTCACCTTCAAAGCATTAAATGCATGTTTACATAACTAAAATTTCCATTCATATGTTGTAGACGATACCAAAATGCTGTTTTAATGACCTTTAAAATATATTTATCTTTTTATAACTCAATTTTGATGGTTTTTCTGTCCCAATTATTTTCCAACTAACTTCTTTATTTCTTAATCTCCATGGAATTTTTATTTTACTTGCTAGATTAATATGTGCTAAATACATTTCTATTTAGAAACCAATCATGTCTTTTCTTGTGTTTACATAGTAACTCTGACATATATTGTAGGTACCATCGCACGCGAAATTAACTGCACTAAATGAAATTGCGAATCCATGGATACAGCTTACTTAAAGTTCACTTTCCCAATTTGGACAGTATAGATGTTGGAATGTTGTTTTACATTGTAATTTACATTAAAAAGTGCTAAATAGAAGAATACCTTATATACCAGTGTTTTCTCATCTACCCTCGGTTAATCGTTGGCTGGAGATAGTATTATTATTTAATTTAACCGTGCTCTCTGCATATATATATAATAATATCTGGAAATTTTGCCTTTATATATGAATCGAAAAATTGAAAAACAAAATTAAATACAATTACAGCGCCATCTATTGAGTGTACGCAGAACCCACATTTACAGATCTCTATACGGTAGCTAAATATCATTACAATACATATGTATGTGTAATGAATATAAATGCAAAAATTGTGAAAGGAACCGTAGAAGGATTACAGTTAGTGGTGCGCCGAATCGAATTATTTTGACAATCAAATTAATAATAATCTACTAATACTAATACTACCAAAACTTCAAACACTCTCTCTGAACACAAACAACTTTTTGACGCTCTTAAGTAAAAAATGTGGTTCTATTCTATAGTGTTGTTTGCAATATTTTCTGTCGAAGTATGCATAATGCTTTTTGGGGTTTTACCAAAATAAATTGACTAACCGCAACGGCCTTTTATCAAATAGTTGTCAAATAAAGATATGGAATATTTTGCTTAAAGCCAGACATCTACTTCTCCATTGTTTTAGCTTCTAAAAGGCAGGTTTGCATTTGGAATAAAATAGTTTCCCTTTCTTTTTATACAAATTTAGATGACTCTCATAATTTCTTCTTAATCATGGATTCATCAGAAGATATCTTGGCCTCTAATTCTTGACAAGCAGTACAGACTATTTGTTAGGCATGTAAACGTGCCACAATCGTTACTATTCCAAAAATAGGTCTACAGAATCACCGCCCCATCTCTATTCTGTCTAGAGTCTCCAAAATTGCTGAAGCTACAATTCTTAGCCGCCTCCAGGACGACCTCATCCTTTATAAGATAATCCGCGATGAACAATTTGGATTTCGTGAAGGGCTATCTACCGATTTCCAGCTTTTCCGTGTCACGGAGGCTATCCGTAATTCTTTGCTCGCGCTTTCGACACCGAATGGCAGCGTGGATCTCATTTATAAGATGGTGGTCTCTTCTTGATATCTATTCATGACATACCCAAAACTCAAGGAGTACACTTGGCAAACTACACTGATGATATCGCGATCTTTACATCGTCCAAAACCGAGGCCCTTGTTTGTCATCGTCTCCAGCACAATCTTCACCAAATCCTGCGTTGGTTCACCAGATGGCGACTGAAGCTGAACGAGACAAAATGCCAAGTTCTATGCAAGTTAAACAGGCAACACTTTAATAAGAGCCTAGGGATAAAAGTTTTGTGTAATACGGTCACTTATCATCACTTAAGTCAATCATTAAATTTGTGTAATATATGGCACATTTCTTGCTTAGAAAAAGATGTTAAACACTTTAGTAAGCATCTATAATAAAACATACATAGATTATAGTAGAGTTTTTGTCTATAGTTTTGTACTTCTTACCTGCATTTGAAATTTGTTACCCTGATTCCTTTATTATTTCCTTGTTTACTAACATAATCCGATTCTTGGGAGATTTTAAAAGATAGCTAGAACCTCTCAAACTAGCTGGCAAAGTTGCAAACTTGTAACAATTGCGACTCAAATTCACACAGGCAAAATTTCACTTTCGTCAATTATTTTACGACCTATTCAGAATAAAAAGTTAAAATTTTGGAACAGTATAGAACATATTTAGAATGACCAGAAGCAATTGTAAAAATTTCAAACTTGAAACGTCGGAGCTACCATCACACAGGCGGAATTATTTCTGGAAATATGCACGGTAGATGAACTGGAACAATATACAACAAACTTAGAACAACCTGACACGATTGTAAAAATTTGATTTTTGGTAAAAGAAGGTGGAGGCGGTGTAGGTTGCCGACATTTCATTTTACACAATTGTCATGTCGTGTTTGTGGTTTAATGTTTAAAACAATTAGACGAATCTGGTGCAACTTTTAAAAACTCGATTTTTGAAAAAGCTACAGTAAATTATAGAATTTCAAATTATAATCTTAAATAAAAATAGTACCAGCATTGCTTTTGATTGTTACCACACACAAAATCATGTTATGTAACACATTTTGCAGATTGCAGATTGATTGTGCCTCTACGTTTATGTTTAAACGGCTAGCTTTAGAAATTGACAGTTTGTTTTGTGTTGTAGATTAATGTCTCGATTATCCAGAATCCGTTCAATTTTAATGCATAGCTGCTGTATCTTATACTAACCATAATAATATCAATTGTATGCTCTTCAAATAGGAACCTGCATTCTACCAGTAAAGGATAATATCAGTAATAATTACAAGATGATAGACTATACGCAACAAATATGTCTCGTTACACAGACACTATGTAGTGTACTTTATAATTTACATTAGTATATTGTCGAATATGCACATCTCGCTTCCAGAAACTCTAGTCTAAATTCTATGCTCAGATGTGGCCTCGATTTGACCGTGTAATGAAATCGTTCGGGGTCAACGCGATGTATGCATGTATCCAATACAGCTGCACGTTCGTTACTGATTATCAATGCAAATTTATAATAACAGTATATTCACACATGTACACGGAAACAGTATGCACTTTTCGTGCAAAAATCTATGCATGCATCGACGTTGTAAATTAATGCTGCTATTGCAACTGTAACGCTCATTGGGACGAATATCAATGTGAGGTGTTTATTATTTTCTATTTTAGAAACGTGTATCTAACAAATATAAAGGGTGATATATCCAAATAACTGATGTGTGTTATATAATAACTGGGCTAGTGAAGTCCAGGAAGCTGTCAAAATAGCCATTTTCACTAGCTTAGTAGATATATTCGAACACCAAACACTTGAATGCGCTTTTGAAACAGAAGCCAACCTCCTCAGCACTAAAATTCTCAAGATAATCACTCACCCCCGAAGTGATGATTTTGCAAGGAAACTCGAGCAAATATCGACCACAAATAATTCTATCTTGAAGTTAGTTAGGAGATTCGGCTTGAAATCTACATGCGTCGCGAGATTGTACAGGAATATGGCACTACTCGGAGGAGGTATTCCTCCGAGTAGTGCCTTTCCTTAAAGACACCATTCTTCACCACTAATCGATCCTGTTTGAAAACGGCAAACATTAGGTTTTAAACAATCTTTCCTGTTCAGTTTACCAAGCATCCAACTGACTTCTAGCATCTTCTGACATTCCCCAAAAACTTATTATTCTGCTAAAGAACCTCTTCTCCTAACGCACTTAACCAAAATAATTAATGGAATTATCAGACTGCAACATGTTGCTACCTATTGGAAAGCTTTTATCACCATTTCGATTCCCAAATCTTTGGCAAAGACTATATCCCTGCAGGATACTTCTATCCCATCTGCCTCTTCCTTGCAGTGTACAAAATCGTGGAAAGCATAATTCAAGGGGTAGATACTAAGCAAAACAATAAAAGAAGCAAATGCTTACTCAATTAAACAATTCGGATTCAACCTCTCGTTATGTTACAAAAGACTTATCACTAATACAGCCAATAATTTCAATCAAGACAAACATAGAGCCATAAATGGAAAAAGCAATTGATTTGCTAGAAAAAAATTATCAAGTTGGGTCTCTCATCGCCATTCATTAGAATAGTAAGCAGCGATCTTAAAGGCAAATCTTCGTCTCCAAGCTCAACAACAAGACCTTCGCCTTCTAGAATGATCAAATATTTTCTTAACAGAAGTGGATATCTAGAGGAGAGGAAAACACCATTTAGAACTCATTAGTACTCCAGAAGATTTCTGCAGATTGTTTTACTCCACATTTAAAAATGAAGTCACTACAACTATGATAAATTATTGTCAGCTGACATTGATTCAACACAGTATTATTTCTTATAATAATTTGCTTTTAAAGAGTGTAAAAATATTGGTCAACGATTTAAAACAAATGTCATTGTCTGATAACAATAAATCTTATTGATTTAATATAGAATTCCTTAATAATTTTAAAGATACAAGGAGTAAGTAATACTCATGTCATCCATTTATGACCAGGATTTCCTATTCTAAATAAAGATAAATTCTCTGTGAATTCAATAGCCAAGCTTCCTACCAAACTAAAATGTTGTGTATTGTCTATTAATGTGCATTACCTTTACTCGCAATAATTTTATCTTTTCTTCATAGTACTACCGCCTTGACCGTGCTTTATACTTGAAACAAAACAGCCCCGTTTATTTCATCCTTTTATCTCAATAATGCTATTATAAAGAACATCGTGACACCGCACATTAATTCAACATCGGCCGTATACGAACAGGAACACATAAAACATAACACAGCGCAATACTGTAACACACATACAATAACGAGAATACCCGATCATGCAGAAACGACACGCAATAAGGAAGTGGAAATGTGAAAACAAGAGACTCTTCAGGAGTCGTATATTTCAATATATAGGACGGTCCATCCCACGCTCACGCTGAGTTTCATATCGTTTCAGCCGTTCCGAAGCGGCGAACGGTACAACAAACCTGCCAAAGCTCTGATGTCCTTCTAATATAAGACACAATTACCGTTTTATTGCACGTTTCGGATGGCGGAATGAATATGCCATCGAAATAAATCCCAATTACGATGTCGGACTGTTACAATTTTCGAAAGGAAAGGAGGAGAGGAAGCGATATCGAAAATATATCTCACCGGTAGATTGGTAATATCTTTGTCTAATAGATACCTACACCGTACTGTGGATACGGAATTGAAAGCCAATAACACTGTGTGGATACGAACCGTAACGACGACGTTGTACAATGAATGTTCGCCTGACGTTTGATGTATCGCCGCTATTTAACTTCGTCCGGAGTGCTGTTGCTTTGATTGAAGGTGATTTCCGATAGTGACAGACGAATAGACAAATAAAAAGGACCTACATGATGCGAACGTGTTTAGCGAACAATGGTGAAGGAATATTGCTGGAATTACTTTATTTCTTTGACATCGCTCTGGCGATATTCTTTGCATGTGATAGTCAATCAAAAATGAAGTTTGTATAAGACGTATCAGTAAAAATTCTATGATAGCTGCACACGTTAAGCTGAGATTACAATGAAAAATTGTACGAGTTCTGTACTACATATTCAGTAACCTTCATAGTTCCAAGCAAGTATGTCGCTAGCTTGCGTACTAAAACTATTTTAGAATAGCCGCAAAAGCAGGGGATAATATAAATTACAAAAGGTTGGCAAATTGTAATCCAGATGTAATTTAGCTGAATTTATATATCAGCCACACACCGCGTAACTTACCTTACCTACAACTAATTTTATCCGGCAATTTAGAAAACAAATCTTTCAAAAAAGATGTGTCTGTGTGTGTGTAAAACCTCAACTAAATCAACTATACTTTTTCGTTAAAGTGAATTCGTTAGAGAAATCAATCAATCGGATTTTATTGATAGCTCAGTTGGCCTGAATGTACTACTTGTGTACATTATTCATTAAGTACAACTTTGTTACAGCTTCGTCATACATTCTTAGATAATGGAAAGCTTTTGCAAACTGACGCTAACTAGTTCGTTACTTTATTGTAAGTTTGCGAAAGCTCCTTAATGAAGAAGCGATCATTTAATCTCTATCAAATTGGACAGCTGAATAGAAGAAAATGTCAACATTACAATGAAGGTGCACTCGATTGCAAAATAAGTTGAAATCGAACAAATTATAATCACGTAGCTAAACTAAAGTTGTCCCACTTTTTCTTGCAACCGAATATACTATACTGCTCAGAGCAATTTTATGTAATATTAGCAAGAACAATTTGGACCGTAATGCTTATTTATAATATTTTATTGCTGTAATATTGTGTCCCATGCTAGGTTAATCCCAGGTATATTTCCACTTGTAGGTCAAATAAAACAGGAATCAATTAAAGATAAATTTATTCCACAACGTAATCGATCTTTTCCATTTAAAATACTTCTTCAATGGAAGAAACATTTAATATTAATAAATATCAATTTCATACAGTTGCTGTATTATTTGACGTACATTAAAAGATGACCAAGAATACTTTACAGAAATATTCGTTAGAAAAAGTAAGAGTCAACGAAAAATAAAGAAAAATAGTTACTATTTTTGTAACGGGTAGATGGCCGTAGTGGTTAGACGGCTGACTATCGTTGTGGAGGAACGATATTAGCCGGGTTTCAATTCTCCGGAGAAATGGTGACATTTTTTCGGAGAAATGAAATCCGGATCGACTTAACATTCGCTGTTAGGAGTAGCAAAGTGATTAACAGCGCGGCATTATAAAAATAATAACACAAATTAATACAAATATATGTATGTATGTACATACATTCCAGTTTTAACGTGTCTTACCTACATACATATACATACCTCTAAAACTGTATTCCAATTTTTTTGCAGTATAGAAAAAATTCAATGTAACTTCTTAAATACTTCATATAACTTATGAAAGCTTATATTGGCAGGGATGTGTATTACAAATTTAAAATAATATATACGATGTCTTTTTTAAGAAAATGTAACTTTAAAAATATTAATTTAATGTATCCTTAAATTTTCGTAAGTAAGTTTATCATAGAAGGTATATTAGAATGCTCAACAATGTAATTTGCAAATTTTCAGTTTCTATTAAACTAATATTGTATTTTTGTTTCAGACTTAAGTAAGTTGAAAGCTTTTGGACGAGCTACAACCCAAGTTCCAGATTACAGTAAGTTAATTTATAAAAATTCAATTTTTGAACCATAGCGGTACATGCGCCACTACTACTAAAAATAAGTTGTACCCATTAATTCACATTTAACAAACTGTGGAAAAGTATAAACAAAAAGGTGTGTAACTGCAAACTAAGGAACAATACATGAAAAGAAGAAAGACGTTGGTATCAGCTAAAGCTCGACTTATAGAAACGCAAATAACTCAAAACCTATCGCATTTAGCTATAGGGAATGTTTAATAAATAATGAAGTTCGTGAAGAAAGGAGTTTTCTCCAATGAGTTTACTCCAATAATAAAATACAGGGTGTTCTCGGAATTGTATATTCAGGGAGAGTCATAACTTGACTCACCCTGAATACACATTAGAAATGTTTCTACCGTAAGTGAATTATTTTATGTGGAAGCCATAGTACGGTAGGAGACGCTAATTTTGTTATTAAATTCATGCAAAACTTCCCATATCTTCTAAAGTCAATTGAATAACTCTATATTATAATAAAGATAAGACCTAGAAAAATCGTAAACAGTAAAAATATGCAGGGTGTTCCATTTAAAATAAAGTAAGCTTAGTTCACCCTGTCTTTATTTGACACCCTGTATAGTTAAAAATATTTTTAAGTTATAGCCCCCCATGCGCTTCAACTTTTATCTTAATAACATTTTCTCATTTCTCTTATAATACAGGTGTAATTGGACTTCCTCGCACTAATGCCCCACCTCACAAGGGAACACCGGCAGATATCACCTACAGATTTAGATGAAACACTACAGACTAAAAAACTACCCCCATATAAGAATTAGGTTCATTTTTCTACGGATGGGGTACCCCACATCCCCCAGTTTTTTAATAATTTTTCTTCATCTTATTTACAAAAAAAGAAAGAAAAGAAAAGAAATAAAAAAATGAAGGGGTATGGGGTACTCTATCCTTAGTTAATAACTTTTCGCGAGGATAGGTCGCGTCGTTCTTGATATCATGTAATATGTTACAAATTATGTTAGAAAAGAATTTTAATATCTTCTTTGAAGTATCACTCAAACTTTGGAGAGGGTCATGGTTCGAAGTTGAGCGAATTCGACGGTAAAAAAAATTGCAAAAGTTGTATACGACATATACTGATTTTCATACGCTAGAAAAAGATGTACCTATTATGATCTTGCATCGCTTTTAATGAAATTAATGGTGAATACAAGCTAAACCATCAATCTTCATATTTTAAACATTTATTAAAAATTCGAGAGTATTATTAATTTAAAAACAACAATTAAAAAAGCTCATCAAAGTAGTGTCGTTTACAAATTAACCCCCAAAACCTGTAACAAACTGTAAAACTTAAGCAATAGCTTAAGAAACTACTTTATAATCACTAGCACACTGTTAACTGCTGAAACTGCCCTGAACTGAGCACTAAAAATAAACATAATTTTAATTTCGAAAATACTGAAATTTAATAAAATAAAATAAAGTGATCTTACGAAAACTTAATTATGTCATTCTGCAATAAATTAATTTTTAGTTAATAGCTTAAATAACATATTTTCTCGAACCTGTATACCGTTACAATACCAACATAACGATTCACTACATCTTCGTACGGTACCCGCAATAATTTGTGAGAGATCTCGTCAACGTACCAGATACGAACTGGGGACGACCAAATTCAATCATATCTATAAATAATAGACGCCGACGGCAACATTAACGCATCTCGAACGAGGGCAAGTAATAAGTCAAATTCGACATAACAAGGTAGTCGCAAACATGAGAATAATGCACT
The DNA here is from genome assembly GCA_023690525.1 of Holotrichia oblita. NCBI lineage: Eukaryota > Metazoa > Arthropoda > Insecta > Coleoptera > Scarabaeidae > Holotrichia > Holotrichia oblita. Next base: position 189,792,874 of record CM043015.1, read on the forward strand.
CGACGCGGCGAGTTCCGGGAAAAAAAAACTTCACGTGATTACACCCGGCATACCACATCATCCGTAACGAAGTAAATGCATTCCAATCTCGGGCGCCAGGCGCTTTATATCTACGGCAATAAAACGTTCACCGATAATCAAGCGATGAATAATTTATGTACAATATTCAGAGTCCCGTAGCGTTATTCGGCATTCAACGAATTTTACGTTATTTGAAACGAAAGCTGTTAAACTGTGTAACTGTATGTTTCTATTGTATCATATTTGTACTGTGTTCCCAAAACTTTTCTTCTTTTTTATCGAACTGGATAGTCCCATTTACAGTCATGTCCACCCACACGATTATACAAATACAGGGTGATTGGTGAGAACAGCCTATTAAAAGTATAATATAAACGGAACGGAATTTTAAAACAAAATTTTATATATATATACCTATATACCATTCCTTCTGAATTATTCGCAATTAAAGAAAAAAGTGACAGATACCGATCTTACTTTATAATGATATTACATCACGTAGGAGTAAAAGAGACGAATGAAATTTTGTATACACACAGCTGATATTATGTAGTTACACAACATTTGAAGTTCTTCTCTGTAACATTATACAGGGTGTTTAAAAACTTAGTTGCTTATAAATAAGTTCAACCTTCGGAAAGTAGATTTTTTTAAATGGAAAGGTATATATTATATTAGATATTCTGATTATACAAAAGATTCTCTTTCAATCTATATTAGGTGTTCTTATACCTAAAATGCAAGGTGAATAAGTTATAACGGTTTCATTAGCCTCCGTACCTAAAATATAGACACATCGAAAAAAATCATAATTACAGTAGGCTAGGTGAATGGATTGTGGCTTTAGCCACTTCCACATAATGACATTTATTCCTTGACATTTAATTTTAAAACGTTTGTGTCAAATATTTCTGAGTTTTTTAAATTACATTTAATTGAAAAAATGGTATTCAACACAGACCAGAAAGCTAAAATGATCGACTGCTACTTCTGTACAGGTGAGAAAGTAAATGGCGAGTGGTAATATTGAGGTTGTGGTCATCGATAAATCCTCACTTTTTTGTAGAAAAATCATTGCGTCTCCAAAAAATTGGTGTTTGGGTTGGAATATGTCGAAGAAGATTGGCGTGTACTATTTTCTTTGAAGGTACACTTACTGCTGCACGATATCGCAATGAAATACTCGGCCCATTTATAAATCAACTGGATGATGAAGAATTACAGAATGGGTATTTCTAGCAAGATGGTGCAACAGCACATACGACCATAGAAACTCTTCAATATCAGAGAGAATTTTTTGATGATAGAATAATAAGCAGGAACACTGAAATCTCATATCCAACTAGGCCTTGCGATTTAAACATATGCGATTTTTTTGTATGGCCATACATAAAAAATTCCATTTATTCAACGCCAATACATAACCTGGAAGAGCTTAAAAATCGTATAAAAGAAAAGTGTGAAGAGATTAATAACTCACCGCAAATGTTGCATGAAGTTTTTGATGGATTACGAAGAAGAATTGGGTTATGTTTAGACGTAAACATTTTCAGCAATTTTTATAGTTTTATGTATGTAGGATTATGTATATGATCCCCGAAGACCAACACAACCTATTCCTGCGGAGGAGATAACTGATGACGAGAACTGATTTATCTACCCAATAAAAAAAAGACTGATTCTCTAATAATATCGGTTCTTTTCAGAACCAACACATTTACCTTAAAGGAAAAAGTTACGATAGCTCTAATTATATATGCTTCCATATTTGTGTATTGTATCATTGTGTTTTCAGCTTCATATTTTTAGGTTAGTTTTCATATCTTTTCGCGTTATTTTTTCTTTTTAAAATGCGCAGTGCTTCGCAAACATGATGTTTTTGACAATAAATCGTTGGTATTAATTCATTTCAACAACCACTGATTTCGATAGCCGTCTTCCCCGTAAAAGTCAATCTGTCCTACTTGTCATTAACTGAATTATTTATTTCTGTTTATATCGCAGTATCATTTCGAGGTCATAAACTTTGGTTAGAAATGTCAAATAGTCTATGTGGTAGTGGCTAAAGCAACGATCAAACACATTTACACAGCCTACACTAATTATGTTTTTTTTCGATGGCACGTCTGAAGCCAAGGGAAATTAATAGCTCATTTGTTCTACATAATTACTTGTCACTTATTTTGACGTGTGTCATTTTGTTAATTGTATTTTCGTAAATTCTTCCCGTTGAATTGAATTGTGGGAATAATTAAAATTAAAGTTAACTAAAATGACGGACGTCAAAATAGGTGGCAAGTAACTATGTAAAACAAATAATCTACGCATCCTTGCTTCAGTAAGTTGACATATCTGAGAATTTTAGGCTATGTACGGAGGTTAATTAAATCGTTGTAACTTATTCACCTTCAATTTTAGGTATAGACCCTGGTGCAGATCAACAAACCTGGTGCGGCACTGGTTTTGTTTACACCGCGGAAAGGAATGAGAATCCGGTGTAATGTGTAGTTCAGTGTCAGTGCTACACTTTTTAGCAAAGGAAAAGGGCTATTGTAGGCAGATTTTAGGTAACAAATCAAGCGTACCTATCAAGTATTTTTCATTAAATGTCAAATGTGTCAAATGGATGAAAATGTCCGACAAAAAGAGATTTAGCGATGTTTCGGCTGAAATTATCGATAATTCCATCGATTTGACAACTCCGATAAATACAAAGAGAAGCAAAGACAGCGTCTGGAGACAGTTCACGCAGTTTTGTGACGAACGCAAGTATATTTTGGACGAATCGACGCCAGTAAGTAAACTGAACGAAATTTTGAAAGACTGGGCAAGGAACATGAAAAAAGGAAACGGAGATGATTATAAGGAGTATACTGTAAAATGTATGTGGAATTCAACCGCCAAAAGTCTTCAAAAGTTATATTTTAAAAAGCATAACATTAAAATTGATCCTTTTCATGGAATTGAATTCAAAAGTTCTAGAGATGCTCGTAATAGCAAACGCCGAGTACCTACTGCAAAAACTTCCAGATAAACGAAAGCAAAGTGCGACCTCTTTAAGTATTGACAATTTATTTGACATTATAGACCATTGTGACGAGACAACTCTCAATGGACTTCAGAAAAAAATCTATTTAGCTTTCGTTGAACTCGCATGGCGTGGAAGGAAAGGTGTCAACTGCTTCGTACATCACTGCAAAATTGAAATTAAATCTGATGGAACTGAGTCGGGTAGAGTAGAATATAATCCCATATTTAGTAAGACCTACCAAGGAGGAAACCATAAATGCGCGGTCAGTAAATGGTTGACGCCAAATATTCAAAATTCAGATCGTTGTCCAGTCAGAATTTTAAAAGCATTAGTTGGGAAACGTGGCCCTAATTTTACCTCCGATCGGCTGTATTTGACGCCTAATCCATTTTGGAAGAAGAAAATACCTTCTGATACAAAAACTCGCCTATTGGGAAAGAACGAAATTTCGAAGTAGACCAAACTAGGATCAGAATCTATAGGTTTAAATACCACATGTCTCAAAATTACCAACCATTCTTGCCGTTCAACAGCTGTCACAATTAGCCTAATCGGGAGTTCCCGAACAATAATTACTAAAAATAACTGGTCATGCCAATTCTTCCTCGATTCAGCCCTATTTACAGATGGACCAACAATATCACCAACAAATTTTGAATCAGTTACGAGGGATACAGAACTTTCCACAGAGACGATCCTGAGAAAAACAGAGTTTGTAACATCATCAGCAACACCATCAAATATAACATATAATAATTGTATTAATTAACTGGTTTTGAGCTTGCGAAAATATAATATTGTAAAAACACAGAAACGCAACACTTTTCGCAAAATAATATATATATATATTATTTTGCGAAAAGTGTTGCGTTTCTGTGTTTTTACAATAATTGTATGTTTAATTTTGGTTCAAAATGATTTATTGTTCTCTTTTCTTAACAGATAATAAAATATGCTTATTTTGCTCATTTTTTACTATGAAACGTGGTTTAGGAAATAATCTTAACAAATATAGCTCGATCTTGATAAGTAGTCGACTATTACATTGTTTAAATTCTTCTCGTGTGCCTCCCAATTTGACTTGACCAGAATTTGGATTAATAATTAAAGACTTAAGCCCTCGAGCTAAAGCTCTCGTGCTCTAGTCAAATTATTAATGCCAATTTTGGTCTCGTCAAATTGACTGTAGCGCACACTCGAAAAATTGATGATATATGTTTGAATATACCGCAAATACTTCACAAAAATAGTTGTATAGTTTGGAATTACACTTATCGACTTTACCAATTGAATTCATTATCTTCACAAAACCGTTCCCACCTGTGAAAATTTCGATTATAGCAAGCAAACGGAAATTCTCTCTCCTTCGAAGTCTCTCTCCAAGTGAAGTCGTAAATTCGGTTTTGCTTCGCTTATTCCATCAAGAAAATATTATTAATTTTTCATTAAGCAAACGAACTTGAAATTGGAAAAGACTACGTATTTAAATCGATATATCTCCGTTTTCATTTTCTTTTTTGTACATTTCAATCTCGATACGTTGCTCAAACAGCGATTCTATCCTGGGAATTCGCTGTAGAGTCGAGACTCTGTCAAATATTTAATGGGCAAATTAGGTGTGCTCGTTCGTTAGTCAATATTTGTTTTCGAATTTTTAGAAGACATGGCGGATTGTCCTAATGGCAGGTGGTGTAACGGACGTTACGTGTAAATATTGGTCATTATTTGTAATACGTACGGGTGAAGCAATTCTTTTTAGTGTGTTCTTACGAACAAGCACATGAAAAAGTATAATATTGATTCAAGTGGACGCTAAGTGATGCCGCGTCTTATGGGAAGACAAACGAATAATTTTGTCGTCAAAGCTCTTGCTAAATCGGTGACCGTGTTCTATTAGAGATCATATTACTAATGCCCTTTTCGTCAAATAAGCCTAAGCCAGCTGTTCTCTAAGAGATAAATAATTCAATGTTAACGTCATCTGTAATACACTCTTACAATTATTACACAACTAATACGTTAACCAGTAAAGAATTATAAAAGAACAAACCGGAAATTCAATTAAATACTAATTATTTTCTCATCATAAATATTCCCGTTATATTACTATATTATATTATTTAAAATAATTGCCAGTCCCTGCATGCTCCAAAATCAAATATTTACTTTACAATAAAATGAAATATGATGCCATGGTCGTCCAGATAAACAAATGAATTTCAATTAAAGAAAATAAATTAAAATATCAATTAAATTCACAAAACATATTTTTTCAATTAAACACGTGTTTGATCACTAATGAGTATCACATTTCTGTATTGAAATGCTTTCACGCGTTGTTATATCATATTGACGTTTTACACCAATCATTCTTTAAATGTAGAATATTTTAATTAACGAAACTAGATCGGAAAAACATTTATGCAGAAACAACGCTCGGTAGCAAAATAATAGCGTGCTTTTACAAAATGTCCTACTAAAATTCAATTAAAATTGAAATTTATGTTTTATTTGTATTCGCGAACGCATTGTCAATTTTTCAATAATCCATTAACTAGATAGGAATACGAGTACTGTTTTGTGTGTGTTGTATATGTATATGTATATACTGGACGTCAATGTCCCACGGTAATGGAACACAACAATGCGAGATTACCGAAAAATGTATCAAATATATTTTGATTTTCATTTATAAATAAATAGTTCTGTAAATAAGCGAAGTGAAGTAATTTGTGATATGCCTCAAAAGCTTCAAAAGAAAAAGGCCCTTTAAGGATCCTTTATATTTTCATGGTTCTACTTCTCTTGCTCCTCAAAAAATTCAACTTTCATTCAACGATTTTAGAAAACTTCCAAAAGTAGGTAAGGGTACCCTCAAGGAGGGTTATTAGTATGAACCGAATACTACACACCATCAGTAGATGGTGCATTGCATAAGAACTAAATAAGCATCACTCCTAGCAAAACGGTAGTTGTCTCATTTACATAAGGGGAGCACGTATTTTCCGGATCCAATATTCCTAAGCAGTGAGTAAATAGTATACTCCATTGAGGCTAAATACTTTAGAATAGTCCTTGACCAAAAGGTGAACTGGAATAATCACCAGAGCTAATAGACTCCATGATCACTTATGCTACTTCAATTTGACAGCTCCTCTGCCTGGGAATCACGAAAACAATTGACGTCTGCACTATGTATTATAGAAGACCTCCCAGAAAAAAGGGCAGAATCTTTAGACAAACCAGCGGACAGCACGTCTCTCAAACTGAAGCATGCACGATCATTTAGGCTGCTATTTTCAAACAATGGTGAAGCGAATTCTGGAGAATCACAAGTTCAAAATGGATCGTTTAACTGGTGTACAGACGAATCCAAAACGGCTCAACACTTTCATGTTGTCTTCAACATTAAAGTGCCTTTCAGGCGGAAATGTGCACCATAGATCTCTGCATCTAAGAATGGCTGAACAAAGCAGTGAGAGAATCAAATATCTAGATGTCCAAAAATGTCAACTTCGCATAGCTTTGAGTCTAAAATAGTCTGAGAATGTTGAGTTGATACTACACCGTTGGCCACAAATAACAAAGTATCCTTGACATTTGTAGTATTCCGTTGAGTAGGAACTGTTCTTTAGCATTCGCAATAACCAATTAAAAAAATAAGGAAGATTAGATTAGCTTAGATTAAATTGAAATAATAGGTTGATCAGCCGTTGACTACGTATCCTCATTACAACCCACAAGATCTACTGTGAATATCCTTAATCTTTTAGTCCCAATTGATATCTCAACTTCTGAGGAAGGTTAGCATCTCTTTTTCGAGACTATGATTCTAACGTTATTCAGTTCTAAGTCCCTTTGTTCGAGATAGTGGCACCTTTATCAGAGCACTGCCTCTTACAACTTAGGGTGGGTTTATCAATATGAGTATAAATAAATTAACTTGCAGATAAAATTTTATTCGTAAGATAATTACAATGAAACGTTTATTGAGTGTTAAATAGAAGTTATCTGCAAGATAAAGGATTGTAGTTGCAAAATTTTATCTGGCAGTTAGCAATATCTGTCAGGTACTTACCTAACACTTATCCTCACATTGATAAACCCACCCTTAGTTGTACATAACGTGTTGCGTGATTTAATACGTTCCAACTAGAATCAACAATCGACTTCTTGGGGTGATCCCTCAGACTGCCATAATCAATAAATAAAGCCGTAATGGTGTGAAAATCTCCAGCAAGATTTAGTCTTTATGTCAGGACATAAATTGTAATGAACTTTTTTGATTGTTTTAATCGTATTAGAGTATTAATCCAGTGCAAGGAATTTTTGTGAAGTCTCCCACTCGTGAAGATGATCTTTATGCATTTCATACAGCCACAGAATATCTTTGGTCCAATGAATAAAGACGTTGCGGCTTTCTTTGAAAGGATTTGGGCCAGAGCTCTGACATTTTACAGATTAGTTTGGATCAAAAGTGTAAGCTTTTAAAACTGTTGGTGCTGCTTGAATGTCTGAAAAAATATATAGGTATGAGTACAACTTGGTTAGGTTAACATTGAAGTTCAACAAGCATATATTATTGCTTGAATAATTGTCGGATTCGGCCATCGAGATCTTATATATTTCTTAGGACCTGTAGTTTAGGTCATAGGACTTCCACGTTTGGAAGTACTGAATTATTATCACTTCAAACTGTTTATCGAAGTCAATGTAGTGTATCGATGTTCTCATAATTTGAATAATCCACAAAGATTCCTGATTTGAAAACGTTTTAGTCCAGCAGCGCCCATTTACTCTTCCCTCTTCACCTATAAATGCTGCTGCTTCAAATCTGGTAGGGTCACTAGTGTTGCGATTGGACAAGTTTGGATTGCACTTGTGTTACCTACCCAAACCAATCGCTGTATTTTTTGCAGCTTCTCCTATTTTATCTTTTCTTTTTTGCCGTCATGTTAATGACGTGTATATGACCACAAATCTGACTATAGCTAAATAAGTCTAGAGGATCATGTTTGTCTTCCGCCTCCAAATCATCGGCGCACCTTTGCGTCTGAAAGCTAAGACTTCCTAGTGAACTATTTTTTTCCTTTGCTGGGGGCTGAGTCTCCTGTCTGTAGATATGGTTTTGCTTTTGAGTACTGATTGAATCCATCTCACAACGGAAAGAATGGAAGGGCATATGTTCACCGCTACATTTTTAATTGATCAAAATGAGGTATTATTAAGGGCATTGACATACAGACTCAATTAACGCACACAAAGGAACTTATTTATTCACCAATGTTTATTTCTTTAATTATAAGGCAGATTATGTATTGCTTGATAAGCAAACTGCAATGAAGGAACAATTTTTTTGTTTGAAACAAAAACGAAATCCAATTGATGTGGCAATAAAGCCAGCTTGACTACCCCAACTTATCCCCAAAATTGAGGAATACAGCTTAGGTGAAAGATAGCTGGAACTCTTTCATTTCGAGACAAAGCATCGAAAGTTTTGTACTACTTCATAGGAGTATGAAGTCTTGTTGTCATTGTAGCTTCCATCTGCAGAAAAGTCCAACGATTTGAGTGGCTTTTGGATAAAACTTTCCGCGCTAAGTATAGTCAGGAATTTCAATATAAGTAGCTTTTTGTCGTCAAACAATTTACATTGAAGAAATTCCGTCCAAAGGATTTCTGGCTGTATTTATGGAAATTAACAGGTTGCAAGGTGTAATTCAATTAGGAAGACTATTAACCATGTTCTTGTAAACTATAAAAATGTACATAATTGGAGAAACAGCATTTTTTTCTCTCTGCATACATTACATATTTAACTGCAGATCATATTTATAAAGCTTGCATGTACATACATACATATTTGTATTTGTAGTTTGACCTCACTCATGGGACGACATATTACAAAACTATCAGATCTGCGAATAATTAGGAATAGGATACTTGCCATGGATACTTAGTGGCATTCATTTCTCAACCGTGACAGCTCGAAGATCAATTTACGCCGACGCAATTGGACCATAAATCAGATCTTTGCACTGTCACTGTGTCACAGGCGAAGCGAACGTATTTGACGAACTGGCGATGCAACACAATATATCAGGATCGGAATTAAATCAAGATTAATTGATCGATTAATTTAACACATACGCCTTTCAATCATATGTTGTAAACTTTAATTGTAGTACTTCTAAGTTGTATTAATTGTCAATTTTCAATTGTTCCTAGACACCTGTTGCGTTTGGATACGTTATAAATCAAATGTATCTTTACCAAACTCGAATGCTGCCCTGTATCGTACATATCTATAATTCAGCGGCATTGCAAATGACACCGATTAGATGTAGTTCGATTTAACGAGGTTAACGGTGTTAATTAGCTACTCGAATACAACATCGCATGACTGCAATCGAAGAGAATTAAATTACAAGGGCACCTGATTAATGATATATCCATTACGCAAGAGTTTCGATTCTATACCACGTGCATTCCTTCTTGTTCTAATTTAGTAAGTTGCTTTTTAACCCTTAGATTACCACGCATTAAAAATCTCATAAGCTACCTCGTGGGGTCTTTTTAGGACCCCAATGAATGTGTGGATATAAAGTGCTAATTTTCTTTGCAGGTTAGAGTTTATAATTACAAGGGGTCTTAAATCCATATATTATAAATATTATGTTTAAATTATTTTATTGAAAGAAACTATTATTATTATTATACAATATAAACTAAGCATAAACAATACAAAGTTAAAAATTAAAACTTTCAAATTTTAATTTTCATATTAAATGTCCTCTAAATCTTTGTGATCAGTACAATAGTTAGCAGGTTTTACAACAGATTTGCGATGATTTTTACAAATAAACGACCCACAGGTGGTACATCGGATGTTAACTTTTTTGTCCAATAATCTTGGACATAAACGGCATCTTCCTCTTTTGACGCCTGTTTGTATTGGTGCGGGAGCTGCGTTTTCCGGAATCAAATGTATACCACAAGCCTGAATGGCTCTGACTACATGGGGATTGTTTTTCACTACTGGTAATCGCTCTTTCATGTTAGGTATGGCTAGGTCTTTTCCTAATGTTTTCAAAAATATATGTCTTCTGTTACTGCGCGTTTTCTTCCAATCGGGATATTTCGCTGTATATATAATAAATGCATTCAAACATGCAATATCCAACATGTTCATAAACAATCTGAAGGGCCACCTAGCTGTACGACGAGCGCAAGAATACTCTCGAATTAATTTGTCTGCGTTATCAACACCTCCTTTGGTGGTGTTATACTCCAAAATTATGTTAGGTTTTCGATGCTCCTCTTGAGATACCTGTTCATCATGGTGTTGGGATGATAGCACATGAACCATTCTCCCTTTTTTTGGAATATATGACACCATCATTAGATTTTGAGAAAAAGCAAATAAAGATGAGTATTCTGCTCTCCTTGTACTTAGTTTTAGGTGCTCTGGGGTGTCAGCTTTATTTTTCCGCACGGTTCCGAGAAGGGTAATTCGTTCTGTAAGCAAAAATTCGGCAAGAGGCGCCGACGTAAAAAAATTGTCTGTTGTCACACTACGGCCCGATTTGAACAAAGGTTTCATAAGGTCCTTTACCACTCGTTCGCCTTGTAGCCTTTCGGATCTACCCCCAGGTGGCTTTCCCGTGTAGACCTGCAAATTATACAGGTACGAAGTCTTTACATCAGCGAGGGCCCAAATCTTTATTCCATATCGTGCTGGTTTCGACTTTATAAATTGTCGAAATGGACATCTGCCCCGAAATGAAACTAATTGTTCGTCAATAGTTAACGTTTCATGTGGTATAAAACATGTTTTGCAGTTATCAACCAGCTTATAAAACAGTTCGTTGATGGCTGCTAATTTATTATCTTTTCGTCTTTCTGGTCTCGTAATTTTATCGTCAAATCTAAGATATTTTCGAATTTGAATAAATCTATTTCGAGACATAGAGGCAGTGAAAATTGATCTGCGAATGGACTCATCTGTGGTCCACATTTCGGCGGTGTTTTCTTTTCTGCAATGTAACGCTCCTGCAGATATGAGAATTCCTATAAATGCATCTAGCTCCACTTTAGACATCTCTTTCCACTGTTTTTCTTTTCCGTGATTTTCTTGGTTATATAAGTTGTAAACTCGCATAGCTTCATCATTGGTGTGTTTGCATATAATACTCTTCATATCTTCATCAATGAACAAGTTAAAAACATCGACAATGCTGTCAATAGCATCCGATTTTAACGTGAGACCCGGTTTGTCGGTTATAATATTCTCACAACGGCGACGACCACACAATGACCGAAATGGCTTAGACTGCCATATCATACCAGATTTAGCGGTATATTGTATACAATTTTCTGCATCCAGTTCGTTGTTTTCTTGATTTAAGTTTTCGTCTGATAGAACAGCATCCTCGTCTTCTTCCTCAACATACTCAATATTATTTTCTATTTCTGAAGAACTATCATTGGCATCGCCTGGAAGCAATTCTTCATCATAATTTGGATCCTCATCGTCTGTGTCTATGTTTGAGCTAGCACAATCTTCCTCACCTAACCTCAAAATTTCAGCTTCTAATTCTGCCTGTGTAAGAAGGCGCACCCTCTCATAACTACTCATTTTTCTAGCTAGTCTCTACATATAAAACATGAATCAAAAATATTTAGACAAAAGTGAAATTAGTATACATACCGTAACACAGCTTTTATTTTTACGCACTAATAATGCACCTCATTTACTAGTATTCACACAACAGTTGATATACCGGCGGCTAAATAACTGATTTACAGTTTTACCGACGGATAAATCAGCTGTTACTTATAATCAGAATGGTTCCCTAAACAGCCGCATGGGGTCATGGTGGGACCCCAGCTATCTATTTCAAACTTAGCTAAAGAGAAAACAATTACAATTTCGTAGTGAGTTCAGGATTTTGTTACAAAACATATGAAGATAAATTACACAAGCGCATATAATTGAAAATTAAAATATAAACGAATGAAGTGTAAAACATCCGATCTGGGGTCCCCAGAAGACCCCGCGTGGTAATCTAAGGGTTAACTGTACAAAAATAAGATACATTAAAATTATACACAACGTGTAATCTGTCTTTTGTTAGAAGTCTCCCGCATTGGGAGTTCTTGTTATTAAGTTCTTCTTACTAAATAAACAGTCAAACCAGTCTTAACTTCCTCGCAGACTAAACACCAAATAATGCAACAGTTCCCGCATTCTCTTTGTTACTGGTATTGTTCCTATTATGCTAAAGACACTACATATAGGACTCGTATGCAAATTAAACGTATTAATATTAAGCCATCATCGCTATGTGAACCGCCCCATTTAACCGTGTCGAGTGAAGAACCTCCACTTCAAAGTGTTGATCTCGAACAAAAGTGATACAGACTCCTTTGTAAACTTCACCTTTCACGGACCGAAATACTTATCATAATAAGGATTTAGAGGACCCTCGAAAAACTCCTCTGAAGTACAAGGAGTGAGAGGGTATTCAAACTCTCCGTGGAACAATACAGCGTGGGCGGAACCGAGCTTCTTGTTAATTTATACTCCTTTGGTGTGTATGCAATTGCACTTCCTAGACTTATGTCTGTATAGGTTTCGTTTGAAGTACAGTGTATTGTAAAATTAATATCTCCTAACATCAACTTCGTAATTAAAGATATTCCGTATACTAGGTCATCATTTTTGGATGACAGAATTGGTAAGTTCTTCCAGTCATTGTTTTTGAGGGATCTGCGATTGCAATAATGTTATGGATGTGTACTTCACTTGCATCTTGGGTCAAAACAATGAAATGTAATGATCCACTAGGTTGTTAAAACATTAGCGTAACGTCTTACATCATAAATGCAAAGAACAAAACTGAAAGAACAGATTTGCCATCGTTGCTGAATTTTTCTCAAGTCTCTCAGAGATTCTCAAATCATCCATTGGCACAAAGCTGTGGAATGTGTTTGTTTCTAGAAGAGTTCGAGCGGTTTTACTACTTTCCATAATTAAAATTAAGCGTTCCCTTACGAAAGAATTGAAAGTTCGTAATTTTAATGTTGATTTTGCAAAACTCAAAAAGTTCGTTGGTTGCTGTAATTTGTTGGTTTCGTTGTTGCTGAAAGCTCTTCTTCCTAATTAAACGTTTGATAATACCCCCTTTTCCATCACGCTCTATTTTTCCATGACTATCTGCAAAAATTTTTAATTGTACTCTAAATTGAAAATCTTTTTGATGCAGACACAGATTCATGATGTATGTAAAGTGTGTGGATAGTCCTCCTTCAGAACGTCATTTTACATTTTTTTGCCTCATCTACTATACTCACAGCATGTTGAAGATCATCACATATGATACAAGAATATATAATCCGTTTTTCATTCCTTGCATCTTTAAATCATAATATAATAGTAGTGCATGAATGTGAGATTGAGAAATTGTACAATATAATAACAGACACCTGTCTTGAACCTCAAAGAGAAACATCTGTTCAGGGTGTTACTATTCATGGATCATACCTCCAACGATCAACATTACAAGCTACAGCTAACGCAAAGCTTAGAAGCTGAGAAAATTATCATATAAGGCACTGGTTTTAGTCTTGAGATACATTCCAGGCACGCTCTGTCAGCTTCCTGAAAGCTGCTCTAACGTCTATTACACTGGTCGGCAAGACATTTTTTTTTTCGAGCCCTGACGTCAATTTTGCTGATTTTTGTGTATAATGACCTCCTGAATCCGAATATGACCTCCGTTTGCCCCCATCACCTATCGTTTTCGGGGTAGACCCCCATCCACCTATTTTATCACTTTTGAGTATTTGGTGTGATGAAAAGGATTATATCAGCCTTTACCACTCTTTTTGGGAGCTAGAGAAGTGAAAAGTTCTAAACCATGAACATGTTTAGCAAGAAGGTAGAGTAGGGGGTGGATTTGTCCCCTTACATTGTGAAAAAATCATTTTAAAAGTTCGATTTTTCCATGATTTCCGCAATTTTTTCTACATATTCCAGCTTCCAACCCCACTCATCCTTCAGGGAAGGGACATGTTACACCCCATGTCCTGGCACGCAGACAGCAATTCCTCGACATGATCGAGATAATCACCACTTTTGTTGTTACCCAAAAAGTTCTTACACACGTTTTGCAGTGCAAGCCAAGCTTGTTTTTCTTTGCGATTCAGGTGATCATTAAACCTCGAATCTTGAAAAAGTTGTCTAATCCGGGGGACCCATGAAAATTTCTTCCCTGATTTTAGCCTCACTATGATGAGGAAATGTTATTATCAAAATATTGAAATACATCACCTGCCTTGCCTTCGGGACGAGAGGATCGAGAGCGACCGTGAGTAAAACTTTCTCGCAGAAGTCAGTTCCGTACGATGTAATGTTTGTCTCGGGCGCGACTGTCCCATTCACATAGAAAGCAGCAGTATTTTGTAAAGCCTGATTGCAGGCCTGTTATAGAGCAACAACTTTTAAGTCAGTGCAAAGTTTCCAATTATAATCATGATAACTAATTTTATCAAGGATTCGGCTGACGTTGTTCTACGTCTCCTTTGTATCCACAAAGTATGCAACTGGGACAGTGGAGCTTCCGAATTGTACCTACATATATATTTGTATTATTGTTGCTATATATTGCTGCTGTATATTTTTATTATTTGGGGGTGTTTGGGGGAGGATGAGTGGGGCTGGAAGCTGGCATGTATAGAAAAATAGGGAACAAAATTGCGAAAAATCCCTCCAAATATCGAAAAGTGATAAAAATAGGTGGAGGGGGCCTCTCCCGAAAACGATGGGTGATGGGGGAAAACGGAGGTTATATTCGGTTTCAGGAGGTCATTTTACATGGGAATCAGAGAAAATGGTGTCGGGACCGATTTTCATGCCGACCAGTGTCATCTATTATCAATGTGTTAGTTTCGACCTTAGAGCACTTATTTAACAATAACCACATCTGTAAAATTATGTGTTGATTAATACCTGTTAGTTCTACTGCTAGAATTGCGGCATTGAAGGACCTTTCTGCCATTCGTGTTGCCAAATCCTGGTTTTGGCACGTCTCCTATTAAACCTGGCTAAATTCCTTTCCGACATGGAGTTCTTTGTTATACAGTTTTCTTTTTTATCTTCTATCTGTAAATGCTCATTGCCCAGAAAACCTGACTCTGGTATGTAATATTGATAATCCAGATTGAGATGTGTTTGTTCCTTGTTTCTTTGTTTAAAGTGTTTAAAACCCTTACTCGTCTATCATCGTTAACGTCAAAGTATGTTTTACAGAGTAGTGCTTGCCTTTGACTGTGGCTTTTGTTTCTTTCAATAAATTTGCTGCGGATTGTGTCACTCTTCTTTTCTTTTCTTTCTTGAGTAATGATGTCACCATTACTTTCTTTTATAAATCTAATTCTTATGGAATAACATCAATGAGATGTTGGATTTTGCTAGATACTATTTTATTATACTTCTTTTACGTGTCTCACTTGAAGCTTTAAAACGGTTGGGTAGTCGTCCCGATCTTACCAGAAATGACCTTTCACGCTTTTGTTCCACACCCCATATTTGCATGTTAATTCCAAGTGGACACCGGAGACTGTTGTAACCCCCTTAGTATTACTGCATTTTTATTTCATATTTCAAAAATGACTTTTTCGATACATATTGTATGACTGTGTACTTTCCGGGTATGCAACGTTTTTTCCTGGATTTGTTATATACACCTCCTCGCTGTAAATGGTGATGAATCGTTAATCGTTAATTATACCCCAACTATGAATGGTATGTAGGAAATTGTCTTTCCTGACGGAGCCGAATACTCCATCATTCATGCGGATAATGCAATGTAACCAAACATACATACAATAGCCATGATTTTCACGATCTCGAAACCTATTTTTGTACCTATTTATAACAAATTTTGATAATATTATGGTTATCATCGTCGAGAGGGCGACATTAATTTAACAACGTAGTATACACATCACGGTAAACATTCAAACAACATACATAAACACATAGATATGGATATACATACATGTGCAAACTTGTAAATGTACGCATTCTGCCCTGGAGAGTACTGTTACAATTATATACATCCATGCACTATGTAGTTGAATCTACCAGCTGGAATGCCTTGCATACAATGTTATTCAATAAGCGGTCACTGTTGTTGCAGGAAGTAGATCGTAAATGCAATATAATTTGAATTTAATTGTTTGAAAGGTATCGCCTGTGGCTATCCACCGGCCCCGGTACTAGATTAAGTCATGAATTTTGTTGAAATAACGTATAACGGTTCAAACTTACCAGCACATGTATATATAGCTGTAGGTACAACACACATACGTAAAATATTAGATTTCACAACGTGTTATGAATACTCTGATTTATAACATACGACTTGCGAAACAAGGTATGTACAGGTGCGTTCAATGTACAAATTTCAGTAAACTATTGAAGTTGATTTACAAAGAAATTGGCCTGCCTTCTAAGTTACAATATTGCGTTAATTTTACACGATTAATCTGTCATAAACTTATTAATTTTCATGAATTTACCGACAGGCTTAAATTAATTTCATGCATAGTTGCGACATAATGAAAGTTTGTTACCTACGGTTTACTTTCAATAATGGATTGCAATATGAAAGGATTTAAGCTGATGCAACTGCTGCAACTAACACCCACCACAAGAAAAAATTAAAAAAAAAATGAAAAAGAATGCATTTACAACATGTACCACTTTTTGTATAATCTGTATTACCTAGCGAAGAAAAAATGCAAATCCTGAGACAAGTATGGATACAATGCAGAGATAAAGTATGGAACAAAATAATATCTCTCAAGCAAATTAGTGCAAAGTTTTATCAATATCTTCCTTTTCCTCTTAAAAAATATTTGCTTGGTTCCATAATTTATCCCAACAGTGTATAATATAATAATAAGATGCACCATATGTATAGTCTTCTAAATGACTGTGTGACTTTTTTAATAGCCACAGCTCATGCCCAAAACCATGAATACTAAAAAAAGTTAGCAAAAAGAAGACAAAAATAATAACAATTAATATATGTATTTTTTGACCTTTATGTACTTATCTTTTAATTCCTGATTTATTTCCACTTAGAGGTCAATAAAACAATAAATAATTAAATACCAATTTATTCCAATAAATTGGTAAAAAGATAAAAATAATAACTTCATTTATCAGGAAGTTCTTCACTGGATCTCTTGGTGCAGAAGTAGAACACTAAACACTTTAACCCACTGAACACCAAACAAGTTTTAACTAAAACACCGACGCGTTTCAACAGCAATGCTGTCATTATCAAGGCGATAATAAAACTAAATTAAAATAAAATCTACAAAAACAGGTAACCTAAATGTTATGCACGGTCAATCCGATACGCATCATTAATTTCCGATTAACGAAAACAATGACGAATACGGTATAGGGCCATTGTCACAATTCATTACACAAGACTTATTTTTAAATATTTCTAAACTTTCGAAAACATTTAGAAACTTACAATTGTTTATTTGTCTAATTAATTTAACATTCGTATGATCGATGTTGTGATCTGTTTCAAAAATGTGTTGGGCAACGCTCGATTTCTCAATTCTATTAAATCTAAGATGAGCCATATGCTCTTTGAATCTAGTTGAGACTGCTCTCCTGGTTTGCCCAATATATTTTTGATTACAATCTTTACAATTGATTTCGTAAATACCTGACTTTTCTAGAGGTTGTATTTTATCTTTAGGGTTACCGATGAGACTTCGTAAACTAGTCCCAGAACTGTAAACTATTCTGAGATCTAGCTCTTTGAAGATTTTACTCAAACCTTTAGTGATAAAGGGAGCGTAAGGGAGGGTCACAACGGGTGAAGCTTTAACATCCTCTCGAAAAGTCGTAGATTCTTTCACAGTTTTCTTATAATTAAACTTCCTAATTAACTTATAGATATGCTGAGGCTGGAAACCATTACACTTGGCCGCATCTTTTATAATTTTAAGCTCTTTCTCATATCTCGCCTTGTTCAAGGGAAAAGTGAGAAGTCTGTGGACCAAAAAATTCAGGCTTGCCATTTTGTGTTGAACACAATGATGGGAGTCTGAAGGAATGTAGCGAAGTGTACTGGTTTCCTTTCTATACACGTCAAACTCTAATCTATTGTTATTTCTAATTACTAAAGTATCTAGAAAGGGTAGCTGACCGTTTTCTTCTCACTTTTTCACTTGTGAAAGAGAAGAAAACGGTCAGCTACCCTTTCTAGATACTTTAGTAATTAGAAATAACAATAGATTAGAGTTTGACGTGTATAGAAAGGAAACCAGTACACTTCGCTACATTCCTTCAGACTCCCATCATTGTGTTCAACACAAAATGGCAAGCCTGAATTTTTTGGTCCACAGACTTCTCACTTTTCCCTTGAACAAGGCGAGATATGAGAAAGAGCTTAAAATTATAAAAGATGCGGCCAAGTGTAATGGTTTCCAGCCTCAGCATATCTATAAGTTAATTAGGAAGTTTAATTATAAGAAAACTGTGAAAGAATCTACGACTTTTCGAGAGGATGTTAAAGCTTCACCCGTTGTGACCCTCCCCCTTACGCTCCCTTTATCACTAAAGGTTTGAGTAAAATCTTCAAAGAGCTAGATCTCAGAATAGTTTACAGTTCTGGGACTAGTTTACGAAGTCTCATCGGTAACCCTAAAGATAAAATACAACCTCTAGAAAAGTCAGGTATTTACGAAATCAATTGTAAAGATTGTAATCAAAAATAAATTGGGCAAACCAGGAGAGCAGTCTCAACTAGATTCAAAGAGCATATGGCTAAGCGTTGCCCAACACATTTTTGAAACAGATCACAACATCGATCATACGAATGTTAAATTAATTAGACAAATAAACAATTGTAAGTTTCTAAATGTTTTCGAAAGTTTAGAAATATTTAAAAATAAGTCTTGTGTAATGAATTGTGACAATGGCCCTATACCGTATTCGTCATTGTTTTCGTTAATCGGAAATTAATGATGCGTATCGGATTGACCGTGCATAACATTTAGGTTACCTGTTTTTGTAGATTTTATTTTAATTTAGTTTTATTATCGCCTTGATAATGACAGCATTGCTGTTGAAACGCGTCGGTGTTTTAGTTAAAACTTGTTTGGTGTTCAGTGGGTTAAAGTGTTTAGTGTTCTTCATTTATCAGCTTATTTGCCGATTTGGACAAAGCAAAGGGTTTTCCAATAAGAATGATATGATTTTGTAATGATGTAAAAACACCAATAAGACGCCGAAATGCCAGAACTGTTGAGATTATTGCTGCTGTAAGAGCTAGTGTTGCAGAAGATCCAAATTTATCAATTCCTCGTCGTAGTTAAAAAAACAACAATTTGGCAAATTTTGCAAAAAGATTTAAATTTATACCCGTATAAGATTGTTTTGATCCAAGAACTTAAGCCACTGGACCATCATCGGCGCCGCGAATTTGCTGCTTGGAGTTTAAAACGACTTGAAAGGGATCGCAATTTTTCGGAAAAAATCTTTTCAGATGAAGCTCAGTTTTGGTTAAGTGGTTATGTAAATAAGCACAATTGCCGTATTTGGTGTGAAAACAATCCACAACAGATTCACGAGAAGCCTTTGCATTCCCTGAAGGTAACTGTATGGTGCGGTTTATGGTATGGTATCGTTGGACCATTTTTTTTCCAAAATGAGATTGGAGATTCAGTTACAGTGAATGGTGAATGATACCCACAGATGTTGCCAATTAACAAAGAAACTGTGATTTTGCATTATGATGAATGATAGGCTGTCTTATGTCTTTTATGATGGCGTGTTAACGGGAGTGCGTTAGCTGAATTTGTTACGGACTGTTGTTGAAGATTTTCGTGACAATCTACCTTTGAATTTGTGAAGAAGCTTTTAGTATCAAGCTCCAGCACAATGCATCCAGGGAATATCCATAAGAACTTAATTTTCGAAGATAGGTGGATAAGGCGGTTAGGACTGTGGAACTGGCCTGCAAGATCTCCAGATTTGACACCTGTAGAGTTCTTGCTTTGTACACCTGAGGGTATTTCTTCACGCTTAACACTGTGCGTGAATGAATCATGAACAGCCATTTCGAACAATTATTATAATTTCTGTCTAGTTGTTTCCACCTATTTTCAAAAAAATAATTTAAGAATTTCTTAATTTGTGTAAACCTTGTTTTCGATATTATCCATTTTAACTTCTTACAGCAATAATGTAAAGGCACTTAACGGCTAATTATTCATTCACAGGCATCAAACGACAAAGTGTGGCTTTGACGTTAGATTTTTATAATACATAAATGTGTGAGAACGCTTATTTTCCATGGCACACTAGTATTGATGAGTTATAAAGAGCATTTTACAAAAAAAAATCTAATTATCTCCTAAACTATATGTTGGATATAAAAGATGTAAAGTTAGACGCCGACGACAGCTAAAGTAACAAAATATGGGGATTCCATTTGAAAAATTAAGATATGGTTGTTGAAAGTTTTGAAAAATGAACGTGCCATACTAAAGTAACCACACAATGTAGACAACCATTTTTGGCGCCAAAACATACTCCAACATGTTGTTTAAGCATATTATGAATGAACCGAACGCGCTAGAAATCTAACAATATTTTAAATGAAGAAAACACAATCTATTATACATAATTCTGGATTTTCAAATTTATATTATGGCTATATAATTACCGGCTTTTATTTCACACTTTCTTGTATCAATTAACTGTATCACAGATCCATAGTTATCCAATAATTTAACCGATATATTACAAAAGATTCTGAACTATAAATGGAAACTGCAATATAACTTCATCCCTTGACGTATGCAGTCATTTATATTTCCAACCACGAGCAACTTCATATTATTAAGAGTTCTGCGTACAGTCGTAATGCAAAGATATTTTTAGCTTCCACGGTTAACCAATATAATTCAAGAATGTCATTCATGAATTTGGCAACAATAAAGCGACCCAAAATTTTTCAGACGACCGCAAAAACAGGCGGCTTAAACAAACTTTCCAGCGTTTTTATTTCAATCAAAACTTTTGGACGGGAACAGATAGCCGCAGAGAAAACGGTCGCATTTATTTTCTTTTTGAGCGGATTTTGCATCACACTGTTCTATTTTTCATTCAAATTAATTGACAGAGAAATGGAAGTGCGCGCTATAAATCCATATTCCGCTCAATTTTTCAATTATACGTTAAATAAATGTTGAAATTTAGGTTTCAGATATTAACGCGGAAGGAGAATAATAAGCACATCCGAAATACGGAAACGTAGATTACTCTTGAGGGAAATCTTCAATAATAACTCAATAAATTCCGTTTGTATCTAGTGGATATTTCGAAATATTTACATTAAAATATTAAATAACTACAGTAACCAGATGTAAAATTTGTAAATCTTGTATATAAATATTATGTACTATAAATGTCTATTTGGGATAGCCATTATTAGAAAATTGATAATTGATAAGTATGTAAACTGCAAGAGTTTTCCTAACAATTGGCAAACGTCTTCGTAGACTACTCCGGTCTTCCAGAATCTGACCCTAGAACGGTAAACGAAGTGAACATTGAGGAACACATCGCAATACTCAAAGCTAAGGAAACACAGGGCCTCCCAGGAAACCATTCAGTCCGGGTATTACTCACAATATAGCTATCAGGAACCTTCCCAACGCGGCACTTCTAAGAGTGACAAGAATTATCACTGCCAGGACCATTCCATTATCCGCAAGCTTGAAAACGCTCCATAGTTATCCCGATGCATAAACCACGAAAGCCCAAACATTTAATTGGATCATACAAGCTGCCTTCCTCCATGTAAAATTAAAAAGTTGCTGCAAAAACCATCGCCAACCGTATAAATAAACATCTTGATGAAAATAATATCCTTAAAGTGCAGCAGTATTTAAAATCAGAGTGATCGTATTTTAGATTTAGTTCTTTGCAACAAAGGAATTACTGAGATGACGGCCTGTTCTGAGTCTCTTGTACGCGAAGACAACTACCATAAATCGTTTACATTTTGTTATCAACATAGTACTGAAGTTTGTTTGCCTTACCAGACACGAACATTTTTGCAATTCAATCGCGGTGATTATAATTTAATAAATAATGAAATATCTGATATTGATTGGAAGAATGTTTTTGGGAATAGATCCACGGAACATGCTCTCGATGTTTTTTATAATAAATTAAACCATATTATTGACAAATATATTCCTAAAATGAGGAGTATCGGTTTCCCCGCTGGTACATTATGTCCACCATCAAAATGTATAAAGAAAAACGTAAAGCTCACATTAAGTGGGAGAAATATGTTCGGTTTGCGGATTACAGAACTTTTTCGATTTTACGATGTCGCCTTAAATTGGCAATTAATTTAGATTATAAAAAATGGCTTAACTTTGTACAAAATAATATTGACGTAGATTTGAAACATTTGTGGTCGAAGAGGTGTACCGGGTGTCTCTCTAGTTCATCCAACTACCATATCTCCCCTTGTAGATATTTTTTCTGAAAAACAATTATACGGAGGTTCCTTGAATTGATATGGCACATGTTCTACAATTATTTTCACTTATACAGGGTGTTCCATTTCCATTGAACAAAACACAACTTTCTTATTTTAAATGCAATGGCTACAATTTCTATTTTCTAATGTTTGACTACAATAATTCCAACTTTGGTCGTGTTGGGTGGTTGACTCCTGATGTCATTGTCGCCTCCAGCGTTTCTACTCGGATACATGTTACTTTAGGTTCATACTTTTAAGACTGTTTTCGACGCTGTATACATATATTACAGTATTCACTAGATATGGGAACTTTTGTTGTGAATTTTCCCTGTTTGTTCTCCAAATACAATAAATAAAAATACAAAATAAAAATAAAGTACGAAGTTTAATACGTAGTTTTAATTACTAAGTGCCTCGCCAAGGTCAATAATTCGTTTAATGATCAGATATCTAACCGATAGATGCTTTAAAGTTAAGATAGATCAGTGGTTGGCACGATAAAAGATTTCGCGGAGCTTATACCTATGACCAGTATTATATAACATCTTTCAGTAGGACCTCCCAACTTATCGCAGCACCAGATAAGAGTGGAGAATTAGGCTAAATCGAGGCAAGTCCGAGTTGATGGTAGATACAAGAGCATTCAGGAATTCACTATGCATATCTATCTGGTTTGGCATCCCTAAGTGCTACTGGTGACATCTACAGAGCGAAACAAGTGTCTGCTACTACTGTGGTCAGAATTTATTCTAGCCATACGCAGACAAAATACACAGAAATTCCAAAAAGGCCACTACTTAAAGCAGTAGCAAAGAAATTGTTACGCTATCAATTACACCTGCCTGAAGTGTGTATCAAACCACCCCACCCACACATGCAACAAGCCAAAATCGGAACCTGGGAATTGTGCAAATTGTAAAGAAAACCATTCAGCCAGCAGCATAACCCGCAAATCATTCAAGAATTACGCTACTGCCATTGCCGACAGTATTGGCAAACACAAACCCAGCCAAAGCATTAGTGAGAAAAACCAGGTGTTTTTCCCCAGTAGTAATCACCGAAAAAAATCCACAAGAGTGCACCACCAGAGACACCTATAAGAGAAGCAGGCGACGACAAAGCGGTTGATCTAGACGGTCATTACCCTGATGAATTAAACGTCCGTACTCAGATATTATATACAAAGTTATCGAAATTAAACCCTGATTACATTATTTGCTTTTCTTATAAAGTCCAGAACCCCATTGATAACACAAACTTCATCCACTGTAGATCAATAATATAATTATTATAATCTTTTCGATAAATTTTAATAGTTAGTACAAACGTCTTCGTGCAAACTGCCACAAACTCGAAACTCTTCTTTAACTGAAAGTTAAACTTCAAAATGATAATGCTTCTCTCTCCTCCCCACACTTTTTCATAAGTTAATAATAATGCTGATACAGAAACTACAACGTTTCTTAAAACATATAACGTGTAGTACATCGTTTTAACAAAACTTTATTACATTAGCAGATTCTCGTAGATAGACTTTAATTCCTTCCTGCCGGAGTGAATACAGAACCTCGATGGGAGTTTGTTTCTCAGACGTAGTGCCATGCAACCGTAATCAGCATTAACAGGGGAATCTCATAATGGTCGTGTACCGGAACAGACGCAATATTGCCGACAACAAGCGTTGTAGATGAACATACAGGAACATAGATGTAAATGGTATTCATGTATTTAAAGTAAAATGTTCTCTGATAGGGAACGACAACAAGACAGTCTAATTACAAGTTGGTCTTCAATAGCGTGTTTTTGACCGTTTATAATATGCTTTTATAAGCTGCTACATAGTGGATACTGGATACAAAGAAGTGCTATATGTATGTATGTTCAAAAGACATGATGAAATGGAATAGGTTCCCAACTAACTTCGATGTTTGGTATCTGTTTGGAAAACGGGTCTAAAGCAAGAGTAATTAAATGAACAGCTCCATCCATCCAAATTATTCACTTGTTAACTTTGTAGCTCTTTAATACATATGGATATGGCTACAGAATGAGCCTACAATTCTGGCATAGAGTCTTTTCTCCTCATTCTTAACCTTGTTACCAAAATATAAATCCAATAAATTCAATCACTGTTATATTCGTTCCAAAGTAAATATTTGTACATAATCCCATATCGGTACTTGACCTGTCGCTATATCCTGGACCAACAAAGAAAAACGAGGAAAAAATCAAAGCTGCAAAAACTTCTAATGCAACAATATTGTGTGTATACTTTCCATTTGATGTCGCCTAACGGTTTGTAATCTTCGTCGAAATTGATCGAATACAACGTTGTCGGATATCGTGGCCCTTGTCAAGTACATAACCGTGCGTGTAAACGCTAGATGGAGTATTGAAGAATATATTGACATAGGCTAAATCGAAAGGTTGCTGACGTGTCCTGAAAACGATACTCTTTGGCGACCATATATCTACGTCGGTTAGCTTTTACGTAGTTAGATATAAAAATGTTTATCCACGCGTAGAGTTTAGAGTGTATACAATGTGTGTAATATTGCGATAGAAGCCGATGTGGCTGTATTATTGCAAACTAACAAAAAACTTCGTTATAAAAATTTTGTAAAGTATCCTTTTGAGGATTTTAGAGTGTGATTTTTTTTACTTAATGTATTTTAAATGGGAGCACAAAATGCAGATATTATTTTAAAATAATTAACAAAAGAGGTAACATTGAATGAGTTTGATTCATATAATTAAAAGACAACGCATTCTATTTTATAGTGCAAATAAAGGTAAATGACAATAATCATACTTCTGTTTGACAAATGATTCAAATCATTCAAATAAAATGAATTTTATGAAATATCAAACAGATATCGAGAAAATAAAATAGGAGACATTCTAGCTAAATGTTTAAAAAACAATTTAAAGTTTGACTTGCATTAATTGGTGTTACAGGAGAAAAGAAAGTTAAGAAACGGAATAGGAGTGGTTGTCTCAATATACATGTTTGTGAAAATTTGTTAAAAAATCTACATACCCATCAGATGGCGTATCTCGAGAAATAAATGATTATAACATCATATAATTATCCCGTCGTGAAGTTATTTTAGTTTTTGTATATTTCAACTGTTGTTAAAATTTGCAAAACCTATGTAATGTAATTCTAGAAAATTAACATAAAAATAAATGTAATTGTGTTTTTAACAGAAAGGAAACGATTCTTTTGAGATACTTTGAAATAACATGTAAGCTTTGTTTTGCCCGTGTCTTATTCTTTGTTTGGACATATTTTGTGTTTGTATAAAATGTAAAACAACCTTTACTTTAACAATACATGATTTTAATATAATCCTATTTGAGATATTCCAGAATGCTAAGAATGCAGAATAGTACTGATAGAAGTTGCATAAGATAAAGTATCTTGACAACTACTCAATATTTTCAATTTAATTGTAACCAGAAAATAATAACAAAACACATATCCAGGTTATCGTGTGTAAAATGCAAATAGAAAATTACATAATTGTTCAAAAAGAGACACGAAAGTGGTTGCTGGACCCCAAAGGAGCACCAGCTGCCGACCGACCGTTAGGTATGCGGCAAAACAGGGAAGTGCACACATCAGGACAAAGAGGCACGAAACCAGTTGCCCGCACGAGACCGACACCTCGCGGAGAGGCCCGGCGAACCGGTGGGCTCCTCTCCCCGTGCTACCCATGTTAGACAAGTTTTCTTGTCAACGTTGGACGGGTCACCGTTGGAACGCTTTAGCGAACTCCTACCTCACATCTAACCCCACGGGGCCTATGGCTACTATCGGCCAAGCGTGGGAAACGGAATCTGGCCGTGAGGTACAACCAGCCCGCCCGTGAATTAAGCCTGAACTACGGGGACGGCCGTGCAAAAGCCCTACCCCAAAATGCCAACCGCGCCAACCCTTTCGCCCCTCCGGCGATCAAGTATCCGCGGCAGCTACAGTGAAACCGTAGGGTCCCAGAGTCACCGAGTTGTTTTAAGATGAAACCGAAGGTTTCCCCAACCAGACAACCAGCGGTCGGACTACTCCTCGGCGAACCGACTTTTATCCTCCCCTACTATCTTCGCCAAATTCTCTCGCCACGCCCGTTTCCCTGAACCAAGGATGGGGTAGTGCAGCTGCAGAGTTCTCTAGGTAAGCGCCGTAGGGTGTCTCACTTACCCACCGTATATTCCGACGGTTAGCGGCCGGACACCGGAGCGTATGCCCATGCCTACGCCCAAGCATCCTCCCCTATATACGAAGTCTACTCCCGCCACGCCCGTTACCCTGGAACTATGAAACCAGGGATGGGGTAGTGCAGCCGCAGAGTTTTAAGGGTCGACGCTATAGGGTGAACGCCGACACGATCAAAAAGAGACAATGGAAAACTGCACAACTGATTTATTTAATCTTACAATAAGCTGCTGTGTCTACAGTAACCTAATCAAAAAATCAAAGATGTCGGTGTTGTAACAAGTATATTTCATACCACAAAAAAGTAACGTGAATTTCCATAAGATTTGTCTACCGTTTTTGCAATTGATAATGCAGTGTGTAACAAATATGACTTGATATTAGTGACATTATATTTTGAAAACCAGTCACTAAGTTGCTCTGCAAACAAGCACCATTTTTCTTCATCTTGAAAATCACAGGCGACAACAAAAAAGTAAACAAAAAAATTGGGCTTTCTAAACCTGGCTTTTGGCTATTGAGCCCTCACAGAGCAAGATGTCAAAAGGTCCTGTAAGACTTTTTATGCAGCATAAAATTTTCTATAAAAAAATCCGCGACAACACTATTTTATTATGGTTTTCGAGTTTTACCAATTAAAAATATGTTACTGTTGGAGCTATTTGCCAGCTGTAGTGTATATAAAAAGTTCTTGTATTTGCCTAGTATGAACAGCAATAGTCATTCAAATGCATCACTAAGGAATGGGAGGGGGCAGAACGTGCACTTGCTAGGAGAAAAAAAAGATATTAAAAAATCACTGTCAATACCTGTAGTGGTAAAATCGAATAAAACAAATAATACTACATACTACAACAATAATACTTTTATTTGCTTTTCAGTTTAATTATTAATAAACCGGACAGTCATAGTAAGTTTATATCTTTAACTAAATGTATCTGTATTTTGTTAAAAATATCAGTATTAATAAACGATAATAGGATTTTCATGATATGTATTTTCTTGTATTCTAACGAACAAACTTGTAGTACATTTTGTGCCTTCAAATAAAACAATTATTGAGGACAGATTAGCTGAGGAAAAGAAGGAGGAAGGCAAATTTTATTTTGCACAGGGCGCCAAAAGCGTTAGGAACGTCGCTGACTGAGAGTAAGTGGACGATAAAATACTATATCTACCCTCAAACCTCCGGAAAAAGTCTGTTTAAACCATGAAAATTATTTAAGTCTTTCTTCAATGTATCAATCGAAAATTTGTAAATACCTCATTTAAGTTTGAAAAAAAAAATTATAAATACTTTTTAAAAATAACTGAAAATAATTCTGAATTATGAATCAATAGATAAAAAAAAATAAACAAGAAAGTATTTGATATAGAGGTATCAACCCACACTATCATTTATTTTGAAATGTATTTACTATAAAGAAAAAAACAATAAAAATAAATAACTTTCAAAAACAATTTGATTAAATTTGAAACGAACTATAGAATATTAAATTTAGTACCATTTAAAGTACCTATTAAAGTTTAAAACCTACATATGTCGCAGATTCGGTTGGATAATTAGTTGTGAAAGTCAAAATCAGAAAAAGTAAAATTTGCTAAAAGTGTCAACCTCTCAGAAAATAATCAAAGAAAAATTCAACTTTGCGATATTAACTAAGACTGAGTGGATAAGTCCCACTAGTGACGTTTTCAAAAGGAAATAAGGAATAAAATTCAAACGTGGTAGCTTGTGTAAAGTAGTTGACGTGAGATGTAATAAAACTAAAGTAACACAGAAGGAATAGTCTTGAAAAACCTGTAAAACCGGAGAAAATTTTCAGGGAGACAACGGCAAAACTAAATCGTTGAAAATGGCCAACAGAACGAGCTAGGAAGGCTTCAATTGATAGGAAAATGATGTTAAAATATAAATCAAGAAAAGACGCTAACTGAAAAGAAACAAATTTGAAATAAATTAACGAAATTGATCTAACCAACCAACCGAATTAACTAAAGCGTAGGAAAGGGTAGGATAACAAGAAGACATACTAATTCACGGTACTTATTTATTTACGAACACAGATACAATGTTAAACAGTAGAAGCTAACTCATTCATCATTTAGAAGTGTAGATGATTATGCACGTTGCCCAGTGAACAGTAGTTATAAAGCCGAATTTTGTCAGAGACGAAAATATTTTTCTATTTACCAAAAGATTAGAAATAGGTTGTTTGTGCCAGTGATTGCAGACATTATAGTGTGCAGATGCAAAATGAGTTTTTAATTATAAAACTAGTCAAATTTATTTAAAAACAAGAATGCTATTTAAAAACTCAAACACCCGAATTTCTTTTTCTTGTTTGCAACTGCAATTGCAACTTTTACCGCAAGAGGAAGCTGATCTTACACCTGTTCATATAATTAAATATATGTTTATTTTTACCTATACGAGTATAATTATGAACAGCTATATATACAAAAGTCAAGTGAAATTTCATTCCAGAATTTATGAAGTTCGTTAAAATTTTTATTCAGATAAATGACATATCTGCGAACATTATGTAGTAATAAATATTACTGTGTTGACAAGTTTATCACCTTGTTTCGACAAGTCATTTAGCCCATTTATCCTTAACGGGATTGTCTCTATAATTAAGTGGTCAACATGTCAGATAGATTCGGAAATAATCTTAATTGCGTTGTTTTTTAAAAGCAAAAAAATCTGTTCTAAATATAAACCTGACAGTTTATGTTTCAATTCAGAAAAGAATTTTAATACGAAATTCTTTTGATATGTTTCCTTTCGTTTCTATATACATATATATTATAATAAACTAAATTCGTTAGAAGTGGTAATGATGTGATTTTATATATCGTTTAACGGAAATCCGTGGAAGAAACGATGTGACAGGTGTTTGCTAGCCGTAAGTTCCAACGGGAGCATTAGCGACAGCTGAGATTGATACGTTCAACGCAGAAGCACATCAGATACGAAAGTGTTTTCCATTTCCTGTTACGTCAGCTACTAGAACGCAATAAAATTTGTAATATACCTTTTATAATTGATAATGCGGAATGCAAATGGGGATCATTATGCATTATGTCATTTTCAAGTAATATAAATAATTTTTACAGAATTTTATTGTAGTCATCTTAGAACGATACTTTGGTCTGTAACTAATTTAGAGCGACGTTCCTTGAAAGCTACGCAATTTCTAATAAAACTAATTATCTCTATGCACGGATAAAAACTGTAGTGCATTTCATTCATTGAAAGCTCTGGCTTGCAATACAATTCGGTTTCATTAGAAAAACAGGTGAAATAAAATTCTATTAAGCCACTTTTCTATGTTCACTAATAGACTAGAAGAGCTTCCTCCTGTTGCATTAACTAGTAGAGAACCGTAATTAAATTAAAACGCCCGTAGCTTTGAGCTGTAGTCACGTTGCTGTGAAACTAAGAAGAAAATGTTTGGTATGAACTCTGTATTTAAAGTTAATTCGATTTCATAAATCTCGTGAATTAACTCTAAACTATTTTAGTCTTCCGACTATTGCCGGAAATCTAATTTCGTGTACATACAAGATAGACACATCATCAACACGAAATGCTATCCTAGAAGTTCCTTCCAAAATTTTCTTATACATTTTTAAAGCCATAAAAATGTACACTGCTGAAAAAAAGTAGCCGACAACCTGTATAATCTGAACGCGTAAATACATACATGTATAATTTTAGCGGCGCATAAAGATTTCCCCTAGACGAGTTGACGTAACGAGTTTCGAATTTTTCTATAGCTGCACTTTTTACTGATCGGCTCCGACAAAATGCAACATTTCGTCGGCTTGAAAACTATGTAGTCACGCTTTGTGCGTAATGGAAGGCCGTTCGCATTACCTGGGCGCGTTCGAGAAGGGAATGGTTGCGGATATGCACATGGCAGGTCGTTGCCGGCAACGCAACAAGCATGGCGAGCATGGAATGAGCCAGGACATATGCGCTTTCAGCCGCAAGAGTGATGACCCCGTGTGACCACAGCATATGTCGCGCATGTCCTTCTTGCAACTAGACAATTGAACTGGCGGCACCGAAACGATCAATAACCTTGCAGACATGTTGACTGAGAGTCAGCCTGCTGTCAAGGGTCATTCCGAGGTAGGAAACAGATTTACACCAAGGAAGGCGATAGTCGCCAATGTAAAGGTGGTCATAAGCAGGGCGAATGCGTCTGGTAAAGTTGTTCTTCAAGCGCCATCTAGTGGACCAGCGCAACATTGCATCCAGCCCTCCCCCCGACCCTTCCTGGAGACAACTACACACCAGAGCCTCACTCCCGGACGACGTAAAAATGGCTGTATCATCAGCATAGATTGCCAAATGAATCCCTCGGATCTTGGGAAGATGAAAATTATAAAAAGCGTCGGTCCAAGAACAGAGCCCTGGGGAACATCCACGGAAGCAACTCTTGGTGCAGATATGGCGTCCTCGATCCTGACTGCAAAATGCCTGCCTTGAAGATACGACCATAGAATCTTGACGACCTCTGGGTTCAAACCGGCCAATACCATCTTATAAACAAGACCTCGGTGCCACACAGTGAGCAGTGAATGTATCCACGCCATATCTACCGCCAGCAGGGCATTATGGCATGGGGTGCGATTACACATGGTGGACGTACACGTTTGCTGGGTGTACAGCAGACGATGGTCGGTCGTCGAGACGTAGATGAGGTTCTAGGGCCAGCTGTGCTTCCACACGTTCAGCGGTGATAATGCACGAGAACGCCCGACCACACGTCACGCGTGTTGTACAGACTTTTGTGGAAGAGCACCATGGCTGCTCCCATGGTTGGCTCGTTCTTCGGATGTCAATTCAGCGAATATGCCTGGGATATGATCGGTCGAACACTTCGACGGCTAACGTTCAGGAGCTATAGAGGCGAGTCGAAGCAGCATGGTTGGCCATTTTAGCCTCATCCAGTGGTTTATAATAGTAACAACTCTCCCAAGAACATAAAAAGCAACAGTATTTTATGTAACCTGATTGCATATCTAAAGTAATTGCCAGAACTTTAAAATGCGTCCAAGTATTTCGTAAGTTTCTCTCGAAAATAAGCTAAAGACTTGTTCGAATAAAAAGGTAAAAGTTGCTATTGTATATACCAAGTTCTCTTTCAACGAATTTGATAATAATCTCCAAAAATTAGGGTTATACATATATATTCCAAAAGCTTACAAGAAGTTATACAAATACCATTACAGCAGACTAAATCGCCGACCATATCAACATCAACGTTGTCATGTCTATTGCGACAATTTCATTCATCTACCGACAACTGCAACTGCAAAAATAAATCGTAAAAACATAACTTGACGGAGTGTGATCGTTTTTCTTGATGATAGATGATTAAATAAATAAACATAAATCTACTGTCACACGAAATCTCGACTGACACCTATAATTAAATTTCAGAGCTTTCTAGAGCTTTATGCTAGTTGAAATAAATTATACTATTTCTTAGGTTTGCAAATAACTCAGGACACTGTGTTTAATTAAAAATACGCAAGTGAAGAGGTAATATTGTTAAGTTAAAATATGTCGCTACCGGAAAGGATTATCGCTCAGAATAAACATCTTGTTGTTCCAAAAGAAGGTTACTAGAGATATAAAGTTGCATTAATATCTGTGGTAGAGTGCAAGTCCCACGCAAAATCGTCAAATCTAACCGTTATTTATGTAATTGAAAGAGATACACGTGAGCATAAATTGCACATTTGCGCACGAAACGGTAACATTTCAGGACAATTAGACACTCAGGCCACAGGCAACAACCCGACAGTCATTCAGTCAGTCAAGCGAGTGTCTATTATATAACGAGCGCACGCAGATAGTCACACGAGCACATATACAGAGCAATGAAACTAATTAATTAATGAACGGTTAAATCAAAGCATATTATTAGTGACAAATGCGACATAAACACGAACAATTTATCAAGTTCGCCGTTCGTAGCAGCAGTGCTGTGTTCAAATTAGCGCTATTAGAGATGTAATAAATGTCACCGAGGAACGTTTTAATGAAACGTTAAATAAGAAATTACACCGTAAAAGATAAAACGGGCGTTGAATATGCACAAACGACATGTCAGAGATGAGAGCGAGTCTGATGTTTGCGCGGGGTATATGGGTAATCGTCTACGAGTATAAATTGTTGGATTGTTCGAAAGCGTGCGTCTCGTCCTTGGATATAAAAATGTTAATCGCTTTTAAGTGAACGATGATTCGATGCAGAAATGCATTTTAACTCGAGCAATTATTGATATGGGTTAATGATTATTGCTTTTTCGTAGAATGTGTTGTAATAGTTTCTATCCCATATTCATTATGTTGTGATTAATACTTATCTGTAATAATAATTTAAAATATATGTAGATGGTGTTGGTGACAGTCTACAATACTTTTAACTTTCCAAAAGCATTATCTCTATCATATTATATTGCCATTGATAGATACAATATTGTATGCTCATTCATGCATGTTTGTTTATGTTTACTCGTTGCTTGTGGATGTCCTTTAAATTATTTCGGAGAGTTCCTTGTTAGAATAGTTTGAATTTGCAACTCTCTCTTTTCTCATAATATGCTGACATGTACTTTTATCTTAAATCAGAGAGAATCTGAGGCCCCGAAGTTGGCACCACAAAGTGGTCAAAAGTCGGCAAAAATGCTAGAAAGGATTGATCATTTATTGACCACTATTGACCATCAGCGATTTCGATTAACCACATTTTATTTAGGCTACAGCCGCTATTACCATATTTTGGGATCTAAAGGCGAAAATGCTAAAATTAGCCAATATAGACATTTTGTTCATCGGATACGATTTACCATCGCTTGATCACGTTTGACTATCTTTCAAAATTTTCAAAAAAAAATTGTTGCAGGATAAGATTGACCAACGTTTGACCATGATTGACCACCAAGTAATTTTTTTGAAAACTTCATATCTCCAATATATATCTCCAATAAAATGACATAAAACCCAGAAAATGTCACAACCTCTGGCATCGCATTTTTCAAAAATTTTGGGAGGTGGTCAAACGCTGAAAATAATAGGACTTATTGTCTCGTATCTCTAAACCACAGAAAATTGAAAATTGTCGTTTGACCACCCTCCGGTTAACTTTACCTACAACAAAGTTTAAAATTTTTATATGTAACTTTAAGATCGGATGAAATTTAACCGGAGGGTGGTCAAACGATAATTTTCAGTTTTCTGTGGTCTAGAGATACGAGACAATAAGTCCTATTATTTTCAGCGTTTGACCACCTCTCAAAACTTGTAAAAAATGCGATGCAAGAGGTTATGACATTATCTGGGTTTGATGTCATTTCATTGGAGATACTTAACTTCTTTTCCCATTTTTTACGAGTTTTATTAAATTTTCAAAAAAAAAATTTAGTGGTCAATCATGGTTAAACGTTGGTCAATCCTATACTGCAATAAAATTTTAGTGTTTGTAGTAAAAAAAATTCTAAAAAATTTTTTTTTTAATTTTGAAAATGTGAAGGTGTGGTCAAACATGCTCAAACGATGGTCAATCGTATCCGATGAATAAAATGTCTATTGGCCAATTTTAGCATTTTCGCCATTAGACCCCAAAATATGGGTATAGCGGCTGTAGCCTAGACAAAAGGTGGTCAATCGAAATCGCTGATGATTAATAGTGGTCAATAAATGGTCAATCCTTTCTAGCATTTTTTGTCGATTTTCGACCACTTTGTGGTGCCCACTTCGCGGACCTGAGAATCTACGCTGAACAAAAAAAGGAGCAACAAAGAACGATATCTTTTCTAATTAATTTTAAATTAAACTTTCAACGTCAAGTGTTTATTTGATTTCTCTCAGACACTTCGTCTTTATAATTTTTCACAGCGTTCAATCTTATACAAACAGTAGCCTCTAATAGCTTCAAAGCTTTCATTTTCATCGTAGAAGTCATAAAATGTATTTACCTACTTCTAATACAAGTTTTAGATGGTATCACGTTAATACGCTATAAAAACTTGATAGAACTAACAGGAGAGAGGCCCTTGAAAGAGTGTGTATGTATAAAAGTCTCCCGTGAAGTTTGTTTTATTCACACATTTTTTAAACGGATTTTATCGCTTTCAGTGAAGGCAATTCTCCTCCAAAAATCGTTTGCATATACATTTTACGATCTTCGGTCTATATTATACATGTGTTAAGTTCAATATGCACTTCTAGTTCTCTAGAAAGCTCGTGTCACAGGTGCGGTGTACTCTCTACGTAAATATTTAAACAGCCTGCTAAGAGGAAACGTAAAATTTCGATAAAAACGAATGTCAGTTCAATACGTCTGTATTTAGATTTAATCGTACATAATATCACTTTGTTATTTTAACTGAGTGGTCTTACATTTCGTGGGGAAAAAAGTATGAAAAGTTATAAATTTGAAATGAGTAAGTTAACGGCCATGACGCAGGGGTTGCCATAAAACACACCACATACATTCATAGCCTATACAAACAGAATTTAAAGTATTCTCTTTTTGTAAATTCTATGTTCTGAGATGGTATCGTAAAACAGAATGTTTGCAGTAAATGCGGATGGATCTCAAACATTGCATCGCTTGACTTGTGTCTGCCCATTCGTCTATAGCAAACACCATAAAGTGGCCGATGCTTTATCACCCTGGTCCCAGACGGTTCAAGGATCAACGTGTACAGCACACAAAGGCGTATAATTCTCCACCAGAATTGAATGCATTCGTAGAGGTGGATCCAATTTAGATGGAAAAGTATGAGATAAAATGTAGTAGGTAATATGAATAGCTATACAGGAGTAAAGTATTTGTAGAAAAAATGCACGTGTAAACGACAAATTCTGCTTTTTATATTTATGTACACTTATGACAGTACCTCCGTCAAAATAGCCCGCATTATACTAAAATAATTTGATTTAATTCAATAATCCGAGCATCTAAACAATGCATTAGAGATCAAAAACGATCCGCAATGATACTACAAGCGTTCTAGATTATGAAAGTTTTTCCTCGCCTACCTGTTGTTTACTACTAACAATACCTATACGTAATGTACCGTCAGGCACTTTAAAAATGTCCTGAGTACGTACGAACTACGCATACGTTATGGTATCTGACTCAGCGATATCTACTGCCTCTCCTTGCTCAGCTTTAACTCGACTACAATGAATCTTGATGAATAGTAGAAAGAGAAGCTCGTCTGTGGTTGTTATGGATCCATGGCGTCGCTAGTTCTGTCTGATGTACGTAATTATTTCTTGAGCTACCATAAATTGTGTGATGCCATCTGAAACACATTTGTACCGCGCGATTGCGCTCTGGCATTGTGTAAAATACAGACTTATCTGAGGACCACAGTTTGTTAAATAATAAATGACTAGCTACTATTTAAATAATAAAATGAGCACCTGCACTTTC
Organism: Holotrichia oblita; assembly: GCA_023690525.1. Classification (NCBI taxonomy): domain Eukaryota; kingdom Metazoa; phylum Arthropoda; class Insecta; order Coleoptera; family Scarabaeidae; genus Holotrichia; species Holotrichia oblita. Next base: position 189,829,215 of record CM043015.1, read on the forward strand.
CAGAAAGGCTGCAAGATAGAGTTTGAAGAATTTTTTTTTAATGTGTGGTGGGGGCTTAGTTGCAGTGACTCCGTAAGCTGTATCGCTTGTCTGGCTATCACTGCAACTCTCGCGGTGTAGTTTGTGTGTGTAAGTTGTGTTCATTGGCTTTGTGACAGCACCATATCGCCTTTCATGATGCCGCACTGTTAGTCACTTTGCTCCCAACAGCGAATGGTAAGTCGATCCGGGATTAAACTCTCTGAAAAAATGTCACCGTCCCTCCAGAGAACTGAACCCCGGCACCTATCGTCCTCCCACAACGATAGTCAGCCGCCTAACCACTGCGGCCATTAACCCGTTGACTTGAACTTACTATTGCTTGCTTGAGAAGGCAATACCAATCTTGCTATATGAAATATATTTAACACCTAAACAAAAAAAGTACCTACTCAGCAATAAAATTATGCAATATCGCTTGCAATTTCCATAAGAGCGATACGTCAACTCAAGTTCTAGGTTGATAACCACTTTGTTATACAAACACTTTGTGACCAAGGTAACAGCATTCGTCGAAAAACCAACAGTGTCAGAAACGTACAAGTAATCTAGTACAATCGGAGAAATGGTCTTTTGTATTGTATTGTATTAGTCCAGTTATGCCGCGAACAAAATCTCGATTAGGAAACATGATTGCGGTTCAGAAAATTCACATGTATCAAAATCTGTTTATGAGACAAGCAAATGGCAAGAAAAGCCGCTCACGGAACCTATAATCATGGGGATATAACCGTGACTAACTTATAATCAACTAAAAATGACAGGCACACTTAAAGACTATTGTGAAAATAAATCGCGAAAGACTTTCCACACTAGCGGGAGAGGATGGATTACTTTCGAAGTTTCAGTGTCGTAGTAACGTAAGCTAAAAGCTAAGAACTAGAAATACACTTGAGGGAAGAAATTATTTTTAGAGTGGGATTAAAATTAATTTAGAAAAATAAACTCTTAATCACATAATGTAAAATTCTGTAATACACATGCAATGTATGCGCGAAGAAGCGTCGGCTTTTAAGAATACGCTTGTTATCGCTACGGAGTTATCTCGGAGTTAATAAACAGCTGGAAGTTAATTATTTAGCGGTACGTGTTAAGGAACATGCAACGGTTCATGCGAGTACACAACCTTTCTCGGTTCGATAAACCATCAGTGACAAAAATAACACTGCGATACGTAAACGTATATGCGGTCGCATTCCTGTCGCTTTCAATTAAACGTTGATAGTAGTTCTGCGTAATTTTACTTAATTGGCATTCAGTGTCTGATACCGGCGTTATCGACATCCACTGATTGTGTGACTGTCACAAATCAATTCTTTCACGTTATCGATGCTAATAAAGAATTTTTAATGGAGATAGTTCCTGGACATTAGAGCGTGAGTGCAAGATGGATTTTGTTTTTATATGCAGACATAAACTGTTGTTAATCGTTAGTCAAATCAACCATGTAAATTCTTTTCCAGAGAGAATGTTAAACTATAAAAATATATGTTTATACAGGGTTAACTAAAAGTGTACAGATCTATAAGTGGAAATATCTGGGAATAAACGATAAATAGTTATTTAAAACTCATAATACATATACATACATTTTAATTCATTTTGTATGTGGCAATGACACTAGAAGATAATGAGTTGCATGAGTACGTAACCACTGGATAGTAAACATTGAGAATGTGCAACGTGAGTACTAAGTACCCCATTACAATATCTACTTCCTTACCTATACTGTAACCTATACACAACTATGTCCAGATAAAGTAGTTGTGAATGACCAGGCATTAGCATCCGTATCTTTTCCTATCTTCGGCAGAACACGTATACATCGCTTACCGTTATCTTAATGGGAGATTTGTAACCGGTATGCAATGATGAGATAAAATTTTGTCATTGATGAAATGCGATACTCGAACTACGAAGACATAAATTGTACGCTAGGGTGCGCCAAGATGTGTTCTCTTGCTGGTTGTTTGTGTTCCGTATATCTTGTATGCATTATGAGACGTCGAGTTGTATGCGCGCCCACTTTAGGACTCGTTATGTCATATTACAGTTTCCTGTTACATCAGTAACATGCAGACCGTCATAAATTATATTCACAGTTTATAGAAGCAATAGAAACTAATTATGTGACACGTTATGCGTATCAATGTTATATGCAATAATATTTACTGTCAGCGTATTTGCAACTTGAGATAATGGTGTAATGTGGTACCATTTTGAAGTGTTATCGAAACAATTTTATGTTCGGAGGAACGGATTTAACACTCATTAGTTATCACATTTATTATTTATCTGTAGAAGATTCACCTTCATCATGTTGTATCTGATGAGGCTTACAAGAAGGATATCTGTCGATTTAACTTCCTTCTTCTAGAACTACCAATCTGATCAAGAATCGCCTTCATATTCTTAAAGTTTCTCGAAAGTATTTGCTTCTTGAGTTGTGGCCAGCCTACCTATGTACGTCTAAAAATTCTTTAAGTGTTTTTTCCACTTATTGTCATTTTCTTCTGAGTCGTCTTCAGAGAGTGTGCGGATTCACTGGAACTGTTTTGTAACCTGTAAAATCTGAATTTATATTCAATTATGTATATACTTCAAATGTTTCGAATTGCTTGTTTTAGAAGAGTAAGAAATTTTAATTTGCCAATTAGTAACGGTTGACTTTGAAAGTCTTTTACAACGTGCAAAAATAGAGATATCCAAGAGTGGTAGAAGAGAGCATTTAGTAGAATTGGAACAAACTGAATGTTGTGTTTCCTAATCAGAACCTTTTTAGTTGGAGGTCTAGTCACTTTCCGACCCCAACGTGAAGATGACAGCACTAGTCAATAAAAGCTGGATAATGTGGTAGCGCATCTATTGACCGGTACTCATCGAAATGTCAGCTATTTTGGACGCGGAGTTTGATAATCGTTTTAGTTAGTCGATGTGTGTCTTTTTGTGAAAATGGACAAATCGAGCATCGTGCCGTCATTAAATATTTTTTTCTGAAAGGCAACACACCAACGCAAATTAAAGATGAGTTGGATGCTGTATAAGAGGGCTCTGCACCATCATTTACCACAGTCAAATTTTGGGTAGCAGAATTTAAACGTGCCCGTACAAGCTTGAAAGACAATGAACGTTCTCTCCACAAATTGTAACCATTGACGATAAAATCGCTAAAATTCGTCAAATAGTGGACCGCCGAATTAAGTTAAGAGAGAGAGAAAAGATTAAGAACAAGTTTATCATATACTGAATCAAGATTTAGGCATGAGAAAGCCGTTCTCGCGTTAGACCAAAAACGTGTTCGAATACACAGTTCCAACACTCTATTCGCGCAGTTTAGGCGCAGATTAACTACTGTAGATGAAACTTAGATATAGCATTAGATGCCCAAAACAACAATACAGTCAAAACAGTGGGTTCCAAAGAACGTGACTGTTTTTTTGGATGGTTATGTAGTTATCTTAATCGATTATTTTCAAACAGGAAACACCATTACAAGATCAAACTACGCATTATTACTTGATAAACTAAAGGCAGAAACCTCAGCGGTTGCAATGGCAAAATTCTACGAATTACGATTTGAACTGCTTAACTGCCGTCCTGCATCATTTTTCCGTTGAAATTTTTTCCGAAGGATTTAGATGAAGGACTACTGAATCCTTCTGTGATAAACAAATACAGCCTGTTGCTCGTTTTGGATTTTTTATTTCTGCTCTTTTTCCTCCATTATTCCATGTGATCTGTTAGGATCTTTGGTGATGTCCGATTAATTGGCATGACTATTTCCAGGGCGAAATTTTTTAAAAATAAAGTACACCGATCAGAAGACGAGTGAGCTAAAACTGATCACAGAATAACTGAAACATGGGAACCCAAAAATCGAAACTTTTATATTACAAAGAACATTAGCATTTTAATACATTAGAATTAACATTAGCATTTAAAAAAATATACTTCAGTACTCCATTTAAAAAATGATTAATTTCGAAATTTCTCGAAAATGCGTTATTCATTTTTTTTCATGAACTGCATGCTAATCAATGTTAAAAACACTAATACTCTGCTAATTTAACCTCCTTTCTAGAATCAATAATACCAGAGATAGCAATGGCGCGCACTTAATTTGAATCAGCCTGTATATACATGCACTTCTACAAACACAAAGAGCTTTCTTTATTTTCATGTGCGAGCGCTTCAACTAATGTAGTAAATTGTACCTTTAAATAGTTGAATAGTTGACAATTCAATCTGTTGTGTATTAGTATATAAAGACTAGTAGGAAGAAAGAGAAACTTCTTTTATACAAAACGAAAATCTATTTATAGTATTTTAAACGCGGAAGGTGCTTTTCTAAATCCATCCACGATTCAGGGCTTGTTTCCTTGTGCATTTGGTGTGACCCGTGAACGACCTGAGGAGTACAATTAATCGCGCCAAACTCTTTAAGATAACGGAGTAGTAGCGTGCACTCGACGGATCGACAGGCGGCGTTGGAAAAGAAAAGGAAAAAAAAAGAGAGGAATAAAAAGACTCCGCGGGAACGGTCGTACATACACCCGTCTAAAAATAACCGCAATTAACCCAGTTCGATTGACGGCGTACTGTGATCGATGAGGACAAGTTCGTTCGGTCAGTCCACGTTCGTTCGTCGCTCCGATAAAAGAGAAAGGTGAGCGAGCCCGGTTAGGTTACGATTCGATGCCCGTTCGAGTGCCTATAATTAGGGAAACCATATGACGTCCCTTCTTCTTCATCTCGCTGATTTAATGTTGGAAATAAATTTATGCTAAGTTATTGTAATCGATGCTCTCAATGTTTAACCTTCGCCACGATCTTTCTGCTATTAAATCGTGGAATAAACTCTTGCCGAAGTTTCAGTCCGACTTTGATATTTTTACGGGAAATCGTAGGAGTTAACACACAGTTGATGATACATATCATCGATTAAGTTGATAGATACTACGAATGCAAAAGGCATGATCTTGTTCAGGGATGTCGTTCCATGTATGTATGTATGTCGTTTGCTATACTTAAGTCTAAACAAAGACATTATACAAGATCGTATCTGTATCCATTATTTTTATTGAACTGTCATAAAGCAAACTTTGTCGTCATTTAAGGGTAACAGACTGCTTGCGAAAATAGGAGCGACTTAAAGATAACAAATATTGGCGCCACATATTTAAAAATAGCTGCTTGATAAACAGGAGTCCTATTGTTGAAATTCCAGTAAGCAACTTGTCCATCGTAAAGTACCAAAAGAACTGAAAATATAATCTTTCCTCCAAAAATCGGATTAATAATAATAATAATAATAATCTTTATTTCATGGTACATAATGTATGAAATGCGTCAAAGAAAACAAAAAAATCAGAAAGTAATCATCACAGTTATCAATTAAAATTTGTTTTAGTTTAGACTTAAACGTTTTTAAAGGAAAGGTTTTGAATTCACCAGGTACATGGTTATAAATTTTGAACAGTTGTGTAACGACACTTTTGTGAATCCTTGCGAATGTGTTTGAATATTTCTTTACACGATTCTCTCTTGTTTATGTTGAAACTACTTCTCAGGCAGGTTTTTTGAAGAATGAAGATTCTGTTTGCTTCTACTGAATCTTCCCAGAATATAAGACCATACGATAATAAAGACGCCACATAGGCGTGGTAAGCTGAAAGGGCTGGTTCCACATGGACTTGTGATGATATTGTGCCTAGAGAATATACAATTCTCGATATTTTTCTTGCAAGTGTTGTAACATGCTTCTTCCAATTTAATACATTATCCATTTCCAATCCCAGAGTTTTTCCATTCAGATCGAAGTTGTTTGTTCTCTAACTCGGCTACGTTTAAAGAAGTGTCCCTTTTATTTTAATTTTGAATTTCTTCAGCTTAAACTTTGGGTGAGCTTTTAAACCACAGCAGTTGTCGTCTTATTTTCTGCCATCTATTCTTTCATTATAATTTTTTCATTTCATACATTTTCTTGTTTCTTTTCTCTTCAAATATGATTTTCATTAGCGCAGTATACAACGTGATTAGATTTGTAACGTTAACAATGGCGTTTATTTCTCTAAAGCTAAACTTCTGGATCCCTAAGGCTTTTATTCCGTCTCCAAATGGCTGCAGTTTTTTACGTGAATCAGATGTTGGGCCCAATCATGGCGATGCTCCTAGTGGCGACACGAGATGGTGGTATGTCTGGATCTAGCTCCCCCAGGTGCCGAACCAGCGAGTTCTCCAACCAAACACCTCTTTCTAACGTCCTTCTGGTTAGCGCCATCACATACTCACAGAGGGTTGGTGCTGCCAAATCTCTATGTAGTTGTGTGTTGCTCACGAACCAGAGTGCAGCAACTATAATGTGTAGCACCCTTTTCTGAAGAATGTTTAACATCTTTATCTGCGATTTGGTAGTGCTGAGCTAAGTGAGCCAAGTGAGTATGTCAGAATCGGCCGGAGAAACACGCGTATATGAGCAGTTTAAATCTCAAGCTTAAAGAGCTTCTTTGGCATAACATGTAACCATCGTGAAATGGTGGCGCAACGTCAACCTCGTGTTTGAAACTACCCGCCAGTCGCCACTTTCGCGTCATTCCAACGCGTCATTCCTGGACGTTGTATAAACGATAGTGTCATCGGCGTATATACACATATTGTATTAGGGAAATTTGGAATATTATTTATGTATAATATTAATCACTCAGAGCCAAGTAGCGACTCCTTCGAGACACCAGCACTAATAAAAAACTAGATATCTACTTGGGTTACATTTGGGGTAGTGAGGACCACTGAAATCGGGGCAAGCAGAACCATGGTCGTCATTCAGAAGAGTGGTATTTATTCATATAACCCCAATATTTTTGAGGAATCTGATTTTTTACCTTCGACTATTTATTAAAAATAGACTCATATAGAGCTTGCGAGCACACAATGCTACCACGAGCGTCAACTTCAAATGTAGATATGAGTCCCCCTTCATCATTCGCAAATATTTTTCAACTCGTTTCAGCAGTAGCATCATTAGTTACTAACAAAAAGGAGAGAAGTAAAAGAAGACCAAAGAAAAATCTACAATACTGACTAATACGCCCAATAAAAATTTCTTAGAAGAAAAGCAAGACAACACAACCGCAGCAGTAATTAAAATAAAAACCGATTCTCCTCAGAAAAATCAACCTTTGAAAAAACTAAAAAGCTTAAAAACCATTTCAAAGAAAAAACTCAAGAAAATTAGCAAAAGCACCAAGTCAACTGTGATTGCTGGCTGAAAGTAGCGATAGCGAAGGCGACGATGAAAACAATTATTTATGTACTTTCTGTCATAGCTTATACCAAGAAAGAATAGGCAAAGATCGGCGCACGATGAATGTGCTGGAGTAGAGGACGATGACGACGAATTTACTTGTGGACTATGCTCATAATTTTCATTTCACATAGGTGGACCTCTTTGCCGCCATATACTGGGCAAGAAAGACCAACTGACAAATATTACTCATATACTTTTTAAAATATCTATAAGATTTATTTCTTTTGTTCTGTACCATAACTAAATGTTTAGATGTAAAGTTTCGTTATATAGTTCTCTAAATATTAAACAATAAACGATAGAAACATTATTGTAATCATTTGCTCCTCGCTGTTCCGGTCTCCCCTACATACATATAATCTTGTTAGAATGAAAACGAAATATATTTTCAGATAGTTGTATTCAGCATAAAATTATGCATCAGGAAATATGTCATCTTTATTTAGGAAATTGAGATAGATTGTTCCAGTTTTTCTGAACAGTGTTTTAAAATTTTAGGCGTCAAAACTAGCTATACTATAAGATGTAGGGCACTGTAGTTTTTTTTTTTTTTTTTTTTTTTTTTGGACTGCACGGGCGGAAAGACCGTAGAGGCAAACTCGGCCATAAGGGAGGCCTATTGTGCCCCCGTGCTGTTTTACTCCTCTTAGCCAGGTTGCACTCGGACAAAGAAGTCCGCAACCTGGTCGAGAGTTAGTTTTCTTAGTCCGGGATCGTCCAGACGTGCGACCCCGAAATAACTCCGCCTCTCCCTGTCCACTTCCGAGCAGTGGGCAAGAAGGTGGATTGGAGTTTCCTCCGCATTCCCACAGTTTCTACACAGGGGAGAGTTTACTATGCCCATGCAATGCAGGTGTTTGTTCAGTGCGCAGTGACCGGTTAGGATTCCTGTAAGTAACCTCAGCCTGACCCTGCTCATAGAGACTGCCTTGCGCAGTTTTTCCTCATACGGGCGAATGCCGAGAGTTTTACAGTGTCTCATGCCGGCAAGGGCATTCCAGTGGGAGCAATGCCTAGCAGCGAGTTCAGATCTGACAAAAGCTTTGATGCTGCCATAGGAGTTCCCACATGTGGGTTCTGGACCCACAAAAGGTCCCTCGCTGGCGCCTCTAGCTAATTTGTCAGCCATCTCATTACCTCTGATTCCAGAGTGGCCTGGCACCCAACTCAGAGTTGTGCTGAGACGTTCCGCCAGTCTTACGAGAGTCTTATGGCAGTGTAGCACTACCTCGGAGTCAAATCTGACAGCCTGTAGTGCTCTGAGAGCAGCTTGACTGTCAGAAAGGATTTCCACTCCTCCATTAATCTGCGGGCAGTTTAATATACTTTCCGCGCAGGTCTGGATTGCGATTACTTCGGCTTGGAAAACGGTCGTAGTACTCCCCAGGCTGAAAGCTTCACCCTGAGTTTCACCATCTTTCCAAATTCCAATTCCCGTGCCGTTTGGCGTTTTAGAGGCGTCGACAAACCAGCGAGATACCTCCCGTCTTGGTTTGTGGACGGAAGCTTTGGCACTCTCTCTGTTGGAGATGTTTACAATGTATCCCCCACTGAAGCTGAAAGTAGGCGAGATCTTGTCCGCCCTCATGGACAGTGGTGCTGTCTGCTCTATGTAGGTGAAGATGCTGGTATGATCTCCCGTTTTACCGGAGAAACCCCTGCATCCACTACGTTTTGCCCTGTAGGCCCCTAGAACTGCCTCCGACCACAAGACAAGCTGCAGAGGAGGCAGGCCAAGGATCGCCTCCATCGCCGCAGTCGGCGTCGAAGACATGGCTCCAGTGATGCCTAAGCAGGCAATCCTCTGGACTTTACTGAGTGTGTTGGCCGCGCATAGCCCAGACTAGCTTTGTGCCACCAGACCAACGCTGCGTAAGTTATAGAGGGTACTATAACCTTCGTGTACAGCCAGTGTACCATCTTAGGTTTCAGCCCCCACGTTTTGCCAAACATTCCTCTACAGGCCCAAAAGGCCCTCGTGGCTTTGTTTGTTACCTGTTCCAGGTGTGGCTTGTACGTCAGTTTGGCGTCCAAAGTCACCCCCAGGTATTTAACCTCTGAAGATACGAGTATCTTTGAGCCGAAAATGGTCGGACACTGAAGTCTGGAAAGCTTCCTTCTTCGAGTGAACGCGACCATAGTCGTTTTTCTAGAGTTAACAGTTAACCCTTCTCTTTTGCACCACCTTTCCACGAGTCCGAGTGCGACTTGCATCCTCTCGGATATCACGCCCTCGAACTTGCCGCAGATCATGATGGTGATATCATCGGCATAACCCTGTGCATGGAAGCCCGCCGTCCGAAGATCGGAAAGCAAGCCATCCACCACCAGGCACCACAGCAAGGGTGACAGCACTCCGCCCTGTGGGCAGCCAGCTGCCACGGTCGCTTTTATAGTGCAGAGGTTCTGTGACACATGAACCGTTCTGTTTCTGATCATGGCGTCGATCCACCTTGTTACCGTTGGCTCGACTCCACGTCTTTGCAGCTCCCTACCCATCGACAGAAAGGACGCCCTGTCGAAGGCGCCCTCTATATCAAGGAAGGTAGCTAGCGCGACTTCTTTGTTGCTTAAGGCAATTTCTGCTCGCCGGGCAAGCTCATGGATAGCTTGCTCACAGGATTTTCCAGGTTGATAGGCATATTGATTCTCGTTTAGAGGCAACTTTGCCAATATGGAGTCCCTCAGATGTCTATCAATTATCTTCTCTAAAGTTTTGAGAAGAAAAGAGGTAAGGCTGATGGGCCGGTACGACTTCGCTTCCATGTAGGACGTCTTGCCCTGCTTAGGAATGAAGACTACCCGAGCCTCTCTCCAGCTATTAGGTATGTACCCTGTAGCTAACGTAGCCCTTAGTAGGGTACATAAAATTGGGGACAGCGGCTCCAGGCCCTGTTGTAGAAGTGCCGGGAAAATACCGTCCGTGCCCGCCGATTTGAAGGGTTTAAAGGATTCGATGGCCCATCGAATTTTTGAGACTTGAATTATTTTTCGTGCGAGGCTCCAGTCTTCTTTCCGGCGCGCTCTTAGGTTAGGTATCTGAGCGTAGCTCAGTTCCGCACATTCACCCCCAGTTTGGATCTGAATGGTCTTGGAGCCGGGAAAGTGCACCTCTAGGAGGTGTTTGAGAACCTGCTCTTCTGTTTCGGCTTTGACGCCGTTTGGCTTGTTTAGTGTCCCTATTCTGCAGGGTCCTTCTTTGGCGAGAACTTTACGAATTCTGGAGCATTCAGGGGCTCCCTCCAGCTCCTGGCAGAATTTTACCCACGATTTCCGTTTCGCTTTTCTCAAAGCGCAGTTGTATCTGGTCAGGGACGCTCTATATTCGTTCCATGATCCAGATCTTTTGGCTTTGTTGTAAAGTTTTCTAGTGGCCTCCCTTAAGTCAGACAACTCCTTGGTCCACCATGGTGTATCCCTGTTTGTTGTCTTAACTTTAGTAGGGCAGCTTTCATCGTAAGCAGTTTTGATAGCCACCCGCACGCCATCGGCTAGGAGCTCGATATCGGCAGCGGTGCTTATCTTTTGGGGCATTGCTCTAGTTCCTCCGTCAGGCGCTTACGATAAGCGTCCCAATTGCAGTTTCTAGGATTTTTATACGATATGTGACTTACCTGTGGTATTTCAATATCGAATCTTACATACCTGTGATCAGAGAGAGACGGCTCATCCGACACATGCCACTGCACCACCCACTTTGCGCAGCGCAGTGTGCAGACGGTGATATCAATAACCTCCGCACGGCTAGCCGTTTCAAAAGTCGGCTTGTTTCCGCGGTTAAGTACACTTATTCCAGTTTGCAGCGAAGTGATTTAAGAGTGACTCACCTCGTTTGTTGATGCCTGTGCTGCCCCACAGGGTGTGGTGGGCGTTGGCATCACATCCAAGCAGGAATTCCTGTTTTCTCCCTCCCGCATAGGCCGCCAGTGCTCTCACTTCTGGAGTAGGGGTGGACCCTCTTGGTCATACGGGAGGTAGGCAGACCCCAATATTAGGTTTCTTGCCCCGGTACCCTCCATCCACTGGATTTTTACTGCGGCTAGGTCCCTAGAACAGTGATCCCTAAGCATCAGAAAGTTTAAGTTAGTTTTAATAAGCAAGCAGGCTCTGGGATTGGGGATGTCGCTGTAAATCAGAGACCATCCCCTGATCCCCAAGCCGCTTACTTTGCCCCTGGCAATCCAGGGTTCTTGTATGAGAACTATATCGATGTTTTTACTTACCACAAAAGCTTGTAGTGCAGCTGAAGCCGCCTTGCAGTGATGGAGGTTGATTTGCAGCAGTTTCAGGAATGTTGCTGTTCCTGTCCTGCTGTGTCTGTTTCGCCTGGCGGAGTTCGCAGGAGGTCGTCCACCAGTTGAGCTTCTGTCAGGAGGTCCGTGATGGTGCACGCAGTTCCTGCAGACTGTGGGGAACCCACAGCCCGTTCAGTGTCTGCGACCCCACCAGGCCCCGGAGACAGCTGTGTGGATGGTCCTGCCTCAGCAGTTTCCATCTCAGCAACCTCAGTGGTTCCTGCTTCTTCCTTCTCTCTCTGTCCCAAGAGTCGGAACGGTACGAGAGAGAATTGGATTCGCAGTGTACCACCGTAGGTTTCTTTAATTGTCTTCCACTGGTTCTCATCCATGGCGAACACCACCTGTTGCCCTTTCGGGTCAACCTTGGTGCTGAGCACCCTCCAAGAGCCAGTGTTCAACTTGCGATTCTGCACCTGGAGTCGATGCAGAAGCTTTTCCGATACCACAGGAGGGCCAGCGACCCAAGCCATGGCCCTGACGGGTTTTGGTAAGTCTTCCTCCCTCACCAGTTTCAGCTTGGCGCCTTCCCAGGGGGTACAGCTTCGGACAGCGCCCGCAAGCCACGAGCAGGTGCTCGTGTCTAGGCAGCCTGCCCTCAGCACACCCCACGGTGTCGGACCTCGCTAAAGCCTGGTTCCGGTCCTCCGACTTCTATCTTATCCATTTCCACCAGCAAGCAGTTTCGGATCAGGTCCGCCTGCTCCTGTGAAATGGAGGTCTCAGGATAATCCTCAGGCACAATGGCCATCCGGATAGTCGTGAGAGCCGCTTTATAAGATTTGGGTACAGGGTTACCTGTCTTTATGCGCTTTGTGACTGCTCTTGGTGAGCTGCCCTCAGAGAGGTTTCGCTTCACCCCCGCAGTCACAGCGTGGCTGGTGCTAGGTTTAGCGGTAGTCGCTTCCCTGGCAGCCTTTTCTGCTTTGGGCGCAATGCTGCCCGGCTGGGCCGAAGCGGCTAGCCTTGCAGCTTTGCGTTTACGCCTTTCGGCGCCGGAGAGTTTGGATCTAGGTTTTGGATTCTCGGTTTCCGAGCCTCCAGCCCTTGCATCCATTGTAGGTGCCTTTTCAGGTTTACTAGGGTGTCTCCTTTCAGAGTCCCCGGGTTTGGATTTGGGTTTAGATGTGTCATATGGTTCCATAATAGTCCCACGAGTAAGGGGAAAGAATAGGTCGACCCGACGCAGTGCCCCGGTACGTGGGTAAGGCATTTATACAATGGGGTGCGCCCGGTGCCCCAAGGGTTGGTCGATAGGGGCTGATCCTCTATACAGCCACGCATCCCATCAGCTCGACCACAACCTTGGGATTTAGGTTTTTTGTGAGGTTGTCTCCTCTCGGCCCAGGCAATTAAGCCAAGGCCCCCCAACTCCCGGTAAGTGCAAAGCACCAGCCGGGAGCCTGGTCTAACGATGTTGGGACTTTACAGAGAGAAAGCCCAACATCGGCGCCGTACTATCCCATAAGCAAGCTCTAGGCCACGACACGACAGCTGAGCAGGGAGTCTGATTCCCTGTGGGTTACCCACAGGGAAAGCAGGCCAGTTTATCGACAGGCAAGTCTAGATCCAATGTGTTTAGCATAGAACAGAAGCACCTCGTACCTCGTACTCGTAGGGCACTGTAGTTACTACTTAACGTGTACTAATTAATGTCAATTTAACCAATGCAATCTTCAACGTAAAGAAATAATCCGTTACATGCAAATCATCAATAAAATTCCATTAATTTCTCAGAGTCTGTAACATGAAACTTTTCAAAACATTTTTAACTCAATTGAAAACATACAACGCAAAGCATCACGAATACTCGTTTAATATAACTGCTCCGTCGAAAATTTCCCCCACCCCTATAATAAACTGAATAAAGTTCAGGACAGCACTTAATTACGTCAGTAAAAAGCGAGTGCAAATATAATACTTCACGCATCGCGGCAGATCACCGGCTTAATTGCGTGTCGGAAGAGCGCTGAGGATGAAAGCAGTCACGCCGGGTGTCAGCCAATAGAAGTTCCGAGATGGATTTTGAAGTTAACAGTTAATTAACACGATGGCCGGTTTCATGTATGAAACATTGTATGCTGTATATTGCTGTCATCCGTGCCGGCTTGCTTCGCTTGACATTTACGCTACATTGTGCAGCGAAAAAAAAAACCGTGATCGTTTTTATCTTGAAAGAGAAGGAAAAGTTTGCGCGGTTGTAAAAATTATCCGCCTAGAAGTTACATTAAAATTTAAATCAAACTTGTCTGCTTACAAATACACGTTGGGTATTTTTTAATTTAAAATAAATAATTGCGCTTTCAGATCAACATAAAATGAGAGATTCAATAGTTGGCACTGACTCAATTATTAGCTTTTCATACTGAAGGCTGTTAGAAGAGTCAGCAATGTAGTATCAGAAAACGATATAAGGAAATGATTTTTTCAAATAAAAGATTACTTGGAAGAAATTACCAGTTTTATGTAGTTTATATACGACAAATATTTCCACTTTGCCGATTTACCAGTCAGTGCTGTATACTGATGATACAGCGATCTATTCTAATGCTTTCTCTCCTTTGGTCGCAGTATAAAAAATACAAAACCACCCCCACTGCCTTCAAAGATATACTGAAAACTGGAATTTATCAGTAAATGCAGAAAAATCCTCTTTTATAATTTTTATCAACGAGAACTCAGTCAATATGTCTCCCTCATTTTGCTCTAACCAATCATAAATGAAATGTAATATAGAGTCATCTATGTATATATTTTGTTACTATACTTGTACCTACTACCTTCTACTTATGCTGCTCTTTACACCATTCTTGAAGCAATTTTGAATGCAAATTCTATTGCAAGGGCAAAAAAAAATATTCTGGAACAAACCAAAACACGTGTAACCTTTTCGATAGCTAAACATAAAGGAAAAATGCCTTATGGCAAAACCTCCTGTAATCCAACACGAAGTTGAATTACAAATTTTCCATTTGCGACTCGTCAAACTCAAACAATCCAAACTGTCCGGCAGAGGAATAGATAACAAACTGCACAAACTGCATGTTAAAAATACAATCCCAACACGTAAATTGAAACGCAAATTTAACGAACTAGGGTATTACTTCAATTAAAAACTTTTGTTTTCATTTTTTTTGTTTTTGTTGATTCTCGTTCCCCAATAATAAAACCGCCGAGGTAGATCTAGATCACCACCGTCAGCTATTTTGTTTTGGATGTGTTGGAAATAAAATGAAATGTATACCGACATACTCGAAACCGTTAATTTAAAATGCACTTTCCAATCACAACAAACGATTGGCTTCCTCCGTGTCGAATTAACTAGAAATGACCTGGCTTGGACAGCGCAGCCAGACTACATTACACTGTGAAGATGAAACAATGATGTCTTTGATTGAATGCCATTCCATTCCTGTACACAATGCGAGGTGAATAGTAAGGTTCGCTGTGTATACGAGACTCTATACAATATCAACATCAAGAGAGCACGAACACTTTCTTCCTGTATCGTACACACGTAGAACATTGTCCTCTGGATGACAGGACAGATTTCATTATGTTACGAACGGGCAAAAGAACGAAATCGAATCCTTAAGATGAGGTGGGTGTTGTGATGTTCACGTGATGCTGCGGATGATGCTGCATCAGCTATACCGTCTTGAATGACTGCTTAATTTGGCGAAGGCGACGCTACGGTAATATTAAATTATGTGTATGGTTTGTAAATATAGCCAGAAGGTAAAATATTTCCTCGTGTTTAGGTTAGTCAGGTAGTTCGTTTAAAACTATTACAAGATGATAAATCTTGAACTCAATTCTTATGTCGCCATATTCAGTCGCTTCAGTATGAGTAAGACTTTAATAAAATATATTTTTAACGGTTTAATGATCACTTTATCGAATGGTTGAAATATGAATCTTAATTATTTGGATATTTTACTAACAGCACACTGTCCACCCTTGAATCTCAAGCTTGACAAGAATTAATTTAAGATAAAAACAAACACCTTGCACAAACATTATAAATTACACCTTTTCAATATGGAATTACATGGGGTAAATGAAAAAACTTATGAAGGTGCAGATGCGTATACTTAGTAGTATTACCTATAGAAGGCAATCCTTTATTGAAGGACTGCCTTCAACCCAGTTCGTTTTGAATGTTTCAATATTTAAGGTTTCAATACTTTAAAATGTGCCTGTAGTTAGAAAGAGAAGTTTAGACATACACCATTCATACAAATTTTATCTTCAGGCTCTAATTTAGTAGATTCTGCCTCTCTGGTCTCCATGCACAACTCGCAGAGAGAAAAAACCATGTTGTAGCACTAATTAAGCAACAACATCATCATCAACATGTTGAATCATCTGCTAGATCCTTATTATTATTGTTTTGTTTATGTTAAGACTTTCGGGCATACTCTTGGCTTGAATTTATCATTGTACCAGAAACTAAAATATTTTTACTTCTTGGGTCTAAAAACTAGTGGAAACAATTCTGTTAACGTCTCTCCTTCCCCCTTAAACCGAAGAACCAAGTTATTAAAACATTGTGGGTGTATGATTTGTAGATTTTGCAATCAAACATGCCCAGCAATAAAGATCAGCATTCATCAATGTCGTGAAACTTGTGAGGGCAATCCGTGGGTATAAACCGATCACTCGCGCTGATACAACAAATCTCCACCAAACAGAAGTGACTTAATAATAATACTAAGTCAAATGAACAGGCTTGTTGGGTGAATAACAACATTATCCTGAGATAACTAGATCCTGCTATGCAAATCCATTTCAAAAGCTTCAATTAACGTTCCGCCACGTAGACAGTGGCTTCATTCATTTTACAATACGAAAGAGTCAATAATCTCAACCCTGAGGTCTTTTAACCTTTGACAAATTAGAAAAAACTCTTATCGGTTGAAAGAAGCAATCTTTATCCTTCTTGAGGATCACCTAGATAAGAGCTTAAAATCTTTGTTTAATATAGTCACAACCTAGTGCGTTACCATACTTTCTAATCTACATATGAAATTTGATCTGATTCAGATCCGTAGGCTCTTAGTCTCAGGTGGAGAATTGAGAAAATGTTCAACCTCTCCCTCCCGAAAATTTTGGAGTCATCCTCATTATTATAAATGAAGCTCGTTAGATTTTGAATACGCTCCATAAATACATGGATCCCTACCATTCTTGAAGGTCCTGGCCAATGAAGCCAGGTCAGGTGAGGTCAATTCGAATATTTATTATGACTTTGATACTATTTGTTTTACAACTTGTTTATTTGAGAATAGTCCTTGTGTTATTTGGTTATTGATTGTGACCATTATAGTGACTAACATATGTATTTTGCATTGATTAGTAACATTAACAGCTAGTGATAGCTTTTTATCTACATTTCTTGATAAAATAAACCGAAACACTGTCTGCATGTTGATTATTCTATAATGCCAACTCGATGTATGTTGTGCTGCTAAATCTAATGTCAAGTTTTGTCATTATTAAATATCAATTTAAAAATATAAACCGAAAATACATATGTACATACCTGCTTTACAAAGGGATTTAAACAACCACTACTATGCATAAGGTGGGAATAAATCAATAGCTAAGAAGCAATTTTCGAGGGGACAACGTTCGGTGTAGATATAATCTGATTTGGGACATTATTATATTAACATCTGCACAACATACATCGCAGGGGATTGTTTATTCGAGATAAACGTGTTTATTGTATTAAAGGGATAAATCTAGTCGTGCGGCTGTAATATTAAACAAACAGATAACCGTTCAAATCAATCTATTAAGAGGGTAGTTCGGCAATAATACCAATTGACGAGCTTGCTGTCCTTCAATAAACAATCTACGCTCTCGTGTTATGCCTTGCAGATACAAATACGGATGATAACAATACCCATTTATCGTTCTAGTTTGACAAACATTTGTGATGGTGTTTACGTAATTAATATTGCAAATGAAATTGGCTGCTGATTGTACAAAATCTATTCAAGATAGTGATGGAACCCGATTACATATTAATGAAAGTCGAATTTGATTTATTGTCTTTCGGATTCATTTCATTGTTTTTATTCGTTTTAGCTCGCTTAGCGTTGCACCATAATATATCGAAATAGAAATTTCATTCATAACTTTATAGAAATTTAAGTTTTTGGTTGTCGCTTCTTGGATTCGCACTGCTTAATAATTTATCATTCCAACTTTGTTAAAAGTGATATGTAATTTCGTCATTTATATTTAATGTCCTTCAACGTGGAACCTCTAGATATTTCTTGGCAAATTGTGAAACTGCTTTTGCTGCTAGCTTTTCAGGCTCAGAAATGATCAGAATGTGAAAATTAGGCAGTAACTAGTTTAGTATCCTTACCATGCGTTCGTTATACAGGGTCCGGCAACGAAGCGGGGACGGAAGATTACACGCTTATTTGAAAGTTAGTCAAATATTTAGTCACCGGATATTCTTCCGCACCATCAAGCGCACATTTTAAAAATATTTCGTTTTATACAGGGTGTTCCAGATGGAAATACCAGACTAAAGTTGCATTTTTTTAAATGGTACACTCTGTATATTAATAGATAAAATGATCCGCCATTTAAAGCTGGTTACATCGATATAATATTGTACCGGTCTAAAGTTGATAGTTTCTGTGTAAATAATTATTTTACTTGATAAATTGATACATTTCAGTAGGCTATTCTGCATAGAGGAAAACAAAAAATTCGAAACCGACAGAGTAGAATATTTTCTACTAGTATGGACTGTCGTGGCTATGAAAAATAAATTTTGCAACTGCTTGCTTTATACAGGGTGTTCACAATTTTGCAAAATTGAAGAAATCTCGAAATTTTTAAATGGAACAACCTGTATATTGTTAGCTTATCGAAAAGCTCTTTTACTACCCCTTCTATTGATACCCCATTTTATGCACTTAGGATAGATCATTTGCTAATTATTTCTTTTTAAAGTTGAATTAATGAGAAATGCTTGTATTTTTAATAGCTAATTGCACTTTTTAATTTTCTGTAAGATCGGATATTTCACGAATAATCCAAAAATGGTCTATAACAAGAAGAAACCCCATTTAGTATGAGAAACAGTTGATTTTCACTTAGCGGTGAAAGCAAACATTAAATTAATATGAAGTAAGTACGTAACATAGCATTTTCAATAGATTCACTGCTGATCAAGTTATCTGGTGTCGGTTTAATGAAAAATTTGCACTAATTATTTTGTATGTAAAAGAATTTCGAATAATTTAATTAAACTATTTTACGAATACCTAATATGAAACAATACATACCCAATTAGGTTGACATAAATCGAAATCAAGTAGGAAAGGACCAAGTTTACACTATTTTAAGTAAATACTAATTATTAACCACAACAGAAACTTTAATTAACAAAAGTAGTAGCACAGTAAATCAAAAATAAAGTAAATGTAAAAAGTACATGCAAATAAAACAAAGAAAAGTTTCAAATGTCCTTCCATGTCTCTCAATACATAAATGAAGCCGCCTCGCCTGCTTAAATTCTGCAGAACATGCTATAATGTTTCTTGGCGAACATTTCTAAATGCCTCTTCCACATAAACTAAAGCCTTGACATATCCCCAAAAGTAGAAGTCTAAGGGTGGGTTTATCAATGTGAGGATAAATAAATTAACTTGCAGATAAAATTTTATTCGTCAGATAATTACAATGAAACATTTATTGAGTGTTAAATAGAAATTATCTGCAAGATACAGCATTGTAATTGCTAAATTTTATCTGCCAGTTAGCAATATCTGTCAGTTACTTAACTAACACTTTTATCCCCACATTGATAAACCCACCCTAAGACAATAAGATCTAGACTTCGTGGAAGCTAAGTGATTGGACCATTTCGTCCTATCCATTTGTCAATTAGTCATTATAACAATTTTTTTAAAGATTGAACGAAATACTGTGTAACACGAAACGGATTTTTTGACAACTTGACACCAGATAACTTGATCAGCAGTAAATCTATTGAAAATGCTATATTACATACTTAATTTATATTAATTTAATGTTTGCTTTCACCGCCGAGTGAAAATCAACTGTTTCTCATACTAAATGGGATTTTTTCGAGTTATAGACCATTTTTGGATTATTCGTGAAATATCCGATCTTACAGAAAGTTAAAAAGTGCAATTAGCTATTAAAAATACAAGCATTTCTCATTAATACAACTTTAAAAAGAAATAATTAGCAAATGATCTATCCTAGGTGCATAAAATGAGGTATCAATAGAAGGGGTAGTAAAAGAGCTTTTCGATAAGCGAAAAATATACAGAGTGTTCCATTTAAAAATTTCGAGATTTCTTCAATTTTGCAAAATTGTGAACACCCTGTATAAAGCAAGCAGTTGCAAAATTTATTTCTCATAGCCACGACAGTCCATACTAGTAGAAAATATTCTACTCTGTCGGTTTCGAATTTTTTGTTTTCCTCTATGCAGAATAGCCTACTGAAATGTATCAATTTATCAAGTAAAATAATTATTTACACAGAAACTATCAACTTTAGACCTGTACAACATTATATCGATGTAACCAGCTTTCAAGTGCGGATCATTTTATCTATTAATATACAGGGCATTCCTTTGAAAAAAATGCAACTTTAATCTGGCATTTCCATCTGGAACACCCTGTATAAAACAAAATATTTTTAAAATGTGCCCTTGACCGTGCGGAAGAATATCCGGTGAGTAAATATTTCGTTAACTTTCAGATAAGCGTGTAATTTTCCGCCCGCGCTTCGTTGCCGGACCCTGTATAGACAAGGTGTCACTTACAAAAATCTTTGAAAAAGTAATGCACTCACAGTTGAATAGTTTCTTAACATCGAATAATCTAATTTCAACTACTACCACTGCATAGACAATCATTGTAGACAGTATTCTTAGAAATCTGAATGATCGCAAGTATGTCGCTTGCACTGTTTGTGATCTTCCTTGTACTTTTGATCTTGTGGATCACAATATTCTTCTCAAAAAATTGTGTGCGTACGGGGTTCGAGGAAACGCGTTGTCTTTGCTTGAGTCCTATCTTTCTGGTCGCAGGCAATATACCGAAATTGCACATAGAACGGATAGTGGTAGTATAGGCCACTATAAGTCTAATATTCTTGACATATCAAGTGGGGTTCCACAAGGTTCAATATTGGGATCTCTGTTGTTCTTGATCTATGTCAACGACACGACGGTTACGGTTACCGGGGGGACTAGGGAGGAACTAGAAGCAAATTTTATGACTGTTTTAGGGGAGTTGCTGAAATGGTTTAATAAAATTAACTAATATTAAATATTGGAAAAACTAAAATCTTACGTTTTGGTGAAAAGGGTACTGAAGAAAGTTTAACTATATGCTATATGACCTTCACTATTGCTACTGAATGTATACTATTGGGATAGACCATTGACCATTCTCTACACTGGGATTCTCACATAAATTCGATTGCATTAAAATTAAATAAATCCTTGTATGTTCTGAGGAAAGTGAAAGAAACGTGTGACATCAATACTTTAAAAATGATTTACTATACTCATTTCAACTCACATCTCTATTACGGATTACTGCTCTGGAGCAGTACTTTGAAATTAAAATCAGTATTGCTATTGCAAAAGAAGGTCATACGTATAATATCTGCAATGTAAAACCAACTGATTCATGTAGGAACTACTTCATAGGAGTTAAATGAACTTCATCCTCATTCTTCTAAAGCTACTTCAATGTTGTTGATTATACCATCTGTCAAAAAAATCTTTGTTTCATCTTTTCCTGTTGCCCAGTCTATTAGTTCTTCAGTTGAAAGTTCTTCGCCGTTGATTTTCTTACGTAAATGATGTATGTCAGCTATCTCTACTTGAAGTTCGCTTAATTTAAGTCTTCTTGCCAAAAGTGACAAAGGTATGGTATCTTCTTCATCAGAAGATGCCTCTTCAAACTGCGGTAGCAACCTCTGCCATTATTTTTTTATTAGCTGAGTGGTGACACGATGCCAAGCTTCATCTAATGAATAGACAACATCCTTCAAAGTTAATGTTTTCCAGTGTATCAGTTTCTGAATCAACAATGGTTTTAAGCAAGTTTTTTCGATAATAGAGCTTAACGGCTTGGATCACATGCTGATGGCATAACAGATATTTGTTTGTCATCGCTCACTAAATCGTTGGGATGACCTGAAGCATTATCTAAAGTTAAAACTGCTTTTAAAAGTAAATTTAACTCAGTTAGTTTTTCCCTCACTAACGGTACAAACTCACACAGGTACAATCGAATTTGTAAAGGCTCTGGGATTATTTGCTTTTCCAATAACAAGTAATTTCAGTTTGTGACTACCTGAAGCATTGGAACAAGGCATAAACGTTAGCCTCTCTATACAAATTTTTCGTCCAGGTGCAGATTTTTCGGCGCTGTGAGCTAACGTTTTGTGAGGTAGCAGTCTCCAAAACAATCCACTTTTATCAAAAGTTGATCTAACTTGAGATCCAAATCATTAATTTTTTGCATTAGTTTCGCCTTGAATGGTTCTATTGCATCAATATTGCTGAAAAGCGACTCTCCGCAAATACTTATTTGTCTTCTATCAAATCTGTTTTTAAATTTCTGAAGCCATCCAGAACTCGCTTTGAAATCTATATTTTGAGATAGTTGACTATGAAGAATTTGGCTTTCTCACATACAATATCACCTGATAAAGGGGTCCCTGAATTGAAAAATAAATTAAGCTGCGTATCAAAGCTAAGCTACATGCATATTTACTATTTAATTTCTTAAACAAACAAATACATAGATATGTATGTTATTTTTTTCTAATTCTAACTACATACATATGTACATAATGCGAGCTCTTTCCTGAAGAAACCAGGTAAACAGTGCTTTCTCCATTTCGGGATATCCACTTAGTTTGACAGTTTTTCTGCTTCCGGAACCAGAATCCGAAGACGTAATAAATTATGTTATCTTTCCCTTATTTTTACCTATATCGGAAATCGTGGATTTTCCAACACGATATTTATTAGCAATGGATCTAACACTTTCTCCTGTTTCAATTCGATTTAATATTTCGGACTTGTGATGTGCTTTCTTTTAAACATTGTTCTCAATTCAAAATACGCGAGTATTACGCGAGTACTGCAGCAGGCGACCTGACTGAGTTAATGGCAAACGTCGCCTTCTCAAACTCGCAAAAATCCCTACCATACAAATTAACGAATTGCGTCCGGATTACTGGTACTTGCGCATCCGATTACTGGATGTCTGAATCAGCGTGTGTCCGGATAAAAGAGGTTGTACTGTATATACATATATCACACCACAGTGTATAAATAAAGTATCTATCTATCTATCTAATAGAGCCAGAATAAGCGAAGTAACCTAAAAGGTTATCAAAAAACAACATTATGAGTGCTGCCCAAAGATCACCGGACGAAAAACTACCTTTCTTGGAGAGATCAGAAATTCAGCATGTGGGTTTCAATTCTCATTGAATCGAAGAAAACGGTCAGCATTGTCTTGATTTCGCTCCTCTGGAAACTTATATTTTTCTATTTTGGCTCTTCTGGTGACTTCCATGCTGCACTCTAACGTTTTATTTTTGACTCGTATTGAAAACACCATGTTTCATTACCAGTTACGATGGCTGACATGTTTGGTCAATTCCTTTGGGTCATTTTTAACATGTGTTTACAATGCTAAACCTCTCGATCTTTTTGGTCGTCTGTCAGAGTGTGTGGCATGAAGCGCGCACAGACTTTCTGTTTGTCCAAAATTCGATGGACTATCCCAGTTTCCTCTTCAATGAATCTCGCGAACACACAGCGGTCACTTCGAAGAATTTCTTTGACTTTCTCGATGTTTTCTTCAGTGCGAGTAGTTTTTGGTGTCGCTGCTCGGTAATCATCTGCAAAGTCCTCAAGACCGTCACCACTAAACCAACAGAAAATCTGTGCATGAGACATGCATTCATCCCCTTACACATTTTTTAACGTTTTGTAGAATTCTGCACCATTTTTACCTAATTTAAAACAGAATTTAAAACTTGTTCTTTGTTCTATGTTGATTTTTCGACCGACGTATACCAAATGACTAAACAATTGAACTGTATCTGTGTATGTGTGTAAATTTCATTCAATCATTGTCTTCAACCATTTCCACACAAATTGGTTCTGTCATTGCAAGAGTATATGTATTAGAAAATTGTTGTCATATTTCCTTAAGATAATTGTCAATTATATAAGTTGCATTTAAAATTTTATTATCGTAATTTTCTATCCCGTTATTAGTATATAATAAACAGCAATAAACTTTGTAACGTTAGTACCGTTATGTGTAGTATTAGTACATCTAACACAGTAAACGTATGGATAGGAACGATAAATGCTTCAACAATATTTAGCTAGCGAATTAAGGATACACGTCCGTACGGCAAGTATAGCTGACACTATTCCGAAGTAAACATCTAATAATGCAGGCGCCGGAGTTAAGTGTAGCCTATTAGCGAAAAATCTCAAATTGCTTAAATCTGATACGCATACAAGAGAACATCTTCACATATGTATACATACTTAGATTTGCATCATAATCGATTGGCACTCTCGCGTTGAATTTGTAAAATCAATATGGTAGTGGTGGTGACAACTAGCGCAAAACTAACGCTAGATGTTAGTTAAATACACAAAAACTTTCTTTAAGCATAAAAACCTCAAACATTGATGAATAAAAATGAAAATATTTAAATGAATCTGAGAATGCAGCTTACAGAAACATAAATATTTTGCAATATTAATGGTTTCTAGTTCGTAACTTATGTTTTGTTTATTTGGTAGCGTACGTGTATGTACATTTATCCTTGAACGATGTTTGTAATGAGTATAATTAAACTGCTATTATGTGTTTAGAACTTATCAATGAAAGCCGGGAGAGCACAGGCAAATATTGATAAAAATAATGCTCATAATTCGTATCGTGGAGTATTCGTATTAATACAAACAAACATGCGATAATAATAAATACTGATGATGTAAAATATTTACGTTCTCTAAATATTTGCACGTATTTAACACATTATCATTGTTATGGTTTGCGAATTTTTGAATGAGTATTATACTAATGTCAATGAAACTTTTGCGATTCTTAAACCGAGAACGATGTTAACCTTTAAACGTCTCAAATGTTATTATCAAACTTTCTAATTAATGATGTGACAAAATATTTGGTTCATCACTTAATATAGCATAAAAATATCAATAAGTAATCACATATTTCCGTACTGTCGTTTAAAATACAAATACATATAAATCATGTTAATTTATGCCTTAGCGTCCTCCAATAACTTGTGCTGCAGAGGACATTAGCTGTAGACCCCTACAGAGCCAATTCCTGTAGGCGTATGGACTCTGGATCCCCTTAAAAGTATGTCCCAAAATCTCTCTAAGCTTGAAGGTCAAAATCTTAATCACGGTTTTTCTCCGACTGATATCAACTTACGACGTCCTTACCTAGTCCACCGCCGCTAAATCGCAAATCAAGAGGCTCAACATTCTACCAAACAGGGTGCTACGCACTGTCAACACACTGCTTCGTGACTAATGTCCAATTACACAGAGACCTCGACATTCCAACTTTGTGCGAATTTGAGATGGCCCTAGTCAGTGACACCCTGGACAGGGTTGCTCGGTCGAGGAACTCGTTGGTTCGACATCTTGGGGAGCTGAACCCAGATAGACATCCACCTCGCATCCTTATCAGGGGTTCCTAAATGAGGATACAGCAATACACTAGACCGTAGATCCTGTCGCTAGACAATAGCCATTCGGAAGAGATGGGAAGACACAAAAGCTTGAATGTCCAGCCTTAGTGAAAATGAAGATCTCAGGAAAACTGAAGGAAAGGAAATTTGGAAGCTACAATAGGTTCAAACCCGATACCTCTGGACTATGACTGCAAATAGAAACCACTACAACTTCTTGGTTCGAATCTATATCCACGCACATAATTCTTATATTAACTGAGCTGTGATTGGCTTCTTCTTTAAAAATTAGCGAACAAAATACTTTTGGATTGTTTTTTTTTTGCTTTTTGGCACTGAACAGCAGTACCACTTTTTGCAACTCTATGTAGACGGTCTTGGGTACACCGAGTATTTCCAAGTTAATCTGGAGCTGATTGTTATCATTATCATTATTATTTATACAGGTTAGTATTGATACACGTTATTATTTATACAGAATATTATTTATTCTGGCTATTATTTATACAGGTTATTATTTATACAGGTTATTATTACAGTATTCGTCCACTTTTGTGCACAGGCAGTGAAAATTTCGTCGACGGTGAACATATCTGAGGTAGAACGACACCCCATAGATAACAAGCCGCCTCAACATTTCCACCACATCCCTCCTCTGAAAAGCACGTTCGCTCTATGCAAAGGTAAGGGGTAGGAGGGTGTGGTAATAATGTCGAGGCGGCTTGCTGTCGATTTGATCTGGTTCGTATCTAGCACTCGTTGGCAACTTAACTGACCGTGGGCAATCAAATACCTGTAGTACCTAAACAGGTGAAAGGATAACTGATACCTATTTAATTTTTCAATATACGTATATAGTATATAACATTCGATATATAATATACAGTGTTTCATAATATATGCGCAGGACTTCAGGCTGTAATAGCTTGTCCAAAAATTTGAAAAAAAGTTTCTAGCAATTTACCCTCTAAAATGCACCATTTTCGAGATACAGTGTTGAAATTTAATTTTAAGAAATCGTTATTTGCAAATATCTCTGGAACTGTTTATCGTAAGGAAAACATTTTCTACTCATAATAAACTAAGTTTTGTGCGAGAAAAAAAATGTTAAGTCATAATTGGTGATGATTGGTGAAGGGATAGTGGTTGTTTTTCTTTCCAGCTTCTGCGCCACTGGAAAAACTACAGTTTTGAAACGCCCATTTGAACCGCCAATGTTTTCTACACAAAAAAGGTACTGTTGGTCATGAGCTCTAAAGTTGACCGTTTTCGAGAAAAATCAACTTTTATGTTGAAAAACATGGTCAATTTTTGGAAATAAAAATGTTATTTTACTAAAACGTTAGAACAAGTAAGATGTTAACGACAAGTAAACGTTAACTTCATAATTGCATACTTAAATAAAATTAAAAAAATTAATGATACAAAAGTTGTCTTTTTAAAATGCTCCAAACCGCACATTTCAGCGTTTGTGTAAAAAACTGTAGAAATTGAATTTGTGTTCTTATTGAATGTGTGTGTGGTTATGTTGACTGTATAATTTGTTATTAATTTATTTTTTCGTTTCTTTACGATAAACAATTCCGGAGATATTTGCAAAAACGATTTGTTTTATTAAATTTCAACACCCTGTATCTCGAAAATGGTGCATTCTAGAGGGTAAGTTGATAGAAACTTTTTTTCAAATTTTTGGACAAGCTATCACATCCTGAAGTCCTGCGCATATATTATGAAACATCCTGTACATCAATACCTCATAAAAGTTATGTATAATGATTAGGTACATTATCAAGAAAATACTTTAAATCAGGTAATTATTTTTGTCCATATAGTTAGTTGATGAATTGAAAAAGAATCGTGGCCTTGCCTATTTAACCATAAAAAACAATCTCTCTCTCAGAAAAAAATAAAAATATTGGCACAATTCTTTATAACTTACGTTCCAAAAATACACTAGTTTCTTTATACATTCTTACTTCTTTCGGTATTTCTCATTGTTATTTATAATTATTTTTTCTAATAGTTTATATTTCCTGAAAAATTGTTACACTTATTAATATCCGAGGTTATCTGACATAGCTCAATGTCCACATCATTAAGTGACAAATAAAATAAATCCTGCTCTCAATCCATCAGTACACAATAACTAAGAATAAGAATTTCTCAGTACTCGAGTTCCTGATTCGATTGGCACTATAGCATCATTACTTTGCCCAACAATACGGAACGTAATTCACCAAACTCAATCAACGTGGTAGGTATATGTATGTACAACTACTGATGTGTGAACGACAAACTGACTTGCTCACTGCGAGTATGCAACTGCACTAATAGAACGTGACATGTATAGTTCCCAGTAATGGAATTTGTGGTCAGAAAACGGGATTGCAGGAACCTGTCGAACTCCGATGACTATAACTGCGTTGAGAGTTTAATTTAGTTAACTCTCTCTTAGTGTAAAACTAGTAACATACTTATTTGTACGGTACTGAATCTAACGACATATGACAAAATTAAATGTAAGCTAGCAACTTGGCACATAGAAATAATTAATTTCATCATCCTAATGAATCTGTCACGGTTAATTGTCTCATACCACTACGTAGATATTTTTCCAAACCCATCACTTCTGTACTTATCAGTAGCACTCAAAATCTAAACAGGTATTGAGCAATACAATGAAATCTAGATATTAATTTTTTATTGTTTTAATCCAATTGCATACGATTGTGTCGTAAATTTTATTTTACGTAATCATTGCGTATAGTTCTTTTTATTTTCTCTACACCTGTTGGTAATATTTATAGAGACAAAAATATGTAATCTTATAAACAGGTACAATTACACCTCTTACTTCTAGCTTTACATCTACTGTTTTAACAATTATAAAACTGATTAGATTAAACTAGAATACTATGTAGGGTGTTAAAAAGAAGCTTTACATACTTTACTGTTTCATAATAATATGAAAACAAGAAATCAAATGGCGTTGTTGGTTACAAGAAGTTAACTAAAATTCAGTTTTGAAAAATATTCTTATAAAAAAATACTGTTTACTCTATTAGTTTGGGTTTTCCATCGATCTTTCGATACAGGCATTGTAGGTAATTGCTATTTAGAACCATTCTGTTTGTCGAATCGATTGAATTATACGAGGGACAAGCTACAATTATCGAGAATAGAAAGCTTGATACAAGTTTTTAGAATTTTTATTTTAAATATGTTCAAAGTAATTGCCATTTACAACAACGCATTTAACCATTTTCTGCTTCCATAGTTTAAAAGCGTTTAACCAGCTGTCTTTACGGATACCATCAAAAAAACACTTAACGGCGATGTCAATCTCCTCTTCTGACTGGAACCTTATCCCTCTCAAATGGTTTTTGAGCTCAAAAAGTAGCCAGAAGTCACACATCGCCAAATCCGGTGAATAAGGAGGATATTTTATAATTTTGATTTTCTTTTCGTTAAATACTGAACAGTTGTCCCTGCTGTACAGAACGACGCGTTATCATGACGTAACATGATTCACTTTCTTGGCACTTTACTGAACACAGTACCTAACCCGTACTTCTAAAAAATACTGCGTACATAACTTTTTTCATTGCTCATTGTTTTCCCACCATCGTAGGGGTTTCTTCATCTTCATGTATGCTATTCTCTGCTTTGTTGGCGAGTGGGAACATCAAACAACTAGCTAGCTATAATTTGATGGCCTCTAGCATTCAACATATCTAAAGTTTGTTGGCAAATTCTAACACCTTCTGCTTTTTGTAAATCTGACAGATGATGGGGTACAAACCGAGTTACAACCTCTTTCGAATGTAAATGTTCGTACAATATTGATCTCACTTGCGAGGATCCAATCTTCAGATTAGACTCTATCATTGCATAGGTAATGCGGTTGTCCTCTTCCACCATCTTCTTCAGACTCTCGTGATAATAATAATCCATTATAATCCATTTTTTCGATAACATAAGCTTATTCAATGGACTATTTCTCAGACACTATTCAACCGAATTGCACAAACTAAACTACATTTGGCAGATAAAATTATGCACTATTTAATAAACAACAATTTGTTTTGCACGGGTAACTAGATTTTTAAATTCTCAGTAATTGTAGCTTATCCCTCGTATACATTTTATTCATAATGGTGCTCCAGCCCATGTTTTGCAAATCGTAAAAACCTATCTTTTTTATTGAATCTCACCAGTCATAGACTGGACAAGTAGCCCGTCTGTTTACACCCTTGTTTCTTACAAACAGAGTTTCCTAAGCAAAGACTTGTATAATGATCCAGGCATCTTTACTCCATATGTTTTCCATTTCAAGAGTTCTTACTATTACTATATTCTCCTGTTTCCTTGGTGTTATTCCTTTTCCATCTCCGGAAATAGAGAAATATGTATTTTGGACTGTCAATCATATTGCAGACTTTATACAGACCATTATCCGGCTTTTCTAATCCTTTTGCTGACATATTGAATATTCTAGACCCAGTTAGTACTTGTCTCAGATAGCAGTTAGTACTTGGCTCAAATACCAGTCCACGTTTGAATGCTTGCAGTCTAGACAGTCTTCAATATTTAGTGTAACTTTTTTCGGCCATTGGGATACTTCAATAGTGTTGTTTTATTTTTCCTCCGCTTAATTTATGGTAGATAAGATTTTCTTGGCTTCTTCTTTAAATTGACTGCCTCTGCGCTGTTCGTTGTTCCTCTAACCGCCTATAATACTGAAACTAGCCTACAGACACACTCTGACCCGATTAAAACATCTTGCGCTCTTCGGATGGCTCACGATATTTTTCTTTTCTATTGCACAACACCATATTAGAGCCCCTTACAGTAACGCTGAAGAAATCATGCTACACAAAATTTGTCTCTTGTCTGTTCTCTTTTTTCCTTTTGGTCGTAGCTCTCTAGAAACGGTCTCTGAACATTATTCTCTCGTCTGCTATAATTTCCAAATATCTATTCGACTTCTGTGGTGTAATGATAGTTTTTTTTTTACTTCTTTTTGGTCCTTTAAGGATAATTGTCTGGATCTCTTGTGGTGTTAATTTTATTCTATATGGCAACGCCCCCACTTCTTCATGAGTCAAAATGAGTGCCAGATCATCCGCAAAAGCTACGATCGATTATCCCTGTATTAATTCCAATGGCAGTACGTCTGCAGAACCGTGCGGTAGGTACATCGACCGTTGTCTCTAGTTTGCTTCTTTTATCGATTTTAATTATCTTATTTTGTAGGTAGCCGCATATAGAGTGTTGGTGAGATATCCACAGATGTTGCTTTTCTTGAGCTGTGATTTAATCATGCTTAGTTGCGTCTCTTCTCCTTACAACTTCATCAGTAGCCTACCTTTGCAAAAGCCATACTATTAGTTTCTGGACACAACTTCACACACTTCACTTATTTACTTTTCGAACAGGTTCCTTATTAATACTTCATATAATTAGTTTGCTAAATGTGTTAAGTGGATAAAAGAGATTGTATGTCGTTGCTATGTTGCCAGATTATTCTCTTTTAGAATTAGTAGTAACTTAGATATTTTCTGTTCAACTGCAA
Source organism: Holotrichia oblita (assembly GCA_023690525.1). NCBI lineage: Eukaryota > Metazoa > Arthropoda > Insecta > Coleoptera > Scarabaeidae > Holotrichia > Holotrichia oblita. The sequence goes on from CM043015.1 coordinate 189,860,218, forward strand.
TTCTGTTTCAAAGCTTTTCCGCTCGTTATAGTTTACGCGGCTGCTAGCAGTTCCTTCGTCACAAAGATGTCATCTTCATCGGATTTAATTTGCATTGTTTTCATATTCGTTTTTCGAGAAAACAGATTTTCTTTGTTGATGTCACCAACCAACAAACTGTATATGTGATTTCTGTATAGAGAAAACATAACCTATAGATTCATAGATCTTTTCCTTGCAAATTTGTCTTAAACATTTAAACGTTGAACTAAATGTAGATGGATCTTGTGGCAAGCATCGTGAATGTGTGTGTTATTAATTATGTACAAAACTTTGACGTCAATGATTGAACAGCGTAGACTATAAGGTGGTAGTACACGAACAGAAAAATTTCAAACGTTTAATCGTTAAAAGAATTTATTACTATATATTATTATTTATTAATACGGATATCCACCGCAATATCTTTATATCTTGATTTTAAAAGCAACGTGTATAAAAAGTATACACGCTGCTACAAGGTAACCCTGATTTTAATATGACATAGAACGTTGAAGAAGAACTTCCAAATCTAACTACTCCCAATCAGCTCCATGTACAAACATTACTTTTTAAACATCGACATTCCCCTTGCAAACATTTACCCAAATTACGTTAATAGCACGATGCGATGAAAAGGAACCGTTTCAATTAAGTTAACACTGACGGCAGTCCGACCCTAAAGGGTATTCCGGTCTGGCGACTCTGTCCAATTACGAGAGGTTCTTTTACACGAACAAGGAAGCTGTTTTCGTGTCGTTGACTGTCAGATGTAGCGTAAACCGTCCTAGATATGCATCGTCAAAGAAGTTCTTTTCAAAAACTTCAACAGGTAAGTCGATTCCGTTTCGCCTTGTCTACGACAAACCTTAAACCTCGTATTCAAGAGGAATTAGCTAATTCCTCTACTTTAATGGAAGACCTTTGGCGTGAGAGTAATTATCCGGGAAAATAATGTTAATTCCTCGCGAATTACTTAATTGGCTTTTAAAAGTGTAAATGTTGTTTAGCTAATTGTCAAATGTTATTATATTACGCTTGCTAAAACGGGGTTTTCTTTGTACAAATAAAATACTGCGCCACCATAGCAATCAACAATAGTAATTGCGTCGAAAAGTACCTCTGGAATATAATTTTTATAATTAGAAAAAACTAATTTGCAAATTGTGCCACACTACGAGTTAATCTGGAAAATCTCCTTTAATTATACAAATACCCTATTTTACACCTATTATAAAAGTATGTATACAAAATTCATCATATACCGGAATAACCTCTGATTTTTTCGCATTTAAATTCCACAGAAAAAAAACCAACGCTCAGAACAAATTTCCAGCTCGCGTTTGGTATTTCCCACGGTAGTTATACTGCATAAATGTAACATAGAATAAATTTCTCCATCGATAAATTTTTGCCTGGAATTCACAAACTGATGCGCACCGTATTATTTTTCGTCCAGTGTTGAAAAACAGGCAATAATTAACCGAATTTTCTTCTAAATCAATTACGTACCACACCGTACGCGAAAAAGGGCTCACATCAAACGCAATTTTAAAACAGCCGGCCTTTTTTGCAGAAGAGGAGCAAAGCAAAAAAGTTTTGAGTTGTGTGTGTTAGCGGACGCAATTAAACTTTATCGGTTATGAAAGTTACATATGTGGATATAATATGGTACTTTTTTTAAAATATGTCCTTTATCAATCTCTATTTCTCTTTTAAAGTTTTTAATTAAAATTTTGAATATGTACCATTTGTCAAAAAGGAATACTTTACTCTCCAATTTCCCGGTTAGTACGATGGCTATGTAGTAAGGCGTTGTCAACAACCATAAAAGTCCACTTTATGAAGATCTAGTAATAGATTGTTAACCACTTGGTCCTACGGCAGATAAGAAAATACTGGTCGCTGAGGATTACTCCGTGCAATTCGAACTACCGGTTCCTAATTCAGTGTGGGGCATAGATTTCTTTGCTGTTGAGCATTTCAGATCTATCAACATACAGCTTGATGAACTTCCGAGTGCACGTTTAAAATACACCAGAGACGTGTTACCAAATGCGCCTTCAATGTCTATACATACTCCTAGAGCAATTCTTTGCTCTGCAGGATATTTTCTAATTTGCTAACCATCTACGGCAAACTGGCATTATTTTTTCCACCTGGTTGGTTCTTGTAAATAGGTCTGCGTAGCAAATTGGACTGAAAGATTCTGTCTCCTTACTCGGGTTAGGTGTGAATACTACGTTTAGCTCCAAGTCTAATCTATATTTCAGTGAAACATAAGCTGGCGCCAAATTCGCGCTTGCCAATGTACACAAACGAAATGCCAACAAGTTTATATCCTACTTTAACCCACAAAGATTGCTTCCTTTTCAGATTATCGATACAATATAAAATATTTTGCTGTCCACTTAAGTTTGGAGCATTTAGGATTTGAAAAACCAGAGCCAAAAAGATTTTTTTTCTTGCTGCCTTTTTTACTTATTATTACTTAAGATCATATTTGTCTACTCTCGATACTGATACTAATTTCAGACGTCGGCAGTGTTTGCACCAGCCATACTATCGATTTTTCTTCATTTTCCTGATTGGCCTTTTCGTTTCGGTTTGTAGAGCTTTTTGAAGTCTAGCACCTCCAGTGGTTTTTTTCAGTTCGTTCGTAGTACCTCCTGCATTAGTTTTGGCTAGCCTTTATGATGACTTTATTTTTTTTCCTAATACTGATTCTGTAGGTGTGCCGGTCTCCAGTCTCCTTTTTGTTCTGTTAAAACAGTTTGCCTGTTTCCACTCTCAATTTCATGAGACTCGGCTAGACTAGGCTCTCTTGGCTCGACTGGATCATGATTGATAATAAGTCATCGTTTTGGCCAGCCATGTATCTCTCTATTATTTATAGCTCAACTCTACTGATGTGTCTAAGAGAATATTCTACGAGTCTCGATCGAAGTTGCTCTTTATAGTTATGCCAGTCTTCTAAGTCACATCGTACATATGTATGCCAATATTTAACCAGTGAACAAGCGGCTGTTGCCGTCACGATCACGACAATTACCTTCCTTGATTTGACATCAACAAAGGTCGGTTCGTTTTCGATATTGCAACCTATTAGCATCTTAGCCTTTTTTTGCGGACAGTAGTGATCCCGAGGTAGTGATGGGCCAGGCTTGTAATAGGAAAATTATGCAGACAACAGCATAATCTAGCTCCTTTCCTTCACCTTATCCTTTGTTCTTCGTATTGTTACAAGACTTCTGGATGCCTACTTGCAGGATGCCATTTTTCTCACGCTATAATTGTAGGTTTATCCTCAGTCTATCGCTCGAGATCTAACAATTTCTTCTTTGTCAAAACTTTAAACTTCATTCTTGTAAAGTGAAGGTATGGTTGGCAGTAACAGGTGGAGCCAGACTCATCCCACTAAGTATGGTCCAGAAAAATAACCATTTCGTTCTATTATCCTTCTAGATCTACCTTCTGATCAATTATTTTGCAGGTATTGGTGGAATAGCAGGGTTCTGTCTAGCTATCCAAGTTAGCGGCTTCTGAATGCCCTTTAATGTGATAAGTTTGAGTTTAAATCCAGGGAACCTCCCGTAAAATCCACCAACTGAACTCGTCCTTCTCGATTCTGTGTAACTCTTGGATTCAAAAACTGGGAGTTTCCTTTTTTTATTGAAGCTTTTTAAATCGTTCAATAAAGTATTATTTGAGTGGCTAACAATTACTATTTTTTATATTAATGGTTGCAGTCATTGACAGAAATGTTGGCTACCTGCTGTATACTGACCTGTAAAGGTATTAGTAAACGCGATAGTCAAACTATGTTATCTCCACCCTATGGGTCCCTTAATCACCCTAATTTGTAGTTATTATTAAAATTAATTCAACTTAATTAACCGCGATTATATTAATTTTATTTTTCTTTATTTTCAGCACCTAGTAAGTATTGCCAACCCAAACGCTTCGCTACCTATCTGCGCTTACAGAAAACATTTTCGTAAGTACTATACCGTATCAACATCCTTAATAAATTTATTCTTTGTGTTTAACCTTCAATAAGATACCCGCAAGCACACAAAATGCAGATGGGCCTATAAATATCCGTGTTATATAATTAAAGATATTAATGACTGTCATCGGATGCATTTAGTAAAAGACATCTTCAGATAACCCCGTAATTAAGTAATATGCATATTCTCTTATTCGATATGAATTTCAAACGTCCCGCATGCTCATAAATTCGTCGAATAACCAGTCGAACCTGCAATTATTTTATACAGGTATAATTTGGTGTAGGTAATTTATCATTAATGGTATAATGAAAACAGCTATTACGCTTCCACGAGTTTGATTTATACCGACTGTTAGGTAATATTTACATTAATATGTTCATTGTTTATAGTAGATTTTTGCATAAAAGACTAATTTCTGGATGACTATCTCTTGTCGTTAAAAGATCGCAAAGCCTACGTTAATAAGAAAATCGAAAAAAAAACAAGGATGTTGAACTCTTAACCATTACAAGATTAAAGAAATTTGTTAACATTGATATCAAACAAGTAAAATATATAAACAACTTGCTATCGATAGCAGTTTATCTAAATATTACTCAAAGTAATATCCACCTTAGTGTAGCTTAATACGAACATCAAAATTATAATTATATTTTTGAATTCGCTGAGAATCCTGTTCCAGTCATGGTTAGGACAAAACTGCTACTATTATTTGAATCTGATTGTAGAAATATAATTCTCAACAATTTTGAAAAATTTTCCTGCTTCAGCAGATTTAATTCTAGCGCCTCATCAACCACCTCTTCGCCAATCTTCTAACACCTCCTGAACTATACAGACATAACGAAATTCAGTTGTTTTCAGGATGGTGATAAAGATTTTACTAGAGCGAAACAACCTTTAGTGACCTTATCATCTTTCTGCAGAAGAAGCAACCGTCACTGTTGTCGTTTAAATGTATACCAACATATGTCCACATAATCGACATTTGATTCTTGAAGATCTGGCGCTGAAACACTTCTTTCCTGTTTCTGCATTTTTCTTTAGAAGGGTCACCATATTGTTTTAGTTTTAGGTGCTATGTTATCCATGCTGTCGAATAATTGCTTCAGAAACACTACAAATTCGTTTTTAGATACGCAGCATATTTTTAAGTGTTTCATTTTATATTAAGTCAAAATTTTTCGACAGCATGATTTGCGACAGTCAGGAGTTCCTTTCGCTTCAATTATGGTCCATATATCCCACAGATTTTTGTTCTTGTGCAATCTGGTAATAGAGTCGCTGATACCGAGCTACAAATCGTTAAAGGTGTAACTAACTTGATATGGTCGCATACTTCTTCTGCATATTTAGTATTTCTGCGATAAATATATAATAGCTAACCAGGATTCTCGAATTAAACTCGTCATAATTAACATTATCAGCCTGAATTCCATCTTTTTTTTTCAAATTTTGAAACTATGTTTCTTTATTATCTTAGACAATACTTGAAAATAGTTGGCACTTCTGTTACTTGGAAAATTTTTACCAACAGCAATCATCCCAACCTACCCAAAAAGCATCCAACAACCAGTCTGTTGAATTCAGTGGGTACCTCCAGTCTGCATATACCAAATTGGGTAACCACCTGTTTTCTTCAATCTACGACCATGGAAAAGGAAATAATGGGTGCAACACTAGGAAATGAGATACTGAAATGTCCTTTTTAAACTTTTAAACTTTGCTATATTTAATACACATTAACAATTATTTCAAAACACCAATGCATCACTAATTAGTTACCTTTCATTTTTTCGGTGTAGTTAGGGGTGAGAGGCCAGCAAGTGCGCATATGGAAGTAAATGGTTTTCTCTGGAAATTACTTATGCTTATATTTTCCTTTCCTCCGTTCAATCCGCATTTCGCAAGAGGGTGGGGGATGATGACAACAGCGTGGGAAAAAATCTTATCTGCGCTACTTTTATTGACGTATAGAAGGGGCATTCAGTGATCTATAATTTAATTTTGTTTGTTCATAATAACGGTCTAAATTCATCCCCTAAACCTCGGACTCAACGATAAGCGGCGTTTTACAACACCCGATGGATTCTATAAATCTGCCAAGTTTCAATCCGATCGGGAGGTGTCACTTCACAACGTTCCCTTGTAAGTTAGATTGAGAACACTAAACACTTTAACCCACTGAACACCAAACAAGTTTTAACTAAAACACCGACGCGTTTCAACAGCAATGCTGTCATTATCAAGGCGATAATAAAACTTTATTTAGTTTTACTAGTTTATCTAGTTTTATTATCGCCTTGATAATGACAGCATTGCTGTTGAAACGCGTCGGTGTTTTAGTTAAAACTTGTTTGGTGTTCAGTGGGTTAAAGTGTTTAGTGTTCTACTTCTGCACCAAGAGATCCAGTGAAGAACCTAGATTTAGAACAACAATTACTAAAAAGTTGAGAACAATTTCAACAATTGTAGGTTAGGTTACTGTGTTGCAATTTTGAGATAAATTGCTCTCATCTTTGTAAAAATAGTCGCTCCTTAATGACACTGATTCATTGGTGTTTTAAATTATATGTGTTGGCTAAGTTTTTTTTTGACACTTTTACTTCCATCTAACTTACGACTACGATATTTACTGTTCAAAATAGCATAAGAAAAGTTACCACAGCTCCTACTGCACAGCTTTTTTTTTTGTTTAGAAGCCGACAAAAATTAACCCCAATTTTAGGACGGCATACCAACCTGCACGTGCGTAATAAAACTAAAATATTATATTAACTCTATAATTAATGTGATATCAATCTCGTTCTACCTCACGGTAGTAATCTGTACGATCGAATCTTGTATTTGTTTAAAATTATTTATTGGGCATTTAAAATTCAATTTAAAAATTCATATGTTGTCAATATTTCTTGGCTGGAAAATGTTGGTTTTTGTAATTTGAGGTTAAAGGATTACCAACCTCACTAATACTAACTTAAGTTCATATGACTGAAATGGTAGCCAGATACTCTTTCCGTTTCTAAAACCTGATACTTTTTTTTGTTTATTTTGGAATATATTTTTCTTGATAGATTTTGGCATACATCAGTTTATCTTTGTCTCTGAGGTTTCCAGAAAAGATAACTCTATCGTGCATGAATCACACACGTTCATTGCAAACAGGTTTTGTACAAGAACTACCTACATGTTTTTCATGTCTAACTTTGTTGACCGATAATCACTGGATAAACATCGTAAAATCCCAGAGATTAGATACGCTCTGACGCATCTTTGTTGATCTCTTTGTGTTACATTGATGGATCCTGCAATTTGACGATCCAAAACCAATTCTACAGAATTTGGCGTAAAATTATTTCCTATGACTTGGTGGTAATATTGCACCGATTTATAATGACCAGCATAAATAATATTTTTGAGCTATTTTCTTCTCTGAGCTAACCTAGACTGTTATAGGGCAGCCCTGTCTGTTACGACACATTTAGTATGAAAATTTGAATTTTCAAATCGTAAAAGTATTTAGAATCGATCACGAGACATTAGTGTTCAAATAAGAGGCGAAATATTGCATCTATACGTTTTCTTCGTTTGACTTATTAGCACCAATTGCTATCAGGATTCGTAAAAATGCCTCCTTTTTGAGTAAATTGCTGAATAACTTTTGGAAGAAGTAGATTTTCTCTACAAACTTTCCCACTTACCTATATATGATAATATATGAAATTTTTTTGGTAAAGAACACTACCAGATTTATGTTTGTAAAGATCGTTTTTTATTGGCATATGTTATCATCAAATCATTAAATTAAAATCTCTGCAAATCCAGAAACCGAAACACTTTGCATAAATTACAATTCCCTCTTCACATTCTCACATCTTGTACGGCAGCAACTAACGTAAAGTATGATAAGATACAAATCGGTGAGGCTTTCCCATATACAACATTATTTCGCACGGCTTTTTGCACAATGGAATCTTAATTGAAAATCAACGTCTGAATTCAATGCATCCTCTATACACATCATACTTCCTCTCAATTCAATATAAAAACGTAATAGATTTATCGTCTCTTCTAACAACATATTTGACAGAATAGAACGGTGGATAAAAAGAAGATATCGTGAGCAGCAAAATACTGATATTGTTAGTTTAATGAGATACGTAATTTCCGATATTTCTTCTCGCTTCAGCGCGGATTATAAGCGCACTTGTTGGACACACGTTAATGACGAAAGACTACTAATTTAACGTCAACCTTGGATTGACAATAAGTGCTTCAGGAGATCGGCTCGTAAAAAAGAAGCTACGATTCGCAGCTGTTGTTCCATCATATCTCGAATTACCTCGGACTCGTCGCTATAGTCGTAGGTATTGTGTTCCGTTTTTTTTTCTTGTGGCATATTAAAATAATGACAAGTGCTTTTTCATTACTATTCTTCTGTACGTCAAGAGTAATAACATCGAAACGTGCCCAAGGTTAAAGCGATCTTTTGCACGTGTCCTGATATACAATTCTATCTCCTACATGAAAGTAAATCAGTTTTACAGTGGATTTTTTATTCGCTTAAGAGGCAAGCATTGTATGTTCTGTTTTTATAAAATTCACGCCAGGTTTTAAATTAAACTGTAAAATAACATGTAACCATCTGCGAAAGCTTTTGATTGTAACCATCTCCCTCAAAGCACAGAAGATACCCTCTCCTTACTGATTTTGTGTGGAAAAGTTTTATTTGCGTTTAACTTTCGGAACGATTTGAAAGTTTTACATATCCAAGATCGGTAAATAGCGATTCTTAAGAAATGTTTTCCTATTCTATTATAGGTCTAAAATATCTAAAATCCAACTACGAATTTACATGTGGATTTGCCGGAGATGACTTCCGAATTCATTGTAATTCTCATCTGGTTATACAGTAAGAGAGAAATGTAAATCGAAACCTACGGCATATATTTTTATTAATAAAAATATTTGACATTTACGGAAAAAAATACACAAACTGAGATGCGCATCGTTGACTTTACGATCGCGTATTTCGTAAACCGTTTCCGAAATAGACCGTGTTTACAGGGGAATGCATCCCCGGAGAGGCGTAATGACGGCCTGCCTCCAAATCTCCTATTCCCTACGCCGTTCGAGAAATGATATAGCTCGTCCCACAACCGTAGAGCACGGTCAGCATGTGTGCGACACAATCTGCTTACTTTGTACCCGGAAGCAGTCGTATCTTATCCTCGGTTTTCAGAAAAACGAACGTGTAGTGGGACGGTAGCAGTTTTCCTTTGCGAAAAAATGCCCTCGATAAATATTAATTCTCTGGGGAGTTACATACCATAGGATATGCCTTTCGAGCGTTATACAGATGGTGAAGTGATATTTACAACCGCAGTTGGAAGATAAATTTAGAAGGGTGTGTTGGTGTTCTTCAAACTTGATAATGGCTGCTATTTTTCTAGGTCGTATTGTCGTAATTTTATATACCATCATAAATTTTACTCGCCAGGTAAATAATTCGAACATCTCATTATGGTATCGCCAAAATGTTAATACAATAATTTCCTTCTTTGGTAGGTACTGTTGAATTGGTAACCTCCTCTGAGCAGCAGCTTTGTCTTGAGGAAACAACACACTACGTCTGAGTTTTCCCTCTTTTTTTCTTTGATGGAGTCACTCAGTTTTGAATTAAAACCAACATAATATTGCCTAGTTACAATCTGATCACGTGGTAAAAAGACTATGAGGATAATCCCTTCCTTTTATCTTCCCCGCAGATGCTGCTGCACAAAACTTTCGAGGGGGTGGTTAACCTTTTTGACTCCATTCCATGCTCTGCTTTTTGCTTCAGGATCTTAATGGTGAACCTAGGCTTCATCTACGGTAACGAATCTTGCTAGGAAGTGTTTAGCCATCTTTTTGGGACCTAATTCTTTATGTAAAATGTTTTCTACGCTACCTATTAAAATGCCACACATCTGAGCTATGAATTTCACAATCATTCATCTAACTTTCAATACCATGCCATGGACCAGATCAATGTTTTCTTTGCAAACAACCATTTTCAGCCGTTCAGCACCAAACTGATCAGTATTTACAAAACTAACATTCTTTTCAATGATTATGAAAAATTTACTTTCCTGTATTATTAGATTTTTGTTCGGGAAAGGCAACTAAGTAAAGATCATATTCACTCTCTATTCACCATCTGAAAACGTGATTTCGGTTTTATTTATTACTTTTTTACCAGCTGTGTCAGAAATGCCGTCTTTTTCTTTCCTTGAGGTTTTAGCTTTCTCTTTCTCGTCATGATACTACAGCGATTTAAGAGAAGTAACAAGAATGCATTACAAACCTAAATGAAAAATGCTTTACTTGTAATTCAACCTTCTTTTTTGATCAACAGTTTCTTTGACAACAGCTTGTGCTAATTTTGAATCTTTCAAATGGCACTTACGACACGTCTTAGTGGATCGGTAACCCGATTGAGCAATCGTTCGCTGTTAAGATATCATTAGCAATGCCACATGATTTGCAACAACATCGTTTATTTTTATCAAACAGATACACATAACGCGATATAATGTATACGTTACTCCTGTACTCCTAAAAGAAGATATGCTATTGAACTTTGCTGCTGCTTTCGACCATGCCTCGCATATCAATTGCACAAATTGTAGCCTGCCAATTTTCTTTGGCGGATTTGATCGCATTCGCTTATACCACGTACTGTTCAAGACTATTTTCAATGACTGATCCAACAACTGTAACATATGAATGATAAAATGTCATTTTGTTCAGCATAGGTACTCTAGGATCTCGACACAACTGTGATGGGATGAATGCCCATCAACTTTTTTTCAAGTACCTTTCCTCTAAGATTTTTTAGTGCAAATTTTCCAATTTGGAAATCAGATATCAGAGTTTATGTATGCAGATTTGGAGCATGATGGCATTTGTTTTGTTGTTGCCATTCATAATCAGTACTGGTGATAGAAAGTTTTCTAGTTTTTTACTGAATGTTACAGATGGAACTAATTTTTAGCTCTTAGAGACTATAACATACCTACATGTCACTATTATTTAATTGGAAAATCTGTCTGATCTATGTTATACAGATGTCAAAGCTTAGCTCACACATCATTTCCTCCAATTAGGTATGTTAGTGAACCGTGTATACCAATAATACAAGAGAGATGCCCCACCATGATTTCTAGACACAACAAGCCCTGAATAACTTTTACAAGTGAAGCATACCATCATAAAATTTGTATTGTGGTTTGTAATCAAAACAGTTTTGCAGAGGGTGGCTTTATTCCTTGGTTTATATTGTAGGAAGACATTTATCTTTTCTGATCCTAACCTAAAAATTTCTCGTCTGGGCAAATTTGATCCTACAAATACCAATCGCATGCGCCCTATTAAGGTGTGTTTCTCATCTGGAGCTAGTGTTCACTCTGTTCTGCGTAACATTACGAAATTGAAGTCTAAACCGAAATTTTCTAAAGTATCTATTTTTCGTGACCGTACACCCATGCAAATTGAGATCCATAACAATGCTAGGGCTGAATTGGCTGATCGTTTAAAAAGAATGGTGAATCTAATCTTAGAATAAAGTATAAAAACGGTATACCATCCATTACTTCGACTTTAAACTAGGAAGTTCCAACAGTTGCTTTTCTTCTATCAATCTATATTACCAGAATACTGAGGTCTCCGAACTAAAACACACTCGTTTTTTACTAGTGCATGTGTATGTGCTTACGATATTATTGCTATTACTGAGAGTTGGCTTGACCAATCAATAGGTAGCTCTGAATTACTGCCACCTTCATATAATGTAGTTAGGCATGACAGGCGTTTCGAGTTAGTTAATCGTTCTACTGGTGGTGGTGTGTTCCTAGCTTTATCTCACTTAATTAAGTATGATGTTCTTGATACTACTACTATTACTTCGACTGTCCCTATGGTTGATATTGTTGCCTGCAAATGTTTTCTTGATGCAATATGTTTCTACGTTGCAGTTTTGTATATACCTCCCAGTATATCGGCACATGATTTTGAGTTGTTGTGCGAGTGTCTTGAAATATTTCTCTTGGATAAACAAATTATTATTGTTGGTGATTTTAATCTTCCCTACTTTAACAATGAAACATTGAATTGTTCTAAATGCACTACGCTCTCCTGCTGCTCTAACTCACTTGATCTGAAACAGTTTAATACTATAACAAATTGTGATGGAAGACTTTTAGATCTGGCTTTTTCGAATGTTGAATGTAATCTCGATATAGAACGTGATGATTTACCTTTTGTACCTACGGATCCGTATCATCCTGCTTTAGCTGTTACTTTAAATTTTCATAAGTCTTCACCTCAGCCTTTCCATCTAACTCAAATCTGCGGTACAATTTTCGACGTACAAACTTTCAACAAATACACGTTCAGCTTAAAAACATGGATTGGTCCTGTCTGGAAGAGATGAAGGATGTTGATGATGCATTAGATAAATTCTATTACAATCTTTACGGCATTTTTGATGAATGTGTTCCGAAGTTTTCTTCTACATCTGGGAAGGCACATTACCCACCATGGTTTACCCCGAATATAATAGCCAATATTAAGCTTAAATCATATTACCGACGTAAATGGACTGCTACAGGAAAGCTTTACTATCAGAATGAATTCAAGAGACTGCGTTCACTTTGTAAAACACAGATTTCGGTGGCTTATACCTCGTATATGGAGTCTATTGAGGCCGATATTACATCTAATCCTAGAAAGATATTTAATTACATCCGCGACAGACAGGGCACAACTAGGATTCCAGGTATTTTGTCATTTAATGGTGCTGTAGTAGATACACCTCAGGCAATTGTTGATAGTTTTGCTACTAAATTTTATTCTAACTATATCTCTGAGTCATCTTTGACTGATATTGAGTCTTTGACCAGTCGTATACCATTTTCTTTGCCACTTATAGTTGAAGAGGATGTAATTAAAATTATGGCTTCCTTTCCTGACAACGCTGTAGCTGGAGATGATTTGATACCGTCCTTTATTTTACGCAAACTTGGAACAGTTTTTGCCAAACCTTTAACTATGCTAATTAATTTGTCGATAAAAATATCTTCCTTCCCTCATTTATGGCAGCGAACCAGGATTTGCCCTGTGTTCAAGAAAGGTGCAAAATCTGAAATTAACAACTACAGACCTATATCCATTCTGTCCAATTTTGCCAAAGTGTATGAGAATGTGATTTTTTCTTACCTATATGAAAACACTAGGTCATTTATATCGCCTCATCAACATGGCTTCGCACGTGGACGTTCAACAGTCACCAACCTCGTAACGGTCTGCCAATACATTTGTCAAGATTTAGATAAGCAAGGACAAGTTGACGTTGTGTATACCGATTTTAGTAGCGCCTTTGATACTGTTGACCACATGATTTTACTTCAGAAGCTTTCTGACTTTGGTTTAAGCTCCTCCTTTTTACGATTAATCCAGTCTTATTTAATCGGTAGATGTAATTATGTCCACTATAATGGCTATAAATCGTTCACCTTTTTTCCATCTTCTGGTGTGCCGCAGGGTTCAAGCTTAGGCCCTCTACTCTTTGTTTTATACATAAACGATCTTTTAGAAAAACCTATCCTGTCCTGTACTTGCGTATGCAGACGATATAAAAGTTTATGGGTCTATAGCTAGTTGGGATGACGTTCTGTACTTACAGAACAATATTCAATACATTATCGACTGGTGTACTAGATACAGGTTGAAATTGAATATTGGCAAATGCTGTTTTGTTTCCTACACTCGCAAACGGAATCCAACTGCATCTATTTATATTGTTAATGGCCAGTTGTTGAAGAAGGTCGACACCTTCAATGACCTTGGAGTACTCTTCGATTCTAGGATGAGCTTTTCTCAACATATTACAAATCTTTCCTTGTCTGCATCAAGAACACTGGGCTTCGTTATACGTGCTTCGCGATTTTTTCAAAACGACCAACTACTAAAGACGTTATTTTTTACATTCGTTGTTAGTAAATTGGAATATGCGTCACAAGTCTGGTCACCACACTACATCTACCTTCAGCTTTCAATTGAGAAAGTACAACGTCGCTTTCTTAAATATCTATCCTTCAAAGCCGATGGAGTGTATCCGAACGTGGGATTGACTATACATCGCTACTCCATAGACATGGTATGACATCTCTGGGACTTCGCCGTGAATGCCAAGGTGCCCGTTTCATATGGAAGTTGGTCCATGGAGTTATTGATAGCCCGTCTCTTCTTTCTTCCCTTAACTTTCGTATTCCCCGATTTACCTCACGTTCCTTCACTTCGTTTTCTCTTCCTCTCTAGATCTAACATCCTTACTGCTTCACCACTTGCTACTATGTGTCGTTCTGCTGACCTCCATTACAATGATATCTTCTTTGGTACCATTAATGAGATGTAAATTTATTTACTTTTTTGTATGTATGTATATATACATGTGTATTATTTTTGTCCTGTTATTGGAATTACTTCTGTTGGACAATAAATCATTATTATTATTATTATTATTATTATTATCTTACAGGACTTCTCTTTCAGGTTTTTCATTAAAGTGGAATGAGGAACGCCATACTGACTCCGTTTATCTCATTATGCAAATAGCGCAATATGCAATAATTATGCAAAAGTCGCTTTTAACCTGCTTTAGTTGTGGTCCACTATATTTCAAAAAAGCGTTGCTTAATTTCAGTCATTTTGCTGAAGAACTCAATAATTGTACTAAACCAATAATTTTCAAGAATACAGTCCCAAATAAACTAACATTATTGTATTAAGTACAAGTTGTTGGCCATAACAAGAATGCCAGTTCCTCTTTTAAGGCTCTAGGTTCAATCAAAGAATTTTAGCGTTTTTAGGGGTTTCGTAGAAAACTGATTACAAAGTAACTATTCCATATATTTGAATGCGGTTTTCGCCAATTCTTTCCTAAAGGATAATACTATGCTTCTATAGAGCCACTTTTTTAAATTAAATTTGTTTACAATATAAATATAGACTTTAAAAATTCCCTATTTTTTGAGTGCGTTGTTTAGAAACAATATTT